>CM029357.1:35151993-35197373 GCA_017140985.1 Hormaphis cornu
GAAGTGATTTCAATCGGTTCAGGCTTGAAGTGTTTGTTAAATCATTTTATTTGTGTCCACAAAACGAGTATTTTTCGCAAAATACTTACAACATTACTATATCTTTCTTTTCTAAGAGTACCAATGTATTTTTTTTTTTTTTTTTTTTTTTTTACAATATAATCATTCCTCCGTACACACGGATAGAGATAAAATTTATTTTGTGTAATTTTATCAGTAATCATTTTATGTTATTGCATCGATTAAATTTAATATATTATTAACTTGTAAGGATGGATAAAAAAATTAAGCAAATATTTGTTTAGTGAAAAATTTTAGTTGCATTTGAAAAAAAAAAAAAATGCAATGTTTAAATCATTTAAAATTTATACTACACAAGTGGTTCATAAACTGCGCTAAGTACTCGTATCATTAAAATAATAATTAAATAACATAATTTGTAATAATATTTTTGTCTAAAACTTAACGTTTTATACTTGTATTTTTGTATTTTTTAATTTTTATAAAAACAACTGAACAAACATCTACCGTTCAATTTATTGTATTAAGTATTCAAATGCCGTGAGAATTATATTTTCTCGGTGAAATTTAAATAATTTAAAAAATATTTAAATAACAAAAAATACAGTATATTGTGTACTTTAATGTAAGTAGGTACCTTTGTTTTTAGTGTGGAATAAGCGAACCACATTTAATTTTACATTATGAATTAAGATTATTTTAATTGGGAAGAAAACAAATGTAGAAATTATATTTACGTCTCTAATATCGTCTTGATCATGTTGTGTATAAAAATATTTTAGTATAAAACTGCTATTCAATTTTTTCCTTCTTTACACAAAAAACGAGTAAACAGAATTCAAAACACGAGTGCTATTGACTTCTTTACAAGCATCCCTCTGGTATAACGTTATGAAAATATTCGTCCCCTTTCTCGATAAAACCTATTATGGTAAACATAATATAACCGTTATGTTAACATTTTCATAGATAGCTAAGCTTCACTTGAACGCAGCGAAAAATGTTTTATTATGATTCTGAGTACCTACGCGAAACATGAACGGACACACTTTGTGCTTTCATATCTAGGTCAATGTTTTGATTTGCGATTAAATGACGCCTCAAAAAGAAGATGTACGAAGATAAAATGTAAATATTTGTTCTATCCGTAATTCCATAATGTTCATCCACCATTTCTCATTTACATAATATACATGTAAATCGTATTGGAAATTTTCCGTTTCTGCTTGTTTCCACAAATATAAAAAAAAAGTAGTTTGAATCATTAAAGATAGAGGCAATATTTTATTGGAGTTAAACTGGCAGGAATAGTATGATTTTAATTTTCTGATACGTTTGACACGTTATTTTCGTGGGCCACGTACGGCTTAAAATCTGTAAGCTATTCAGATGTAATTATGATGTTTATTGAATAATAATTTTGTAATCTATTGTATTTTTTTACAAAAACAACCATAATTATTTAGATGACTCTCATGAACTCATCCCTAGTTGTTCTCTTATAAGTCCCTAAACCCTATGTGAGTGCTATTTCTTGTTGCTCATCGCGTCATATTCATTCTTCCTTTTGCTTAAAATCCTACGCGAGCTCTGACCGTAGCTCGTCGCGTCCACTCACAATGCCTCCAAAAATTTCTCTTGGGGTCAATCCTATAGAAGTGCTTTTCATAGGCTCATGCCGTCCACTCACTCCTTTTCCAAAAGTTCCCTTAATCCCATTCCAATGTGAGTGCTGTTTGTAGCTCTACACGTCCAAGTAATTTAAATGTGTTTACATCCGTTATTTAAATGTATGATAATTATACAACTGTAAATACTAATATTTGTTAAAATTTTCCATTATAAAAAATTTTATTTAAAATAAAAAGATTTAATACATCCAAATCAGTCAAATTTTATGAAGTGGCAATACTCAGAAAACTAAAGAAACATATCACATTTTTTAATAATCAATACAGTTTTTTTTCTACACTCAGAATTAAAAAATAATTATAAAAAAGTTGAAAGTTGAAATCCACTACTCAAACTACAGCGATGTTACTGTTCAGTCGGCATTTTCATTATTGTTCACCCCTCACAAGTCATACATCTTCGAGACGGCCCTGCGTCCACTCACTACATCGTACCACACAATATGGATTCGAATTGTTAATAAACCTATACAAATATATCTGTTGCTCGTGTTTACGCAATTAAACGTTCAATTGACCACCATCGCATAAATTATATGTTTTCTTTGTTAATTTGAATAACGGTTCACACCAAACCTTCCCCCAAAATTGCCAATTTTCCGCATCACAAACTGGCGCCAATTCTCTTTTCCGTAAGAGTTTTCCTTCTCGCACGAGATCATTTTATCGCATGAACAACCGACTAGCTCGTACATGAGATGAATAAACTCATAATTTCCTCGTACGATAAGATCCTATCCATTTATTCACAATCCATATGGATTTTACGAACGAATTCGTATGGTATCTACTATGTAAATATCGATGTTTCTACATTTGTATTGGATTGACTCACAAACTACCTTACGAATCTTCTCCAAATTTCGCATGCCTATTTTTTTGGGGCCACGAGAAGATTTTAATCGCATTTTTGTCCATAATTGTTAATCGTTTTTTTTAAATTCAATTCATAATTAATTTTGTATCGGTTAGGTATATCCGTGTATATAACGTATGATTATTATAAGACTGTCTGTTCAAACAGCTGAATGATTATATTCAGTTTACGACAACGGAGCTATATTATTCGGTTGTCGTCAGTACTGACCGTGGTGGTAGCTGAAACCCCACAATATTGTAACGTTACACATGGCGATCGTTATGCTTTCGATCAAACCTTTAGCTTGATTAGTCAAAACTGAAACTATAAGATAAATAACTATGATTGAAGTTCTAAATTCTGAGTTGACTCATCATGGCGTGTGTACCAATTGCTACACTTGGGTATAAGAGAAAAAACTAGACGGCACACTCCGGGCCACGGTTCGAATATATTTTAAACCCTGCTCAGGGCTAGTCCAAAAATGTAAACCAACCGATGCTGCATAGAATTATAGTGGCCACGTTACAATAAAAAAATTATTGTACACATTGATTACAATAATGTTGTGTTTGATAAAATGTATTGGTTATAAAAGAAAATAATTCTTTTAACCCGAGCCCCGAGCAGGATTTAAGATTGAGAGGGATACATGGGAAACCAGAGCGTCCTGGAGCTCGAAAGCGTGTGACGTACTATGCTGTTAAGTAAACAAAAGCGACAAAACTTATCATACTCATAACGGTATTCGGTGACGTTATTTTGAAAAAATGTAGTTAAAGAATTTTCTTTTTCAGTGGTCACACTGAATGGAGGAAGCGTTAGTTTTGTTTACGTTTTTTCGAGAGATATTTTGTTCTACCCTGGAGTGCACCATCTGGTTTAATCTAATCTGTGCTGCTAGTACGTCCCGATGGTATTATACAGAGACGATTTTGATCGTTTCGGCGTCGCTGTGAGCAGTAACACCTAGGTATTTTTCGCAAATCCCACGTGGGACCAGCTGTGTCCGGGGCATCCCGATCACACATCGACAAAGCTATAATATTTTCAGACAAAAGATGAGCACCGTCTAACTTCGGGCCCAGAGAAATAGCAGCCCCGAGAGGCCGAACCTGAGGTGGCGGTATACATTGTTTACGACTCACGCCGTGTCAGTTAGGATTTCGATTTCGCGAAACGTCTGGTGTCACGTGGAAAGTGGAAACACCTATACTGCATTGTTGTCGCGTCTCAAGAAGCGGTCGTAAACGGCTTTTCGACGCCGTTGTAAACTTGTAACGGCAGAAATTTCTCGCAAATCCCGTGAACCTCGTCATAACAATAATAACAATAATAACAAGCGAGTAGAAAATGAATAAAAAGAAACAATACCAACCGCCCACATAATATAATACTATTATGTATTCCGAGTTTGTACGATGTATTTAATGACCAGCTCTCTACAGTGTTCTCTACTAGCCAACGATACAATTAAAGTGCTAGACGTAAACAAATAGGGAGGAAATTCGCGGTCGAGTGAAAAGTTTTTTGGACGTAGCGAGTAGCGACTACGACGCTTTGGAGTGGCTGTGGTAGGCTAATGTTTTGGAAGTTGAAGTTTAAACTTACTATTTAATATACGAAATTCATAAGGTACAATTGGCATTTGGAGAAATGTGTGAAAAAAATTAATGTACCTAACAAACGACATAGTTCATAAGAAAACTACACCGTTATTGACTATTATACTGACGATTGGGTCATAATTTAAGTCAAACAATTACGGTCAAAAATTGTTTGACGGCTATTTACCAGTCACGATAGTGAGAACTTGTTCTATGTTTACAACTTCAAACAGTAAATTGCTTAATAATACTCCGCAGTGTTGTGCACGAGTTTCTGCGCTCCAAAACGGTGTTGTTAAACATTCCCCAAAACAACAAAACAATAAAAACTTCGATTGCCTGCTATGAAATCCGATTTTGGGTTCCAGCAAATTTTCAAAATACCATTTGGTGACCCAACTAATACCGGTACGTCTCACAGTTGCGCACACACTTTGGGATCCCGAAAAGTATTTCATTCGACCATTTTTTTTTCCGGATTGAAGAATCAATTCTCTAACTTTAAATCTATTTCTTATTTTTTATTAAATGTTGAAATCGCTGAGACCCCAAACAGGTCATGGTAGATTAATATAGCAGACAATAAATACTACCTTATAAACATTGACTTCGGAAATATTTTAATAACCAAAACGGATTTAAAAACAACGTTTAAATACGTCATTGTGATCTTTAATGAAATGTTGTGTGTATACTGGTTCTTTTTTTTAAAACTTTTTAGTCGTTCTATGATAAAAAATTAAAGCAAAGAAATAGCGGTATTTTATGAACCAAATTATTTTTTACTGAAAATTTAAAAAACGTATCCAAATGTATCTATAAAGTATGTACTACTTAAAATTTTTACGAAGTTACAATGCTTTGAAAATAAAATGGTGTGTTAAGTGTTTACATTACTAACTTAAGCTTCTGTTTTGTGTTGGTTCTTTATAATATGGAACCAACGTTCGAAAATTTTTTCTTCTCAATTTCCAAAAAGTATTGTTCTTAAACAATATCACTTTTTTTAATCCAGCACAGGAGGATACATGTTGGAAATATAATTCAGCACTGAAAGATTAATAACAAAAATAAAAATTTTAAGTAGTATTTCGCGTACTGTTTAGGAATTTTTTTTTTTTTTTGTCTGACGTGCTCTGAAAACCAAACAGGGTAAAACACGTGGATTATAGTGTAAACCAAGTATGGGTTTCTATCAATAACAATAATCTTAAAGCGGTTTACTCGCTCGCGCGGGTTTTATATTCAATCAATCAACAACTGCAGACGTGCGATTTCGTTCCAACATCAATTCTAAGTAAAAAATACGTCGATGTATGTGCACTGCGCAGTATGGTGATCTTAATAAGGTTAATAATCACTTTTTACCAACAAAATGGAAAAATGAGTTTTGTAAATAACTTATTGACACGTTTGTTTCACACGATGTCTCAATAGTGACATAAAAATATGAAATAAAAAGTGAAATAAAGCTATGACCTTATATGTCAGTCTTCGCCCTGTTATAAAATTGATCAATATCATAATGTGGGTGTATTCTTATCAAAATATCGATCTCGGAAAAAATAATATCCGTTTCAAGACTTCTTTGTTCAATTTTATTTTTAAATGAGATTTTTTATTTTTTTTTTTTGGTAGCTTTATCTACCCGATCGAAGTCTGCAATAAGTAGTTTTTTAAATTAAATAAATCGCATTCTACCACTTTTCTACTCAGTTTTTATTTTATTTCTGTATAACATTCCAAATAAGTTCAGTATTTGAAATATCAATAACCATTTGATACAAAATTAAACAAAAATACGATGATAAATTAAAAAGATAGGTAGACATTCTTATGATGTCATTTCAACTGGTAATAAAAAAATACATTTTGTATAGAAAGATTAGGTACAATATATTGTTTATTTCCTAAATACCTTTTGTTCAACAAGTTAAATAAAATGTTTGCGTAATTTTCAATATGTTAAAACAATAACATTTTAAAACTTTATTCTGCTGGTAAAAGAACAACCATAAAACATAGATTTTTTAAATTTGGAAAAATAAAAACATAAGAGTAGTTGTGTAAGAATGTACAATGATATAGTACGCTCTTCTTTTTTTGAATGCACTCAAATAAAAGTTATAACACATTCATTGGACTTTGTGGATTTCTAACCACGTACATAAAATAATTGTACGCACATTTTTATTGATTGTTATAATGAAAAAAATGTTTTTTTTGGAGTATAATTAGTTAATGTTTGTTTCTAGAAGGATGAAATTAAACTAATAAATAAACCGTTTTTTTTTTTTTTTTTATATAAGTCCATTATGAAAAAAGCAGCATTATGAAAATATACAAAAGCCATCTTTAATCAATGTCTATAAATCTGGTTTATAAGAATCAACAGTAAAAATCATCATAATACCTTTAATACTTACTTTAATTTCATTTATACTTGAATGTGTATAATTTTTATAAATATTATTACGTATACAAAATGTATACGTAAAATTAAAGTTTAAAAGCAAATTTTAATTTTGAAATGTTATGATGACATAATTGTATGTAAAAAATCGAATTTATGAATTTTTTACTTACAAAATTACTATCCTAAAACTCAATACTTTAATTATTTTAGTTAAATAACAAACTAGAATTGTTCTAATTGTTCTTCTTTAAAATTCTATAAGTATAACTCTCGCTATGGAATCAAATGGTTGATAAATATGAATTTAAAAATCTCGGCATAAAACTAACGTGTGCAACAAAACGGACGGGCGTAACAAATATTTAAACTTAAAAATTACAAAAATTACAATTTTTTTTTTAGGTGTTTCATTATTTTTTCTCTACGTTTATGTGAATGTACGGAATTAAATAAGTGAAGGCTTTTATGATATTATTTTTCACAGAACACTGAGTTTTGTTCAATTTAATTCATTAAATTAGTGTATGAATGCGAGGTTGTGAAAAATTCCGTATTTTTTATACTGTGCAATCAAATATTATAGTCAAAGGAAAAAACGCAAAATAAAAAAACATATACTTATACGACGTCTCGAATACAGTTTTTAATTTTATTTTTTGAATTATACGGGTAAATATGATTCACAGTAAAAAGACTTGGGAATATTATTATAGATTATAGAATAAGAAATGAGACATTGTAATATCAATGGAACTATCGTATAATGAATCTAATCGTCAATGGAAACGTTATTTTGTGTGAAACTGGTAGAGAATTACAGGGAAAAAAATAATAAGCTATGCATGGTATTTATAGATTTAGAAAAGGCAAATGACAAAGATCAGAGAGATGTTTTAAAGTGGGTTTTGACGAGAAAAAAGTTCCCAAAAAATTATATCAATTTGACCCAGGATACAAATGAACCCTAAAGGTATTATAGTACTAATGTCGAGAGTATTTGTGGAGTAACAAAAAACTATAACTTTTGGGGTAGGTGTGCCTCAGGGTTTGGCTATTTGCTCTTATTACTTGTTCTCTGTAATCGTGGATAAAGTTACAAAAGAGATTTAAGACAAGGCCCGATTGTGTATGATAATAGTAATGATCGGAGAAAATCTGGAAGAAGGAAAAAATAGACTGGATGAGAGGAGATATAAGCTCTTAAAAGTAAGGGATTGAAAATGAGCAGATGTAAAGCAGTGTACAAAGAGTAAAATTTTGGAGGGAGACACCAAGAGTTTGATGATAAGAGAAGAATCATGATAATATTGGCGGTGACGAAAGAGAAGAAGTGGTAGATTTGAGTGTTTGAGATAATTTGTAAAAAGCGACGAGGGCTTTAGGTTAGATGTTAAACATGGGATTAGGTGCGATGAAATTGAGATCGACGTCTGGTACTTTATGTGATAAGACTAAAAGTTAAATTCAACAAGAGTGTAGTGAAACCAACCATATTATACGGTTCGGAGGGTTGGGCGGTTGACTGGAGAATAGAACAGAGTATGAGTGTGGTAACGAGAAAAGCTAGAGTTTGCACCAATAGTGAATATGGAGAGATAGAATAGACTGGGATGATTTGGGCATGCATAATGAGGAGAGAGGAATCTGAAGCAGCAAGGACGGTTATTAAAATGAACGTTGAATGAAAAAGAAGTAGAGGGAGACAGAAGAAATGATGGATATGAATGACACGAGGGCTGTTTGTGTGAGTTTGTGTAGGGGATAAGAATGATCGCAACAAGTGGAGGTATAAGAAAAGGGTGACGAATCCCAAATAGTTGAGAGGAAAGCGAAAAAGTAGAAAAACTTGACTCGATTAGTATAGTTTTGTCGTAGTTGCTCTTCTCGAAAAATGTTAACCGGAATTGAAGATATTATAAACCTACGTGTTCAATATTAATGTCTTTGTAGTGTAACTATGGTATGGATGAGTGGCCGTGGACACGTAGGTAATTTAATTTGTTTTTAAATATTCAACGACCAGAATCCTGGATCAAATATTGTCTTCTATCCGCGTGCAGTTTTCATTTCGATGTAAACGGACGGCCCGCGGTCTGTCGGCATCGAAGCGCGAATATCGATTCGGAGGCCGCCGTCCGTACCCGGTGCCTCGTCGTAATTCCGTGTGATTATAATATGATATTGGCTTTTGCGACGACGCGAGTTTGAGCAAACACTAAACTTTCCGATAAAATACGCGAGTACAAGTCACAAAAAAACCGTCGAGTGTTCGATTCGCTAAAAAAAAAAAAAAAAAAAATAAATCCTCGTTAATTTCACGTAATAATAATGTATAAATCGTGTTTGAAAAACAGTTGACAAATCTGAAGAGAGCACGTGCGATTCTTCATCATAGCTTTAGCGCGAAAATACAGTCATAATTATTATGATAACAGATTGATATAGTTTTCGATTTTTGATTCGGTACGCAGAAATCGATTGTTTTTGACATGTAAACCGCCGTTAAAAGATTAGGCGAAATCATCTTTCTTTTAGGTTATTGTGGAAGCAGTAGGTATATAAAAAAAAAAACTGTTTTGTTATTTTCAAATATTGGAGTGCAATTTTCGAAAGTCTTAAAAATGAATAAAATGCATTTTACGGGGGCATATAATAATGTGAAAAAACGAAAATCGATTTTCATAATAACGCATAGAAATGTTGTTATAGTAAACTCGTAGTTTTTTTTAATAAAATTGAATCGCTTTATGTATGTGCATTTGTCTTAGGCTTTTAGGTTTAAAACACTTATGGAATAGGTACGCAAGCATTAATATTGTCTTGGGCATAAAACGTAACGTATTACTTTTTTGTTTATTAAAAAGAAAGCAGTTTTTTGTATGGTACCTATTTTTAAGGTTTTCAGTTGATATTTTATATGAAGTTACCAACTGAAATTCGTTATAAATGTTTTACAAAATAGAATAATGATATATCGAGGAATCAATCCTTTAGGAGATTTCTAAACATACGCATAATACAATACTATAATATTATATATATAAAAACATTTATATTTCGTTGTATAATCTTTAAATTGTATCAACGTATTTTCTGTTTTTTTTGACATACCTACAATGAATAGTCTTTATTTAAACGACTAGCTACTTTCAATTGTTGAGAAAGAAAAAAATGGTCATCAACTGGCTTTTTAGATTTTATGAGATATCTAACCGATTAGATTCTGTTTAAAACGTCAAGATATCAATAATTTACAGTTTATTTTTGTGTTTTTAGTATAAGTACTGCGCATGATGAAACGAGATATTTCGGCGTAAATTATTGTAATGTGATTAAGATCAACGTTAGTTAGAGTATTTAATACAATATTGGCATTGCAGTTTAAAGAGATATTAAAAACAAAAATTAAAACTATTATGGGTTACTTTTGTAGTCAGTTTTATACGACTCTTATTATAATTGCATGAATCTGTATAATATATTAACCGTAAAAATACGAATTTTTTTTCATTGTTCACCATCACTAATTGGTGTTTCAATAGTGTTAAACTTTGGCATTGTTCAACTTATCCAACATAGTTTAAGCTTAAAACGTCGACCGTAGTTGTCCTGCCTATAGCTAATAAGCAGTCTCGTTGATAATCGTTATATTTCTAAGATAACAAAATTTGAACAAATACTATGATTTAGCACGGGTTAGAAGTGTTAGGTGATACACATCTTCCACGTGATTCCACGTTTGAAGTTTTATACATAATTTGTCGATTCTCTAAATTGCTGAATTTCACTTGTCAGCTCTGTTTTACCAAAGAAAATACATTTGCAATTATTTAACTATCATAACTAATACATAAAACAGATTCTCATCGAGTGAGTGTGCCACAATAATAATATTATTATACTCAACGTTCCAACTGCGATGACAGATTGTTAACGTCAATTATTGGAGTAAAACGAATTACCCTGATAAATTTATTAAGTTTCTTAATCGTAATATTAAAACTTAATTAGTCTTTTTGTACTTTACTATATCGGGTGCGTTATAAAAAAAAAAACTCTAGACGCTGCAGAGTGGACCTGAAATCTTACGATCGTGTATGTTCGTGGACTAAAAAGTAATCGAATAAAACGTTTTGTTCTATTATAATTTTCGTTAAAAAGAATATAAATCACGCTAACAAAGACAACTAATTTATAATATACTTTTGTAGAATCTAGGTATATACACAGGAGTGTCGTTTCTGCTTTTGATATGGACGGAAGAATAAGCACTTATACCCAATTTACAGCCTATTAAAAGATCATAAAATATTCGGCAAGTATATCTTACTCTTATTTCTTTGAATGAAGATGCGTTGAATGTATGCAATATGAGCATACTATCTTCACACTAATTTATGTATCATTCGAACACTTAATAGAAGTGATCGAACTGAGGCGGTGTTTTGATGATTAATTGAAAATATGAAGCAGAACTGTTTGTACATAACTTTGTTGCAATATGTAGGTGAGTTTTATATTATTATAATTTAAATATACTACTCATATCCTATTTCCTCTTATCTTAAGTATAACTTGAACTTTTGAACATTTCACTTAACCGTTTTAAACGCTTCGTAATGATTTCTAACCCTAAATTTAACCTTTATGTAACTATTACAAATATTTATACATATTATTCCGATCATTTTGTCACAATTAATGTAATTGATTTATGGTATTATTGATATACTTTATCGTTTAGTTACGGAAAAATTAACCTTTGTATTTTTCATTATTTTGTAACTATATGTACTTAACTATAAAATTGTAATTTAACGATTACTTTTGTTAGCTTAATAGACAATTTTTTAATAGGTTTACGGTTTATACTGGTCCAAAATGTTGGACGATACAAGTTGAAAACTCCGCGTGTGATTTAGGATACAAATGCAGATTAATATAGCTATATATGGGTAATACACGTTAGAAGAAAAAATATTAAAAAAGAAAAATCAATACTTTACAGTTAAAAACTAAAGTTTTGACATTAGCATCTGCCGTTTACAACGGTTGAAAAGTTATAAAAGTTTGAAACTGGGCCAACTTGTGCCACTTTGTGACATCTCATCTTAACATAATTAATTCGTTACGGTTCACCATGAGCGTATAAACTACGAGATTTATAGCAAAAAATTTGTTTGGAAAATTGTGTTCCAATGCGAAGGCAAACAAAAATGAAATTTGTTAGTTTTTAGTGTTTACGTTTTAAATGAAACGTAAACACTGACGAATATTCCATCGACGAATATTAAATGATATTCGTCGATTCTGATATTTTACAACCACACTTACTTTCATTTCATTTCGTGTAGCTGAAGTTTTAGCAACGCGGTTTTTATTTAGCTATACAGTGTAACACGTTATGCGTGTACATATCATTGAACAATTCAATTTGTTATAAATCCCGATGTTGAGGGGAAAACTTACCGGCTTTTACATTTTTGCGAATGGGTGCGTTCAATTTGCAGTGAACCAACGAATGAAAAAACTATCTTAAACAAAAAAAAAAAAAAACAAAAAAAAAACAATAAACTACAACGTTTTGTATCGAGAAAACTTAATAACATTTTAAATTGTGTTTAGACGTGTATCCGTAAGACGACAAATCGGTATAAAATCTGCTGTCACAATCATCAAAATCGGGGTATCGAAGGGATTTCAATCACATTTATTTGAAATAAAGTATATATGCTTTGTATTTGAAATGTGTTTTTTTAATGGCTCAGGTTCAATGTGTTTTAACAGTTCAAGTCATACAAAATATTCTAAAATCGTTTTCACTAGTTCGTTTTATTCCATACAACCCAGTCAGTACTTTGGTTTTACGCAACAATATTTATAGTTTAACTAAATTTAATCGGCATATGTTTTAGTACCTAGTTTATATAAACGATTTTTGTGATAAAACTGTATTCGTTTTAATGCAATGCTTTAAAATCCTCATCAAAAAATATGTAAAATGTTGAGAAATTACCATCGGTACTTAAGAATCTTCGGTATGAATTATTATAATATATCATAATCTCGTGTAATTAAACAAAAAGGTATTAATCATAATTTTAACGATTCGATAGAAAACAGCACCGATTAGAAATTCACAATAATTATTCTGGATGCATTAAACGCAATAAGGATTCCGATCACGGAGGGTGGTTCCTTTGACGCTTTAAGCCAATTAACCTACTTCATTCGTCGGAAAGACTTAGTGAACAGGGATTCTCCGTAACGCCTGAAACATTAAATTAAATTATAACTGATTGTTGTATAGACTTTGCGAAAAAAAAAGAAGCTAAAAATCTTAACTCCAAGAACGGGGAGGAAAAAAACGAGTTTATTCAACGTACGAAATGTATTACCCGTTCAAAAACTTATAATATATGTAACAATAATATAACGTAAACGGTCGTTAAACAAATCCGTAAAACAACTATTTATCATTGCATTTATAATATAACGTAGAATAACGAACAAAACACACTCGATGAATTAAGTCTTAATGTAGTACTTAGTAAAATCTACAGAAGTCATGTACAATTTGTTTTTTTTAACCACGTGTGTATAAATCTGTATTCTGCAGCAGTATGTTAGTATCCATTTTGATTGTTTACCTGTATAAATAACCTCATTAAATATATTTACTAGTTTTTATTTATCATGCGGTATTTTAAGTTATCAAAACAATCATCATAGATAAAACATTGACTGTATGACACTTTTTCCAAAATGAATTTTTCCAAAACAATTTTTCCCAATCTTCTCCAATTTCTAAATTTGTTTTTCCTAAGGAATTCTAATTGCCAAAACATATTTTCCCTATAAATGAAAATTGCCAAAAAAAATTTTCCCAACAAATATGGATTTCTAAAAACTTTATAAAATCAATGGTATTAATAATAATATTTGCACGAAGTATAATAAATTTTTTATGTTTATTTATCATGTGTTTGAAAAATAGTGTAAATTTTAGAATACGACATCCTTTAACACATTCTATACGTATCATTTTTATTTCAAACACCCAAGCCCGGATGTTTACTTTGAAAGTTTGAATTTTTTGAGATTTTGGGAATTTTAATAGGTTGAATAAATTAATTTTTGGGGATTGTAATTTGTTAGTTAACATTTTTGTGGGCATTGGAATTTTTGGGGGAAAAAAATCTAGAGAATTAGATTTAGTTGGAAAAATAATGTTTTTGGAAAGTATTATTTTGAGAAAAGTGTCTGGGGGGGGGTCCAATTGCCTAAGTATAAAAAATAATACTCTTTGAGAATAAAATCTAAAGGAACAGTATGGTTTGTATAATTTAGTCATAGTTATATAACTTAAAATTTTTTTTTTTGCTGATTATTTAGTGTAAAAAAAAATTGTCCGAGAAAAAATAAAAATCACGTAAATTACCTTGACTTTGTTTTTGAGGTAGATTGCGACCTTTATGACCCCCCCTGGATCCACCGCTTTATTTCATATCGTTAGGATACTAATATCTCTATTTCACGGCAATAGCTGGTAAACATTTTTTTTTTTTTTGTCCAATGCTTGATACCATATATATATATATATTTGATTTTCGTAATTTATCTTCATAACGTTATCACGCACTCAAGTGAATTTATTTTTATCGTCATAGTTTTTTCTTTGTTTTCCACTCTAAACCCTGCCTGTATTACTCAAAATCATACTGATTGTGTGGACGAAAAAAAAGCTGCCATGGTCATAGGCGCCATCCTGTATATAATCGTTTGCAGGAGATCCTGCACCCTGAGAAAAAAACGTTTACACTTTAAAGGGAACAACAACTGATTTTATTCACCCGCGTTTTGATCCTTAACTCGATTTTGAACGGAGTTTATTGTTTTTTTTTTTAAACCCAACGTCGGCTATTGTGCGTCGGCTAACGGCCGTGCAGCGCGTTTCGTCTATCGGAACGGAAACAGCTGATGGAGTTCCATTAGGGTGCTGCGGAAAACGGTGAAAATCAACAGAAGTTACACCTTACGCGATTTGCATACCAATACGTCTTCTCGGACCATTATTCAACATCATCATTTATGTACGAGTGAACGTACAAAATATAAATTGTTCAGGTAAGTAGTGTATATTACGGTAATTTATTATTCGACTCCCGTTTATATGATAAATAGTTCTCGCGATGGCCGACTTTTCATTTTTTTTTTTTTTTTTTTTTGTAGCCGATGAAGGCTTTTTTTTACGAGGCAATAAGAAAATACACAAATAAAACGATTTTTCAAAACAACCTGAACTGTAGGTGATGTTGAACTTGGCAGCGGTGATCGTGTTTTGAAAAAATAAAAAAAATATGTTTTAACGACCGTTAAAACACCAGAAACACAAAAAGTACTTTTGAATATAGAACGCATAAACATACTTGGCACATCCGTTTCATTAAACTGTGATCCAGGCGATTTGCCGACCGAGTAATACGACCATTATTAAGAGTCAATATAACTTAGAAAATATGTTTTCAAGTACACCTGCAGCGTATATTTCAGGACATTATCGGTGTTTTTTTTAATAGAACATGAAATAACATTGTGATGATAAATTACCGGATAAAAAGTAATTTGAAATCCAATTTCATCGACAGAAAAAAAAATTACCGTGAGTATGCACTTGCATTGTACGTACCTAGGATATTAATAGTCACGATAGGTAATCGCGTTTTATTTTATCGTAATTAATATAATTTTTTTGTAATATTATTTGTATTGTTATTGTAATAATTTTATTACAATTCATTTAAAGGAATTTATATTTACATGAACGGCGTGTAGCTATACTGATAAAAAATAATGAATCTAATTGAGTACACTCGAAACCTATGATGAAATACCTTATGATTTGATAAACATTGAAATAAACCCACAAAAACTATTAAAAAAAAAAATTCCGGTTCTCTACAATATATTATTTTATAAGTATGATGATTTAATTTTCACGGAAAATGTTTAAATTTTTAAAAATTATTCAAAAACAGTTAAGTTTGTTTTACCTACAAATTGTCCTTAAATTGAATACGTTTCAAATGTTTCATAAAATGTCTTACAAAACTGATTTAACTTGGTGTTAGTTGAACCATTTTATTTCAAACGTTAAAATTTTTGCTACGCTTTTGTCCAAACATCAAAGTAAAAAGTATAAAACCAAATAAACGTGTAGTAAGTATATAAATAAAAGTAGAGTGATTACAGAGGTCGAAATAAAAAGAAAAAATTAGTAATACATTTAACAAAGGAAAATGTTTGAAATAAAAGTCGTCTTTAATGACAAATAATTAGGACCCTTATAATCCCTTTAGATAAAATTACCCTCTATTTCAAAAATAAAAAACTAACAAAAAAACAATGGAAATTAGGTACATTAAAAAATAGTAATAATAATAAAAAAAAAGGCGCTCAGAACTTTGCACCATATGTGAACCGTAGGATCGGCCGGGTAAAGTAATAAAAATAAAGCCACACTTTACATATTTACATCCCATATAAACGTTATTAATAATATTGATCTATACAAAACATATGTGTAGCTAAAATTTAAATACTTCAGTCAAATTTAATAAAAAAGATAGTTAAAATTATAATAAACTGCAACGCAAAAACCGTAAGTAGATAAATAAAATAGTTTAAATCTTACCTTTTCAAAATCACAAACTATCATTACATATTACATCCAAGAGTAGGTGAATTTTACAACCAAAATGCATGAAAATTAAGATTTTAATTATAATGCTTATTTATACTTTTCAAAGTAAATATAAATATGCTTATATATATGTTCATAAGGTGTAAGAAATGTTATTTTTTTACAATTAGAACGACTTTTACACTCATATTTAAAAATTTGCTATCGAAAATGTATGAAAAACACAATAATCGTTAGTCAATGTGACAATTAATTTTTGTTCAGAATATTAAAAACCAAAAATTTTAAACACACATAATTATTAAATTATTGAATTTTATAAACGTACTATTCGTACATTGTATAGCTTAAAAGAAAAAAAAATTAAACGATATCACATACCTATAATATATATATTTTTTTACGATTATTACTCACCACTCAAGAAGCAATTCAAATGTTACACATTTTTTTCTTCAAATTATAAATTCAATAAAACATTGATGTTAAACCGTGCTTGTTGATGGTCACACAGAGTAGTAATTAATATTAAGACGCGTTAAATATGCACTTGTTGAACGTGGACATTTTACTTAAAATACGACAACTTAAGTTTACAACATTATTAAACATCTTAAGTGATAAATATTTTAACAAACCCATTTACTGATATACAACTCCAATTTTGTGTGCATCAAAGGAATAAATTGTTGTATTAAAAAACTGCCTGCACGTGGTTTCCTCGCTAAGGTATTAAAAAAAGTAATTAAAAAAAAAAAAATAAATAATGAAATAGCGTTTAAATAGAGCAAACTGTTTTGTTTGAAAAACTAACAAAATTATCTTTTTATGCACATTTTGTGGATGCGTTGTTTTTACTGTGGACGAATGAACAAAAATTAATAACGAGTATATTCATTCTAGCAAACCATTTATTAAGTATTACTGTTGATAATAATTGCGGTGTGTTTTTAAAACACTATAGAAAGTACTATTTCATAACATTTTTTTACCGTATTTATTTTAATTAACGAATAATAATATAATAATAATAATAAATGAAATCACCTCATGTGTGGATAAAAGTTTGCATCTACTAATTATTAAAATCCAGCAAAAATAATTTTCATTTTCATTTCAATGCTTTTTCAAACGTCTATTTAATTGTTACACAACGTCAAAAATGTTATACATTGTTAAAAGTACTCGTACCTATTTTCAATTGACTATTGAACTAGAAATACTTGAATATAATTAAAAAAATAAAAAATATGATAAAAAATTCGATTGTGGTGATTTCATCGAATCGACAGTTAGTAATCAAGAACGTATGCAATTTACTTATTTTCTGACATAACCTCGTTGTGGTTAGACAATATTATTACTGCAGAAAAATGTGTTGAACAACTGTAAAAACTAAAAAAACGTGTTTAAGTACAGCACAAATAAATCGTGGGTTTCGAATCGATGGAAATACGGCAAAATCGTTTCAGAAAATATCCCGGTGGCTCGTCAAGAATTTGATCTGAAACCAATATTACAGACGGTTTATTCGCATAAGCCACTGTTAATACTTTTCAAACACACCCTATGAGTCTCCATTTTATATTCTCCGATACAATATTTCGCACGAATAAAATACATTTTTATGTGTATATAATATTCTATACCATAATATTTATAATAATAAAGTGTGTGCGTATATATATTATCATGTTAAAGTTTCAACGCACTAGAAAGTCAATACAACATTTAATAATTTTATTTAATGTTCTGAAAATTTAAATTATATTTTAAAATTGTTATAATTTAGCAGCTATCGTTGTTATCGATTTCCAACTTGACATTATACTTACAAAAATAGTTTATAATTGTTTTGCAAGTATTTCAGCCACAAAAGTATAACTTATAAAACGCATTGAACCAAAGCCGCACTCCACGTTGGAACGTTTTAACGTATAGAATACTTTTCTTTAAAACTTTTGTGCAACGAACGCACCGACAACTACCTCGTATTATATCCAACCCCAAACTCCTTTTAAAACTTCTTTTATTGTTTTTTAAATACATTTTTGAACAACAGTCACACTCCGTTTGCCCATTGTGTTGTAGTTTCCCGACAACTAACCTTAATTCACTCAAAAGATTATTTTTTGTGTATATTTCTGCTCCTCCTCTCTCTTATTCCTCGTAAATTTACAAAAAGGAAGTCACATTCTGGTCGTCCGGACACTAGAGCAAAAAATACTACCCAATACTTGAAAACAGGGAAGGAAATAGGATCAATCCCCGATGTCTGGTCGGTAGCGAAATTGTGGTATACAAAAGGGGGATAAACGATTTTTTTATTAACTCTCTCGGTCCATTAGACTAAAACAGTTTAGAACTGTCAAAAATCTTCAGATTTATTTCATTTATTAAAACTATGATCTTACACTTACACTAGGTATTTAAGAGGAAAACAAAACAAAAAAACTAGAGAACTAAATCAACGGATAATTTTACGTTACCCAACATAAATGATCAAAATTTAAAACTCCCTAATTTTGAAAATAATTGACAGTATAGTATATATAAAAAATAGTTTTGTATCCTATAAAATTCGAATAAATGGAAGTTATTTAACTTGTCAGAATGGCTTGAAAACAAGAAAAAAAACATCATGTGTATTTTTGAACACAAAAAAATCAGAATTGCAGTACAACGAATGACGCAACTGATAAATTGGACCGAATCTGATATTTGACATTTGGCAGTTATGGTCTATCACTTTCGACGACCCGACCAATAGCAATGATCGTAGAATTAATTGTTATCGAATGCGATGTTACCGCAACAAAAATAAAATAGTAAATTATTCTACGATAAAAAATTCTTCAATAAAAATCGTGTGCATTTGTGTACTTTTTTTTTTTGCGCCGCCTCGGGTGTTGGCTATATATTCTACGAGTTTGCGGCAATAAGTTTGTTTCTCGCTTTGTAAAATCTAAAAAACGTGTTTATATAGTTCTTTACACATTTTTTATTTTATTTTTTGTCCCTCTAGGGACCCGCAGCGTTATTCGTTTTAGTTTTATTTCACCGTTTTCATCCAGAGACGCGATAAATGTTTTAAAACGGCAAACTAGAACGGTTTCTTTATCTTTATACTAATCGTATACATTTATGATCATTCGATTAATTATTAAAATGCCATCATTGTCTTATAAATGAAACACAGAATCGAAAATATCGCGGTTGAAAAATTTTTGAAAATTAAATTGCCATTGCAATTTCTGGGTAGTTATTTGCAATATATATAACAATATAAAAATTTTAAAACGATTTAAAATATTGTTTATTGTAATTCGTAACTTTTCAATCGTTTAAACATCAGTATAAGAAATTGATCAATTAACATAATATCATAGCCACTTCACAGAAGATTATAAACAAAACAATTTTATTTTGGTCGTTGTCGTTTTTGTAAAGGATTTATAATTGTTTAAAAATGTTTAAAAATCATTTTACGATGTTTTTCAAATGGTCCAAGATTTAAACTAGTTTTAATTTTTTGGACATTCTTCGAATCTAACAGTTTAACAGTCGAATGACAACGTAATATTTAAAGAAACCGGGACCACTCTAGGTCGCGTAGATAGTTTTATGGTGTAACGACTACACATTAGGTGGGTCACTGGTGTGGAAGTTGTGGTTCAAACGCATCATTCAATATTTCAAAGCAATAATAAATCATTGCTTTCAAAAAAACGATTCTGAGCGATCTCAGTTATCTAGTAAATGTCCTGGCGAAAACCATACAAAAAATATACACAGGAAATTATTAAAAAATTAAAATATACCTAGAAAAATCTTTTTAGAATCTTCTCTAACTTATTTAATTAATTGAGTTCATAAAATTTTAAAAACAACATACTTTTTGTTACGAGTTTTGACGCCGGATTTGGCGATTTTGCCATTTTTATCGTTTTCGGTACACAAATTGGAAAATAATCAAAATATCAAAAAAAAAAAAAATCGTCAGTTAAAATAAAATTTTAAGTCAAAATATCAACTTTCATGTGATATTTGACGTAACGATTGAAGCACCCCTTCCATCCAAAAACGTCATTACAAATCTGAAGATTTTCAAATTTTCGCCGTAAAGTACTTGATGATTTTTTAGGATAAAACGCAAAAAGTAAGCAAAATTTCCAAAAAAGATTCGACCTAAGTATCACTGAACATATTTTCACAGACCTTCATATAGAAGGGGTACCTTTCCCGTCGAAGGAACCGACTTTGAAAATCGGAGCATTCATTCATGTACGCGAAAAGTTACTGACGGGAAAAGAAACGTCATTGTAAAAACAATAGCTGACGCTATGAATTTTAGATTTTACAATGACGAATTAGTAAAGGGCTTACGACACGACGTTCAATTGAATAAACCGTTCTCCCGAATCCGTATTTAATAGTAACATTATAGTACTATAATATATGACTACTTCAGTTCAATTTGTCTGAAACGCATCGCACTCGGTAGGTAAAACCTATTATGACAACAACACCGTATTATTATTAATATAACGGGAAAAGCGTATACACCCGATTGTATATATATTATTCAAAAGGAGAAAAAGAAAACAAATTAAACGCGAACCGTAAAAGTTTTGACGTTTATTTGAACGAGCGAATTATTTATGCTGAATCTTGCGAACTTTTATTCGCGCGCCAAAGGAAACTATTCGCGTATATTATAAATTTCCATCCGCCCGCTCACCAGAGTCTTGCACATGTTGAAAATATCAAGTAACGGTTAGGTAACAGTAAGTACTTTGCAACAGTTTCGGATCGCGTCGTATTTTCGCGCATCTAACGAAAAACCGCAGCAAGCCGAGTCGCGACAAACAACTAACAATATGCGATTAAAACGGTGGCGGCCCACGGTGGTGTAAAATTGAGAAAAAAAGTGGTCGAAATCGTTTAATTTAACGTTGAACAGTACGAGTGTTTTTTTTAAAACATATATATGTATGATCCAAGCGCAGCTTCGACCTTTTCACACGTATCGAATTTCGGCAATACGTGATCACTACTTGGTTCGAAGATTTTTTTTAATTTTCGAGACATTTTTTTTTTTTTTAATTTTTCGTTGTGAATCGAAGCCCCATCGAAACTGTCCGTCTCACGGTGTAACTTTTAAAATATGCCGAGCCACCGGCAAACTGTACACGCAGTTGTTAAGTTAGTTCACCGAGTTTCGTCCAAACGGTCGCATCTTTACGAATTAGTTGTTGATTTTTGTCACCGGTCGGAATCACCGGTCGGGTCGGCGGTCTTTCTTTAAGTGCAACAAAAACGATAACTTTGGGTGCGATCGTGAAAAAAATTCTCGACACTTTGAACACGACTTTGACGGGCGAGTTAAATAGCGCCACAGCGAAAATCCCGTGTGAATAGTGAGATTACAAATATTACCGTCGAATCGTTCTCGTATAACGTATATAATGTCCGAAAGTAACTTTTATGCCCCTTTGCCCGAACACCGCGGGCACGACTCCATACGATCACCGCGGGGAGGTGTAACACAAAAATAACGATTGCCATCACGCACGGGCACAGCCTTCATTCGGCGCACCCGTCGCCCGGTGTATCCAGGGCAACCACCGTCGGCGCTCCATGATCATGTGTGCGCGGCAGTTTGTAATAAAATATCTATACAGATCATGCACAGGGTGGTCGCGACTCCTCGCCATTGTTCAACCGCGTGTTTAACCGCCTCCAACCCGATCGGCGTGCCAGCAGATCTCTGAATAAAAACAATTTTCGCGAAATTCTTTTACAGTCACTGACAATACTGAGTTTTTTTTTTTATGTTCCGATGATTTTAATAATAGCGAGTTACCAAACATTTTTTTTTTTTTCAATACGATAGCCAACTTCTTCGAATTCGCTTCTATCGTTAAAAGAATACGCGTTTAACGTCTGCCCTAATGACACTTTTTTTTCTCTCATCAGCCGTTATTGGACGGAGACGCTGTATTTATTCGTTCTTTCGTGTGAAAATCGCGGGATTTATTTTTAACAATACGTTCCGCATCTTGCGCAACGATCAAAACGCGTCTGAAATATCTCGCGTCCAGTTTCTCGTAATTTCACGCTCGTTATATATATATATAATTTATTTTTTTAGAGTGATCGAAACCATATGCCGGTAAAGTAAAACATTAATGGGTCGTCATTAATTTTTTTCTTATACGGGGGCGTTTTAAGAATTATTTTAAAACAAGTTTTGCTGGAATGCTCAGTTCTTTAAATATTTATAGTTAAAAAAAAAACAACATAAAAAGTACGAATGTTTCATTTCTATAAAAATTTACCACCGATGTACTAATAACGATCCGGAAATATAGAAATTATTATTTAATTATTTAATATTATTATATTTAAATATTATTATAAGTATACATAAAATAGTAACTTTATAAAAAAAAAAAATCATGCATTGTAGGGTTATGTTTGTTTGTGGACTCCGTTAAACCGTTTGACCGATTTTCAAGAAATCTTCCATATCATATACGTCAAATCTCAGGTAAGGTTTACGACAAAACACTTACTAATCATTTTACCCAAATGCCTTAAAGGGGTAAAGTTTTTTGTACGCGTGTTTAGTATTTCGTATTTACACTGTTTTCAGATACGGTACAACTGAACATATGAGTACGAAATTTGGTCAGATATTTCGCTCTTTATGCTCTTTAAAATGTGCTCATACATTTAATTAAAACCGATTATTGGTTTTATTTAGTCTAGATTAACACACTTTTATTATGAGATTATTATGTATACGTGAATACTACATTATTACGTATACATCATAAATATGATCAGAGTTCAATCATATTTTATGTTGTACCTACTTTTCATCTGAGAGTTTCAAAATGAATTCTCAGTGTACGTTAACGTTGCAGTTCGATTGTCATTCCAATTAAATATTTGTACCGAAAAGCGCCGTTTCAAAGCCGTATTTACTTGATTCTCGGGTACAAGAATACACATTGAATTTCTCATATAAAACAAAAATAACACAATACCACAATAGTATAACTTATGTGTGTGTGTGTTTAACAAACAAAAACGTTTGCATATTATGTTTGTATTAGTTTCTACCGTGGCAGTATCTTATTCGTGTCAGTGAACCACAAAGCCAAAATGACAAAGCAGCTGCAGAGACGTATCGTGGCACTGGCAGAAAACCATTTATAATATATAGACTCTATTGTTTTAAATCAAAGTAATTTAATAGTAAATTGATTTTTTGTAAGGCAAATCACTTATTTTGTTTGATTATTTTTCTATTCGTACATAAATATAATTACATCTCGCGAGATTTAGCGTTTTAGTATAAAATTTTTTTAGAATAAACCATTTCGGTATCGAAAAGAAAAAAAAAAATAATAATAACATTTATAATTATGCCTATTGTCTTCACCGTTGCTTGTTTACTATACGTTTCAAGATAAATGATTTTTAGGATTACTTTAAATTGGCATTGGAACAGACTAATTTTTATTTAGATTCAAATCAAATGTCAATATTGTATTTTATAATTATATTTTTTCTAGTTATAGAAAAAACTAATTACATTTCGACTTCCCTCCGACAAAATGTGCACAAAAGTTAAGAGGTACACATTATTTGATATTTTTGAAAAAAATGATTACTTACATGAGATGCAAACGTCGTGTAAACATCGACGGTATACATAGGTACGCTAATTCTTTTTATAATGACTTCCAAGTAAAATAAATTAATATTTCTGTTCCAGATTGATTGTTTTTGATATTTGATAAATAAATATCGAGAATTAATGAGTGTTTTCGTTCATTGTCATTTCATTTTTTTTGTTAAAATATACACAAAGTATCAGTTTTATAAATGGATATTTCTATCGTCTACAAGCAATGGAGGGTTAATTTTTTTTTTTAATATATTTAAGTAATCATTTTATTGATTATAATTAGTGTATTCCGTATATTTTAAACCTGAAGTTAAAAATTTCCGAAACTAGGCTCACTAAAAGTAAAAATTAAATTAATTAACTCATTAATTTATTTTTCCTTTAACTTTTAACATAATAAGTTAATTTTATTTGAATCTAACGTGTTAACTTGTAGTCAATCTATAATAATTAAATTTATTTTTACACTCTTCTTTTAAAAAAATATTAGGTAGTAAGAAGAAAAAAAAATGTTTTTGAAAAAAAGAAAATGTCATAATAGGCTATAAATCAAGAGAATTAGAAAGATGATCTTTATTATAAGTTAACCTAATTTTTTCTTTATTTAGTAGATTTTTAATTTATTAAATTTAAAAATTAAATATTTACTTTTAACTTAACTTTTTGTTTTTTTTTAATTGACGAAACATAACGAGTTAACAAAAGTTGCCCAGTCATGATCATTATACAGTGTAACTTATCCGACATCAATAATTAATTAAGTTCTGTTAGATTTTTTTTGCCTATCATTTCTGGAACAAAAATTAAAACGTATTTTTGGGTCACAAAATCAGCAAAGTGTCTACTTCTGTTTATATATTTGTTTTCATCAAAAATTTTAAGCCGCGCTAATTATTTTCGAACGAAAAGATTTGCTATCCATAATATCGAGTCGCTCTTCGAAACTGAATTTTTTTTTTTTATCATAACCATTGGCACACCCAAGGGTTTACCTCTCCAGAAAATTTGAGAAGAATTCCGCGTACGTACTGCTCGGTAGTTCTTCTATACTTGCCTTAAATTAACTCCTCCACACTTTGCCACCCTAAATGTAACCGCGCCATCCCACGCCATCGAAAATAAAACCCGATTGCACCTCTGATCGCAACTTTTACACTCGTGTTTTCGATTATTAATTTTCAAGTTTACAAAGTCGTAATGTTACTCGAGGATTTGGAAATACTTTTTTAATCAAATTTATTTTAATTTTGTAATCAATGAAAATTCAAAATCGACCAAAAAAATACAATTCAATTTTAGTGGTGTACCATCATGAGAAAGCTTAAATTTTTGAAAAAGGTCAATCACGGAACAAATTATTCCTATAGTTTGAATTACGTTTACGAATAATCGAGAATAAACAATAGAAATTAAAACAACGTTAACCGCGTTTACAAATAAAAATTATGTAGAAAAAACGATTTGTTCCTATTATTGATTTTGAATGGGGTGTGGGGGAGGAGTTACCCCTCACTATTACTCACAATGTAATTCATTATCATCGACATGAATGATTTTTATTTATTACACATTTTTTAAATTTCCAAATAGAGCCATTCTTCATTGAACGTACGTCACAACGTAGCAATTTTATTTGCCCCATTGCAATAATCGATCGTCGTTTAATCAAACGGTAGTACAAAAAGTTGGTTGCGTTTTCTAGAGCAATAAATACAATTGTTGGTCACCGCCTGGATTTTTTCACATTGTACCGTTTATATTTTAGTTCTTTCATGAAAAAAAAGTCGACTTTTCAAAAATCGGAGCGAATAAAATATTTTAACGCATTTCAATTGTATCCGAATAATGTTCTTCATTACGCTTATTCAAGCAATTTTTACTTCGCGCAGAAGTGCACGAATAATGCCCCGAGGAACGCGTGGTTATCGAACTGAGAACTGTGAGCGAAAATAAAATGGAAGAACCAAAAATAAAAATAAAAAAACCCTCAAATAAATATCGGTAGTTTTTATAATAATTGAAAAATGTTAAAAAAAAAAAAAAATGTATTATACTTATATGACATGTAAACCCGACGAACTGGAATCGCGATAGTGGTTTTTTTCTTTTAACCGTACTTGAACATCTGGTTTCACATCGATACGAAATTCATAGTAAATTTTGTATTTATTAACCGCGTTAAGTCGTACGGCGACCGCGTATCAAAGTTAAAAAGTCAATACGTTTCAGACGGAAAATAAAAACCATGCAACTCACGCTGTAAACGTGTAATTGTTTCTTTACTTCATTCCAACAACTTGTAATAGTAATGATTAATGTCGCATATAAATAAAAATAAAACTATAAATAAAAATAACAACATCATATAAGTTTAATTTTCGAAAAAAATAATTTAAACATTACTAAACATCAGCATGTAAATATATACGGTTTAGTTTAATTTATTTTTTTTTGCTACCGCAAAAATTGAGATGCAAAATAATTTTTTTATCATTACCATCTTTCGATTAACATTATACGTAGATAATTAATAAAATTGTTTGTTTGTATCGTCCGATAAACTTGGGCATTTATTGGCCATGTCTGCAGTGTATGTAAAGGTATTATAATATTCAGTTATGCGTACTCACAATGAATTATTTTTTGTATAGTTGGATCCTTTACTAACAAAATTATCATACTCTAATGATGGCAACTAGTGTATGTATTTTTTGTACGTGTGAATGATATGATCAATATAAAAATACAGACTAATAAATAAATTTTTGATGAATATTTTTACAAAGTTTTTTTTTGATAGAACACATTATAAAAAGCAACCGTACGAAAACGATTAAATATTTATTACGATCCCGTTGCTTTCATCTGAGGTTGGAAAATTATTTATATGCTTATTTCGGTAAGAAACCATAAGTGAATTTTTTAATTTTATAACTAGGGGTGCTTTTATTAACTAACAATTTTGATATTTTTCAGTTATAAACCATTTATATTTATTTCTTATACTTAAGTTTGATTATTTCAACACACAATTCAACGACACACATAACAGATTTTACTGGCTGTTTGAAGAAAGTATTATTTTCTCTTTCGTTTTATAAATTATAAAAAAAGTGTATAACAAATATTGTTTAAAAATCATGAAACACTGCATGGTCTGAATTTTATTTACTAGATTTTGTTTTATATTGATTCTGGGTCAAACTTAGACCATTCCCAAAAAGTTGTCAATTGCAACGGTTTATTAAGAAGGGTACAAGGGTAGATTGTAAGGAAATTTTGTGACGGCTAATTTTGTAAAAAATTAAAAAACTCTTTTTCTCATATTATGTTGATTGTTTTGTCGTAAAAAGAATATGTAAATATGATAAACATTTAAATTTCATATTTATAAAATAGGTATCACTAATAATAATGAATCAGTTATATTGACGTATATTATGTGTGTCGAAGTACTTTTATTTTATCTCTCTGCGTGCAGTTTTATGACTTACACTCCGGTAATGTTTACGATTGTTAGGTTTAGTTACTTTATTTGTTTGATTGTAACTTTTTCAATTTTAACTTTTCAAATTTGAGACCACTAAAATTTCGATTATTATCCATAATTATTTCAGAATAGTTACTGATTTTAGGAATAGGAGCATTTCTACTTCCCTTAAAATTGTTCACACAAAAAAAGACATCATTGTGAAAACAACACATTCTTCGCTGCGCTCAAAATCTAAAACATTAAAACTTATTTTAAATTACAGTATATAATTGTTAGAAGATTTAGTGTGTTTTAAAAAGTTTTGATTCGCTTGGTTGATGCTAATAAAGGTACATTAATATCTTTGTGGTAGTGTGTTCTGAATAATTCTAAATCAAAACTTACTGAAATTTATTACGGAGAACCCCCGAGGTTTATAACCCATAAAATATTCACTATTACAATAGTTATTTTGATTTAAAAGATAATATACCTAACAAAATAAAATTGCGGAACAATATATTGTAAATAAAACATTTTATTTAATAAACACGATCAATTATCATGATATCCAATTAAAGTTAACTGAAGAGCATTGTACGTAATTGATATATTAAGGAGCTTTTTTTATGTGATCGTAAATGGATCGTGTCAAAGCATCTATACAATTTGTAGTGAATATTTTAGTTACAACAATTTTTATAATTTTGCAATAACAAACTAATATTTTGAATAATACAAAACAAAATTTATTTTTATTATTTTTTTAGGAACTAGAGCGTAAAAAAAAAAAAATTAAGGCACTTAAAGATTGTTCTAAAGTAGTTATGAAAAATTTCAACCAAATTACACTTTAACTGAACATCGCTTATAAAACCCATTTCTTCTAGCTGAAACAAATATATTTTTTACTTTTTCCAAAGTGCGCTTGTAGAAAAACAAAACAAACTAAATTTTTCGTTGCCTATATGTCGTACATTATATACACAATATCATTGAACAGAAATTGAAATAAATAATTGTTTTTACGTCATTAAATCAAACTTATAGGTACTATTATTGCGTGAAATAACGTGTAGATACATGATCACACTATCATGATCAAAAATATATTAATAAGTTTAAAATAAAACAAAATAAGTATAGAACAATGACTTGTACGTTTTTCTATCGAGTATGGTTTAAAACATTTATTTTACTTGAAACCTAGCAAACAGAAAAATGCCTGGAAAATAATAACCAAGTTATTTATTTATTTTTTTTTTTTTCATAGAAAAAAATACAATATACATACCTATACAGCAACAGTTAGTTACTATAAGCATTTGGAATAACATATGGATTATCATAATAGACACTTTAACGAAAACAATAAAATGATTATACTTACATAAATAAACAAATACACGAGTGAGACACTCTTTTGGAAATTAATATTGGTTACGAGTGATTTCGTTTTTACAAATACTACCTGCACCGGTCGTCGGTTTTGCGAACACTTAATTTCGTCTTAAATCAACAATTACCTGAAAACAAAAAGTAAAATCGAGCGTTAAAACTTTTGTAGGTTGAAAAACGTAGCACGAACAAACAACAGTTTCCACAACAAACGATGATAACTGGTCTACGACTTCACGATTATTCGTGCGATGCAAATTTTATACATCTCGTTTTATTTACAAACGAACCCGTCGATTTAGACGGTTAAAATTTTTTTTTTTTCAACTCTATCCGGGCAATTTCAAACATCTTTCTCTATACAAATATATATATACGTATAATTTTTCGTGTTTTCTGTCTTTTTCTATACTATTATTACTATTGTTATTCTCTTCCACAGCTGCAGTTCGTTACACCGCGTCGATTCGGATATTTGGACACCGCGTTTTTTTTGGTAACGCTCGCGGCATTTTCACGTTTTCTTTTTTTTTTTCTGCAAAACCCCGTCCGAAAAGTAATTGGGGTGGTCGGCTTAGAAGGAAATCGATTTAGCTGCGCGCGGGGGTTGAAAACCGTTCCCGCGGGATGCGAACGTCGTGTACCTTTCGCGGCGGCGACTTTTCGCCGTCTAAACGCGAGAGAAAAGTCCTTCGAAAACGATCGACGCGCGCGTGCGATCGCGTTCGATCCGTTCACGGGCCACTGAGCCGAGAAAAACGTTCGCCGGTCGTCTCTGAGCGGTTGTAAACTTCGCCGGTTCGAAATCCACACTGCCTCCCGTTACCGCCGAGTTGTTTTGGTCGAAGAAACTTTGTTCGAAAATCGAATGACCTGTCGGAAAAATGGATATTCGCACGCGCTTAAATGTTTTCAAACACACATACGATCGTTCAAAACGCGCGATAAAAACATGTTAATTTCATCGTTATGTCGTATCGAGAGTAACGCAACTCAATACAATCGTGCCGCTTGAACAGTAGTATCGATTAAAATACGAAATTGATTAAATAGTAATATTGATAAATACCAAATTTGATTATCATTAATTTGATTGTGTTCGATTTGAAATCTATAAATTCTAGTCGCGTATGTATTTTTGTATCTGTGTGATAAAAAAAACAGTTTTATTCGGTCAAAACTATGATATTTAAGTGATTTTAATTATTATTATTATTGGGTTCAATGCGATTGTCGTTAAACATTTTTAAGAATTTCTTCGTTATCAACATTTTTCAAATTCAACTTCTCATTAACGGTTACAAGAAATGTCGATTTATCCTAGTAGTTTAATGTGTAATCTATAATTGTGTTTTTTTTTTTTAAACCGTTACGTATTTATATGTTATTTACGCCATTATTTTTACTAGAAACACGATTTGCCAGACGTTTCGCAGATTATAAAATTTATCGAATAAACTTTGCATCTTCAGTTAGATTATTGGTTGGTAAAAAAAAAAAGTTGTTTTTGAAAAATGATGAAGTACACAGTTACAACTGTTGTCACGACATACTTTTAATAAAACCTAACGTGTTTGAATGCCAAATTAAGCGTTCTTCGCCTAAAATAGTATTTTAAAAATAGATAACGCGTTGAAGAGAAAAAGAAAATTGTTAAAAATTCAAAATCAATCGGATAAAATCAACAAGCACAAAATGGTTTTGTAGAAAGAACGAATCGTTTTATTGCATGGGTCGTGGCAAGTTTGCATGTACGTATAGTTCAAACATATAGTTCGATACAAAACGAAACTGATAAGTACAGATAAAAATCCATTAAAAAAAAAAAATAAACGAAATTTATTTTACCTGGACAGATTCAAAAAGTATGTTTTAAAGGCCTTTAAAAGATAGCAAAAGTATAACTAAAGTACGTAAGGTATAGCAAAAGCACCACGTGCAATTCTCGTTGGACGAATAACGCACACGGGAATAAAATTTAAAAAAATTATTAAATGAGAATATCATCGTTGCGTGTTTAGGTAAATGAATTTTATAGATATTGTGTTTTATTTTTTTTTACGAAACGTAGAATAAAGAGGTTTAATTTTCCCTAGAAAAAAATTTTTTTTAACGGCATTATATGGTTTCATCACTTCATTTATAAACAAATAAAAATAGCACGTTGGTTTTTGCCCCGAATCTGTATTATTCATTTTTTAGTACAACATTACGAAAGAATTACGCGTGGTGTTTGTTTTTATGGTGTACCACCTACTCGTATACATTAGAAACCCCAAATTCGCGGTTCACTGTTTGTGGATTCAAACACGACGTTTTTTTGGATGCAACGTGTGTACCAACTTTACCATTAAAGTACGAAATTGAAAAAGAAACTTATATATTATGTAGTAGGTTAGGTTAATGTTATACACTTTCCACACGAGCAGTTCGTACGGAACGGACAAACATGTAAATCGTGTTATATTCTTTAAGATTAAAACCGTAGTTAAACTGCTAAAAACGTGATACGATACGGTCGTAAAGTGCGCCGAAATCTAGATCTAGATTTGTTTATAAATTATCGGAGTGTATTTACAGTAATAGAAGAAATGGGAGACAATATCAAAAGATTGTTTTAAATTATTTTTATTGAACAATTGAGGTTTGATTACACTAAACCATAGAAATTTTATCAACGTAATAAAATATTTAAATATGCTTGATAAGGACCCCCATCTTCAATTTGTAAAATAACCACATTTTTTTTTTACTTAAAAACAAACATTAAACGTAATAGCGGTTGACAAAAAAAAAAAAAAAAAAGTGTTTTGCAGGGCGTATACAAACAGATACATTTATACCGTGATTATTGATTATTTTCGTTTTGAGCCTTATATTTTTACGCTGGGTACAGTTTGCCGCGTGTGATAAACACGGTGACATTAAAAGGGTTAAATGGGACAAAGGACGAATTTCTCGTGTAGTTTGTCATGTAAGTGTGTTTTTGCAGCTACCTAGATAACGAATTCCCCGGAGATTACAATGCAGCTGTGGCCTCGGTGAAACAACGCGGTGTACAAAGCCTCCAGCGCTGCTTGGATCTTTCGATTATTTGAAGCTGTGAATCGGGAAACAAATATTATGTTATAAAACACATTACACATCGTACACATTCATAATGCCAGTTGTTATTTTATAATAATTCATGATACATTATAATTGTTTTGTACTACGAGTATGAAAATTGTATATTTTTATGAATTAAACTATGACTGTAATAATTGTTCATTTTCATAATGTATTTTTTTTTTTTTGGTAGGTTCGGCCACTGTTCTGGAAGTTTAAGTATAAACAAAATAAAGAAATAATTAATAATTGGTTACCATGATAAAGATTTTGAACGAGATCGGTGAATGAAATACTTGAAAAGATAATTAGAAACTGTAAGTTGTATATTTCACCCAAGATGTGGTCAAAATTCATTAAAACTTGTGTTGAACATGTATTTTCTACCTATTGTAAACAAATTGCGATACCATCAATAGTTATCAAAAGCATGTAATTTTGAATAAAAAAAAAAAATGACCCAAATTTCAAAAATGTTTCAAAGAAAGTCGGTGTACCATATCGGTCCAATTATGTATAATGAAGGTGGAATTCATATTATGTAAATATCAGTGCCATTGTATGTGTGAATAAATTTTTGCAGGAAAAAAAACATTATAAAATCAATACCTACATACTTTTCTACGCTCAAAATACAAAATGTAACGTACTCAATATTTGACATTACACATTATATGGTCTAGTTCAGTTGTTTCAAAAACACTTGAAGTATTCCGCAAAAGTTTAACGTACCAAAGTCAGTCTAGACAGTTTATATTTTTTATTTTATCATGACGTTTCGCCTACCATGCTTCTACAACATGAAATATGGTTATATGCACCGAAGAGAATAATATTATGTGTACTATATACCATCTTCATTTTTTTTTTTTTGTACTTTATAACTCATTTTAATCTACACTCAAACAAAAAAAACAAATCATTGTCATCGCGCCGTTACAATGTGGTATTCATTATCTTAAACACTATTCGGATTTTTTTAGTGTTTTTTTTAGATAAAAACATGTTTGATTATAAAGCATAAGAATGTGAAAATGTACTTATTCGATACTTTTTGATTTTTTTTACTATCTGATACTGAAAATCATAGTTTTTAAGAAATAACAGTGCCAAAAAGTTACATTACGAATTCCTGTTTGCATACAAAACACAATAAATAAAGATGGTAAACAAATTATCGTAATTTTAAAAGTGATTTTTAACGAAATCCAAACGAACTTTTACGATTTTTAAAAGATTTATAGAACATCAAAATCTGATTTTTCACATTAGTTGTTTCGTAAAACCTTTTAATTTTCAGTCATCTACTTTGAAACATCAATGTACAATCTAAAGAATCTATTAGAATGACGTACGCATAACGTATATTTTTTAGGTAGTTATATATTTGTTGTTTTAGATTCTGCGCGTCCACTCCACCGACCTTTCCAACTAACATCGAGCTGTTAACTAAAAAATTTTATAGCCCCGATAACCTGACCAGTTAGTAAAAATGAAAATACATCTGATACATAGATGCACAGTCTTATGTTATATAATAGCCAAAAAATGAATAAACAACTTTTTTGTCTTTATTAAAAAAGAAATCTCAGTTTTTGTTTATTTTTAATTACTTCATAATCTATTGTAATCTCTGAACAAACATCAATTAGATAAGTAATCATGGGCAATTGATTTTGTTTAGACCGACCCAAAAGTCGACGGTAATATTTTTGGTCCATTAACGTTGATGACAATATTAATTTTCAGTTGCATTACAAGCAACTGTGTATTGTGAACACCGGGTCGTTGGATTAAATGTGCGTTTCGGTGTTTGTAGTGACCATCGGTGGAACGGTTTTGTGCAATAAAATACGTATTACGTTTCGAAAGAGAATTTCGCTGAACACGTTAAAGACGTTGTTTGTAAGATCCTTGTGGATTTTACAACCCCTATAATTGACTGGGAGGTTTTTCTGACGTAAAACTCAAGTGTCAGGGGGTTGTTCTTTGATTTGAAGTTGGAAGTTGATAGATGTTTTTTCTTGGAACGTGCGTATCTCGGAAAATATATTTGCAACAGCTCCGTGTGTGTCCGTCGACTGTTTTGACGTTAAGCGATTTCGCGTTTTCAATTTTTCTCCTTTTTCTACAATTTAATCTAATGGAGAAAAATCGATTTAGATTCAAAAACTGAGTGACGGTTTTTTTTTTTAATGATAAATAACAGTGGTTAAGTAGTTTTAATGCAGAAAAAACGTAGTTTTACATAATCGAGTATTATACTGTAGTTTGGAACTGGCCAAAATGTATTATTGAATGAAGATTGTTGATGAAAAAAATCAAATGCAAAGTGTTAAACATTTTATTAATTCGAAAAAAATTTAAAAATAATAATTCTAGACGTACCTATGTACATAGTATATCTATTTTTAATATTCGTATTATTCGACTATAATTTCATACAAATATAATTCAATCAAATGCATATTATAATTACTAATCACAAACAGACAGACATAAAGTTGTACTTTGTTAAAGGCAGGAATTCAGGAACGTAAAAAAATATAGTAAACAAACAAACCGATTTCGTAAGATTATAACGTATAAATCTACATAGTAAATTCTAAAAATCCAGCTAACACACATAATTAATATTATACCGCATTAAATGAATAAAAAAAAAAAAAAGGAAAGAAAACAAATCCATAATTTATATTGAGCGAAATTAATAATTTAAATGAACGACAATCATGTAAATACAATTCTCGGTTAAACAAAAATTATGACTATAATTTTATGGTCATACCATTGAGTTTTCAAGAAATCGTAGCATTACCATGAAATGTCTCAGTAATTTCGAACATTCTCCTTCGCGTTGTTTTTGCACTGCTGCGTTTCGCATTATTTACGATTAACATAAAATTTGATTTATTCGTTCTTTGTGATTTAAAAATATGTAAATAGTACCTACTATTTTTAATGTAAACGGCTTTAAGAAAAATATTACCCTACAATCTTTGCATTTACTCTAAAAACTCTGATCTCAAAACTTATGTTCTCTTTGAAATTGTGTACGTACAATTCGTTTTATTTCAATTTTATCATTGCATAATTTGATTAAATCATTTTTTATTTTACGCTTTTAATGTAAACATTGTTTACGGTATACTTACGCAGTAGTAAAAATCGCTATAAAATAAGATATTACGATACTCGGATTTTATAAAACGCAGGTAGTAATGTGGTTAGTGGGTAACCGCATTAACTGGCACTTTAAATGTTTAAAAATAATCGTGAAACATGTGCATAAAACCCTTACGTTTACATAGGTACCTATTTTGGGTACCGCACCATTTACCGATAACTCGGTGATTAGTGACACGGACTTTACAATTATACTATTTGGTATTTTTTAATAAAATTACCAAACTTAATTTTCCTCAGATTTGTGTGACCCAAACATTTTAATGTAATTTTTATTTGAAAACAGCATTAATTGTCTAAACATTTTTGGTTTAAAATCTTGATAGTTAATCTGTACATTGTTAAGAAGTTTTAAAAATCGGTTTTTTCGCTCCGTTCGACTTGGAATTTATACATTTTTTTTTAATGAAAAGAATTTACGAGTTCGCTACTGAAATTCCAATCGATATTGATAATTTTCAAGGGGGTTATGGAACTTTGAAATTTTTTAATTTCACGCATTATTCCGGAAAACCTCTAGTTTTTCCGTTTAAGTATCGAAACTTACAATCTGAACAAGATAGTTTTACGTACGAGTATGATGCGGTTAAGCCGATTTCGTTCCAGGCCGTGCAATTCTCGTGCGGTAGGGACAAACAATTATACGGGGAACGCGTTTTTTACACATCGTTTTGGATTTTTTCGATCGTGACGACAGAGATTAGTACCGAGCCGGAACGTGATACCAAACTAAAACGGAGATTCGACGAAAACGTTTTTACTGTTGAATTCGTTTTCACCACGACGTACGGCTAGCGAGCTTTTCGATGGTCCGTCGTTGCTTTTGGGTAAAAAATAACGCGTTCGAACCACACAACTCCGAAACCCGCCCAAAGCGTAGCGGCCACCCCGTCAAACCCAAAGTGATCCCGGCTCTCTCTTTTTTCGCACTTTTTACAACCCCCTACGTACGTTTAACCTTACGGCCGATCACCGTACGGATGTATAAAATAATACGTACGACGTAGGGCCGGTGTCGTACGGACGTGGAAACGGGGAATTCGATACGCGAAATAGGCCGCGGGCTCCGAGTGTTTTTGCGTACAAGTATTTTCGATTTCGCACCCCTGCGGGTTTTCCGCCCCCGTCGCCGCGTGCATCTGTTGCACGGCCGAAAGTCGTCAACGGCGTGCGGCGTATCAACAAACACGAACGCGTCTCGCCGCGTCACTCACAACGGTAAACAACGTTGCTCGCGGCAACAAGCATCAGCAGATCGTATAGTGTTTTAACGACCGCGATAATGTTTTTATTTGTAAAACGACGAGTTACCACTCTCTATGCGTGGGTGATTGCGGTGTAAATCGAATCGGTGTTTTCAAAGTGTAAATCGGTTTCGTGTCCGTGTAAAAATAAAACGCGAATGAAAAGAGCGCGCGTCATCATGTGGAATCGGCGTGACGGTTTCCAATCCGTCGTACCGCGAGAACGCGATATCCTGCTCAACCGTTTTACGGGGGTCGTTCGTTTCACGGTGCGCAGTGTGTACGTCGTGCGCGGACATAGAAATTTCGAACGCGAGACTTTTGGATTTACAAACGGTATAAACGATAGTCCGACAACGGTCTATTGAACGTGTCTACTTATGGTATATAATCGTAGTGGCAAACGGTGGACACGCGTCCGGGATCAATAAAACATGTACTGTAAGAAATCTAAAAAGTAATAGGGCGCCGATATTAAACTCGTCCAAGTACAGTGACGATGTTTGTGAACCTCCAATGGATATAAAACCAACAGTTTTCAAAGCGAAACGCGATTCGTGTTTCGTAATTGTTTATACGCGTCTGCGAAGGGAGCAAAAATCGACGACTCATTTTTTTTTCGAAAAACCTATTATAACTCTAATAAATCGCTACATCACTGATACACGCTCGATACGAACAGGCCGGTCTGTACGGCATGTATAACTCTAGTCCTAGTTCGAGCTCGGTTGAGCTCTACGACCTTCGAGAGCAGACCTTTTTCTCCGCGCGTAGGAGGCGTCCTTAAACCGTGAACCGTCATCCAGTTGTTTTCCCGCGGGAACCGGCAAAACGACCGTTTTGAACGTCAGAAACTCGGCAAAATATGTACATATAACGATGTTTACCAGCCGTAACTGAATCGACGTGAAAAAACTGTGGTACTACGCTTTGGGTGGGTTTCAAAACTGTCGCCGTTCATCTGTCTATTGAATGACATACGTTTTAAATCTAAAAACAACGATTGGACTTGAGAAAAAAAAAAAATTCTGAGCGAGCTGCCTAGTGTTATTAAGTCCTGGATGAAAATAAAAAAGATAGCGAATTACTACTACATATATACATAAATAGTGTATTGTACCTAGGAAAAACGTTTTTGAAATGTATTACACTTGTTTAATACACAAAAGTATGAAATCGACGAGGTACAATTTTTTATAACGTTGATTCGGTTGGTGTATGCCGCGTTGCCGTCGGATTTGACGGTTTTGCCGTTTTCGGCACATAAATCGGAAAATAATCAAACTATCAAAAAATACTTAAAACGAAGTACAATTTAAGGCCGAAATTCCAACCTATATCGTATTCGACGTGACGATCGGAGCACTCCTTCTTCCCGAAAACGTCGTTACGAACCTGAACGTTTCAAATTTTTCACCGTAAAATTCTCGATTTAATTTTTTTGAGGTTCTCGATGTAAACTCGAAAAGTAAGCAAAATTTCAAAAAAAATTTAAACCAAAGTAACGCCGGACTTCACGGACCTTTTTGAAAAGTTACCGACTTTGGAAATCGGAGCATTTATTCTGTACGAAAAGCAAATAAAACAAAAAATAGGATTTCTTCTGTAAAATGAAAAAAAAAAAAATGATAATTCGATTATTTGCGACTTAGTGCGGTTTTGTCGTAACGGAAAGAGAGCTTAACCGAATTAATTGAAAACGGGCAAAAAACAGAGTTTAATTACAATTGATGTATTTTTTATTTTTTTATTTATCATTTATTCAATCAACTATTACGCGTGCTGAAAACTACGAGATACTTAAATAAAACGGTAATATCCACAACGCATTATCATTGTTTATAATTATTATTTTTCTGTATAATTATAACGTACAAAATACAATTGTTATAATTTGTTTATTTGTTTGTGTTGTAAAGTATTGTACATCGACTAAAACAAAATAGTTAATCAATCGATTTTAATATTCCTGGAAAATCAGTAAACTTGTATCTCGCAGATCCTAAAGATAATTAGTGATTGTGTTTTATATCGATGTTATGCGTTCGAGTAATTGAAGATGATTCTATCTATTAAAAGGACGGTGTACAGATGAGAATTTCATTACAAACAGAAAATAATGAGAATTAATCTAGTTACTTTGTAGCAGTGATTTTTCAACAAACTTTTGGATGCACAAATAGTGTGATTGATCAATATCTGACAAATTTCACAATGGTCGCGGTGCGTTATAGTTTTACTCAAACAGAATTGACAAAAATTTAATTTTTCACTTCGTCTCAATGCCACAATTACATATAATATAAATACCTATATAAACATAAATAAGTTGATAGGACGGTTTTAATACTGATTGTTGGTTCATTAACAAAAATTTATTGTTCTCAACAGATCGATCACAATATTTTTATTTTTTAATCTGCGCTACTGGAGAGAACAAACCAATCACAGAAAATTTTCATGGTAACATTTTTTATTTATCATCTTAAAATTGTTTGTGTCCTAATTGGTCTATTAAACAAAAGTATTAAATGACTGCCACTTATATACATTCCATTTTGATTAATGTATAAAATTGAACAAATCAGTTTGTGTACCGGTGGCTGTTTTCTATAAATGTCTGTGGTTTTGTTGAACATTCCTATCGCCGTTAGCCGACAAAAATCGTTGACAGTTGGTCGTTACGGTTTAGCTCAAAGTCGTAGTTGGTTAACATTCTCCGTATGGTTTGAACTCGTAAAGTTTGTCGTTTCAGTAATATCAATTCCGTCGACCATGTTTATTAAACGTCTGAAAAGCAGACTTTCACGCGCTGCTATTGACAAGGTGTAGGTACCTATGTATACACCAAAAATCAATATTGAAAAGAGCGAGAGAAACGAGAGAAGAAAAGAGTGAAATAAAAAGAAACACCCGAGAAATCAAAACACGAAAACGATTGTGGCGTTTGGAACGTTTTCCGCAATCCACTGAACAAGTTGTGTAGACAGTATAGGCGTATCTGTTCAATTCTAATTGACATCTGATGGTCAAGACGACATAAAATGTCAAACATAATATTCTTATTTTGTGATTTTGTATTTCTTTAATTTTCACTATACTTACGTTAAAAACTTTAAAATGTGTGATTTATTTTTTTGTCATTTGAGTTAGTTCAAGATGTTTACGATAAAACAAAAAAAAAAAATAGCACATCGTTTTTTTTACCTATTGTGTATATAGGCCAAATAAATATATCATCCTTATTATTATTAAAAATGCATCACTGGAAATGAGTGAATTGTTATTTATTTCCTTATAATAATTTTAATTAGTTTTATTACTGACAAAATAAAAGATAAATACAAGGCGTACGTAGATTTTGAAATTATTTTTTTACTGTTGACAGTTTATCACTATTTACCGCAATAAAATGCATGTACATCGGTAATATTGTATCGGTACGAAAACATTTTTAAGTTTTCATTTTTAATTTATTAATTGCGTGTGAAAACGATGTCATTTTTTAAAAATTTTTAGAAACGTTTGAAAAATCTAAAAAGGTAGAATTCACATGGATATGGCCTAGTCAACAGGTTGGTTAGTAAAGGTTATGATAAATCGTAAACTTTGCTGGGTTTTATACATGTACATCTATAAGCGTTTTAAATATTTTGTCTCTCGTATTGGCCAATTAATATTGTGTCACTATTTTTCCTCGAGTGTAATAATAGTCTGAGGTCAGACTTACGGCGTATGGGACATGGGTGTTGTTATTAACGCGAATAATATGTAATTGTTTCTACTCGTCTTAATAAAAATAGGTTAATAGCAATAATTTTAAAAACGAATCCGAAAGATTTTTTATACTAATCTATATTAGGCGAATCTTAATCCGAAAGACATCAACACGGGAACTGCTGCTGTTGTGTATCGGCTGTGCCGATGTAATAGACACCCTCGGGAAAAATAAATTTCCAATACTACTCTTCCGGACGGACGTTTATTACGAGACACTCTTAACAATAATAATACATTTTACACGAAGAGTGGTGTAATTTACGGGTGCGACACACGTACAGGTGAAGATAATAATTTATAGCACTGCCGGAGGGATTCGTCTTAAATTTATACGAACACGTCGCCGCGAATCGGGAGACGTTTGTTATGGCGCGCGGGACGTAATGGCAAAAATGTGGCGAATACTCGTGATTCCTGTGCGCGCTGCTGTTGCCAAAAAGAATATTATATATATTATTCGCCCGTCCTCGGAACGAACGCGCGCGTTCCCGCGATTTATTCGCATAATTCGGTCGGTTCTCTCGGTCCTGTGAAATCATAATCATTCCGTGGGCGAACAAAATCAGAAAAAAAAAAATCTAAATAATAAATGGCAACCTGGTACTCCGCGGTTGTATTCGCGGTCCATCTGTTCTCACGATGATAACCGTAAGTACCTACCTACCTAATAAATAATCGTAAAATTAAAATTCCAAAAAAAAACGATACAATGTGACGATCGTAATATTTCAAAGCACCATCTGACGCGATGTGGACACTGAATACTGATGTTATCGTGACTATTGTCATCGAGTCATTTACTATTTTAGTTTCTAATGTTCGAATTAAAAAAAAAAAAAAAAACAGCCGGGATCTCTCTCGGTCCCGTGGGTAGTTTGACGCAGTAGAGACTACCCATTGGGTGTGTCAATGGTTTGAAAGTTGTGGATCAAACGCATTATTTACAATCCGAAAGCAATGTTAAATCGTCGCTTTCAAAAATACGATCCCGAGCAAACTCAGTTAAGTCTAGTATACGTCATGTAAAGTTTTCGATTATTTCTAAGTTCTATACTTAGCTCAAAAATTTTTTGAAATCACTTGAAACTTTTGTCAAACCTGTGTCTTACCTGTTTTAATATTATCTAATAGTTTCGTCTTGTTCCGATCGTTCTTTTGGATGTCATGGCCAAAAATCTAAACCGATGTATAAAATCACATACTTTTTGGCGATGTTTCTCCTAGGTTTTAAGGCTGTAACTTTTTCAATTTTAAATTTTCAACTTTGAGACTTCTCATAGTACAATCAGAAACCTTTCATTGGAGGTACTGACTGTCGGAGCATTCCTAATACCCCCGTAAATTTGTACACAAAAAAAAAAAAAACAAAATATCGTTGTAAAAAAATGTATATAGTAAAATTTTTAATTTTTGGGAAGCTTTAGACAACAAAACACGAATAAATATGAGAAATTCGATGAAAAGTAAAGGCGTCAAATTCAAATCCGTTTTCAGAATCCCGATCGTTTCGCTAGATCGATATCCGGCAACGGTTGGAAATAAAAAGCTACTAAATTCCTGTGATACAGATAAAAAATCGACTCCTTCAATTCCGTTGATGAGGGAAAACCATATGTTTTCCCTAGGATCTAGTTTCTATACAACAATAGTTTTAGTTTGCTATACAACATTGCTCGTAGTTTTGGTGCAGGACTTATTTTAAAAACGAAAATGACAAATCGCATTTCAACCGTTTGTTGTATTTCACACGTGAAATCACGTTTATTAACGTACAGTGGACGATTAAGGGTGAAGTACTCTTTTACGATATTATTTTGAACAATCAATATTATCATTTCGGTACACAATACTATAAATCACACGTTTTGTGTGCGAAAAACTTTAACACGCGATAGGATTAATACGGCTGATTTTTATGCAAACCTTTTTTAATCGAATAAAACCAATGAAAAGAAGCAGAACGATACTGTGCGGTGATTCACGGTGTACGTGTTTAATTTGTATTAAAAGGGGAACAGCAGCAAAAGAAGCCCTTCAGCCGTAAATAATTGTTGTCAACACGTTGTTTCGCATTATGTCCTCGGGCAAAGTCGTTTTAAGGGGACCGAAAGTGGTGTCGATTCTCTTTCTCCGTCTGTTTTACATTACACGCAAAACCTACGTACAAGCGTTTGGTCTCCTTCTGTTTGCAAACCGTCCAACGAAATCCGAAAACCGATTCGCCGCGAAGTCTATTCGATATCGCTACATTCTAATTTTTTGAGATTAAAAAAAGTCGATTTCTACGTCCCAAAATCAAAAACGTTTTGGTGTTTAGACGACGAAATCCGTCGCGCGGGAAAGCCGTTTTCGCGCTGGCACCTCTGGACACTTTTTTGAAAAATCGGTTTTCCGGATCTCTCCCTATCTATCGCCGCATCATCGGCGCAGACGACGGAAGTACAGAGAGACTTCTTTAGTACATTTTCCATTTAAATTGCGCACAAAGAAAGAAATTCGTCTCCCGTTTAATCTGCGCTGTATAATATTGTGTGTAACAAAACCGACGGATACCGAGGACTTCGGCGAATCGTGATTTATTATTTTCCCGTTCGTCTGGCCGTCGCGATGTGTGAGACTTGTTGCCTGCGCACCGGGCGGTGGTAGCCAGTGGACCAGAAGTGAAATTTGTTACGAATTATTCATACGCGCTCACGTATTATACCGCTGCCGCCGCGACCGCAATCTCGTTTGTTTCCGTTTTATTTTGCATGAGCTCGGTGGATTTTTTTTGGCCACTCGAGCCGTTTCGTCTAATTTAAAAACCGTACACTAGGATTCGCGAAAGTTCACCGTCGGATCGTTTTCAAAAATGCTCTTGTCATTCGGACTCTTGAATAGTCTCTTCAACGCGTGCCAACTCGCGCGTGCTGTAAATATTAACGATTTTGTTCCAAACCCTTCGCGTCACGACACGCGACATTTCACATAGAGTTTCTTAAACACTTTGCGATCAAACGCCGCATCTGAACATTTAGTTAAAATATATATATATATTTTTTTCATTTAACGATTAGAACAGAAATATTTTAGAGTAGTTTTCTCCGCACTAACGTCTCACGTACGCATAATCAACGCCATAAACACGGAACGCGTGAAAAAACTATAAATGATTCGTTTGAGAAATTCAATTATTCAACTTCAAAGAAACTTATTGGTTTCCTTATAAAATACACACTATGTATACAGTTACAGTAGTTATACGCACGTTTTTTGAGCATAAAAAATGCGTTGCAAAAGAAAATAATTTTGCAGGCGTTCTCCGCTATTTCTGGTGTTGTTACTTAAACAATAATTAGTAGATGTTAAATTGTTTGCGAAACTAATAGTGATTAATTATTCCCAAACAACAATGATAAATTTAGGGTATGTTTGATAATTGAAGTTAGCGAAACTAATGTTAATCAATTATTCTGTATGACTATATACTATTATAAAGCATTACGAGATTTATTTGATGACGTAGTTTTACACAGCATAAATAATACATAATAGCGTTATAACCGTGTAATATGTGTATATAAACAAAAACAGCCATTTTTTGGTAATTTCAAAGTTCGGCTCAATAATTTTAGAAATCACTTGAAACTTTTAATCAAACTTGTATCTTGCCTATTCGAATTTTATGTAAATGTTTCATCTTGTTTCGATCATAGTTTTTGGATGTTATGGCCAAAAAACTAAATAATAATGACTGAAGCTTTCGCCATTTTCGTCGTTTTTGGCACATAACTAAAAAAAATAATCAAAATATCAAAAAATGCTTCACATAAGATAAAATTTAATGACAAACTTGTGTGTGGTAATCAACGTAAAACGATTGGAGCACTCTTATTACCCGAAAACGTCATTACGAACCTGCAAATTGAAAATGTGTTCACCGTAAAATTCTCGATTGTTTTTTTTTTTTTTGGTTTTGGAGTGAAATTCAAAAAGTAAGTAAAATTTCAAAGAAAGCTTCAACCAAAGTACCACTAGAGTTCATAGACCATTTATTAGAGGTACTGACTTTGAAAATCGGAGCATTCTTATTTCCTTCTATACGAAAAGTTTATCATATAAAAAAAAAAATCATCACTGTAAAAACAATACATTTCTCGCTGCGCTGAGAATCTAAAATATGTCCATAACATCCAAGTACAGATGTTTAATGCAAATTGAAATTACAAATCACAAATCGAGAACTATATAGAGATGACGAAAAGGTTCGTTGGATACAATACTGTTTATTATACATTATAGAATATAGTTAGCAGCGATCGTTATTATAAGATGTGTTGTACTGTATTATTTTCGATTCAATTATTGAATTTTATTTAATCAAAAACGTGCCGGTGCACATAGTAATAAACATCAAATACACGACAGACGTACTTAAATATGTTTACCGAATAATCGAACCGTATTTTCTCCCCTGAAATATCTGGTCATCAGACGTTTAAAAAAACGAGATGAATATGACGCCTAACGCTCTAATTAAAAAATAAAAATAAACTGTTCGCCGTCCTTTTAGCGCTTTTTAAAGGGACGTTTTAAATGTGCGTGTCTCGTTATTTACAACCTAATGAGTAATGATTTCGAATAGTTCTGTTGAAGTACCGTGCTGTTGTCAAAGACAAATTAAACAACTTTACAACTTGTTAGCTTAGACACATATTACACATAAATATGTATATAATGTTGCTCGTTATTTCGCTACATAAAAAAAAAATAAAAATAAAAAACAAACAGTTGAATAATTCAACAACATTTTAAACGATACAACACAAAACAAATTCGTATCTACTTCAAACGTAATGGCCGGCTATAATTTACTGCTTTCCTGAAATAATAAATAGATGTATATATATTATTGCATGTATATATAATATATATTGTATATATATATATTATTATATATATATTATTGCACGTATTATATTTAAATTGTCAATTACGTGGCTATCGTTTATTTTCAGGCCGAATTAAAATATGAATCTGAAATTTAGTTCACTTCTTCATATGTTTTGTAACTGAAAGAATTAATGTAAAACATATTTAGTTTTAAAATTATGAAAAAGGTTTTTGTAAATTTAAATGGTTAAATTCGTCGCTAATTCAATCAAGGGTTTCCATCAGTATTTATCGCAGCAAGCTCAATAAACGTCTTTAAAA
>CM029357.1:35197473-35260271 GCA_017140985.1 Hormaphis cornu
TTTAGTTTTAAAATTATGAAAAAGGTTTTTGTAAATTTAAATGGTTAAATTCGTCGCTAATTCAATCAAGAGTTTCCATCAGTATTTATCGCAGCAAGCTCAATAAACGTCTTTAAAAACAACATCAGCTCTCATATAGATATTTATATATATACACGATATAATCAAAACATACAATTACGAAAAATTCGAAAATAAGCAATGTATCAACTTAATTTACAATGTTTATCTATATGAATGTTGTAAATATTATTGTTGAATTTGTAATTTAACACTATAGTAATTAGAGTGGCTTTTACAGTTACCTACCACGGTGCAACGACATGACCCAATTACTGATTTTTAAATTGTTTAATTTATAATTCTATAGAAAATAATTTTTAGATAAATAAATTGATCAAAACAATATTTAAATGAATCTTAGTAGGTAACATGTACAATAAACTTATTTGTTATTAATTTAAGTGGTTCACATATTATATAAATAACAAAATAATTTGCTTTATAAATATAAAACTGTAAACAAGACGTGTTTCATAATCTGTCACTAAACATATAATATGAAGGATTTTTGAGAAAAAATAACATTTTTTTGGGGGGAGGGATGAAAAGGATTCTGTGTTAATACAATAAGTCCAAGAAATAACGTAAGGTAACGGATTAAATTCTTTATCGTGGTGGATGATAGCGAAGATTGATATTTTGATTTTTTTAGTGGATACCGAACGCAATGAACATAGGTTGTGCATTACAAAATTGAGTAATTTACATAAAACTATTCAGCTGAACAGGAACAATTTATAGGATCCAATTTACGATGATCGTTACACAACACCATGCTGAGAGCTCCTTGAATTTCATAGTAAAAACACAATTCTTTGTAAATAAATTCGATCCATGTTCCTCGCAAAGTTACACTTATTTACAAACCGTACATAAAAAAATTACATTTCAGTTTGAAAAATAATACTAATTACTTATGTATGTTATTTTATTTTTACAAGTTAAATATGTAGTGTCGACAAATGTTTTATAATGTTCCTCGGTAACTTTTTCTATTCCTATAGCTGTGATTCCAAAAAATATTTTTATTGAACATAAAATGTACGTTTTATTTTCTTGGATGAAAAATAAATTGATATTGGTATACAGAGATTTACATAATATTCATTTGTCTTATAATTTACTTCTTTTCATTTCTGTCGTTTACTATGTGCGTAGCAAATGTCCAACTATAAATGCAACAACACAATATTATACATATATATATATTAGTGAAGTATAGGCATAGATTTTTATATTTTAATACAGACAATTATTTTTTTGAATAAAATACAAGATTAAAGAACCAATATTTAAAACAAAAAAAATGTATCACATTTAGAAACGTATTATACGAAGGTGCAGAAATTAAGGATAATTTTCACGTTTTCACTAATATCGTTAATAAAGTACAGACGTTAATATTTATACTCTCATATCACACAATTGCCATTGACAAACACTTAAGTTTTTTTTTATTTATTTTATCGCGTCACAACACGAAATTACTGTTCTGATTACTCGAAACTGCAATGTTTTCGTGTTTAGTAGTATTTATCAGGCATAAAAAAAAAAAACTCGCGTTCGAAAAGAAATGCGTTGCCCGATAATGAGAATTTTCGGTTTATGAAACACGAATTAAAAAAAAAAAAAAATATCCGAAAAAATTACTTTACTCCGAAGGACCGAATTTTTTTGTCAAACATTTTATAGGATTCAAAAAAAAATCGTGCGGGAACTGAACCGCGCACAATTCGTACGTGTTTTTACGCAAAATCGAACGTTCAAACACGGTGTTCGACGCTTTACCATTGGGACTCGGCGGGAGTTGACGGGATCGCACCCACCCACCCACCGGATCGCGAACTTTGTGTTGATGGGCCGCTTTGACGGAACGAAAAAAAACAAAAAATTCGGCAGTCCTTAACGACGATCGAACTCGGATCGACGCCACAACGCTCAAAACGGGCGTCTCCCCGAGACCGTGTACGTTTGTGTTGTGTATCAAAAATCGAAACGAAAAACTAAAAAAAAAGAACAAAACAAAATCACGATCCCTCGCCGTAACGACACGTCGAGTACCCGTCGGAATCGCGCTTTTGCTGTGCGTTGTACAGGGAAAAAAATTAATGGTCGCACAGCTCGAGTGACACGTTTGACACGCTTACTACCCTCGCCCGAACCCCGTCGTGTAGCAACAGTAGTACGCGTCTTCCTCCGCGGGGGGCGGAATGGGACAAAAATATTAAAAAAAAAACAGGGATCACTGTGGGTCGCGCGGGTGGTTCGACGGTGTGGCGACCGCGTTTTGGGTGGATCACCGGTTTCGGGAGTCGTCGCGGTCCAAACGCGTTGTTCGGTATCTGAAAACAACGATTGCCCGTCGAAAAAACGATTCTGGCGCGCTCGGTCATCGGGAGTATTCCGGCGAAAGCCGAATTTAACGATAAACATTGAACGAGACTTTTTGAAAAAATATTTTTTGTAGTTCAACGGTACGTGGACATTTTTGTTGAAAATTTCAAGGCGACGGAATGATTGTTTTTGAAATTACGGAGAACTAATTAATTAACTATATACGCGATTTAAATTAAATACTATGTCGTTAAAAATCTTAAAACCAATATCGACAGATCGTGCGAACTTTAAAATTGTTTGTATGCAGTTACAGTGACGTACGACGACTGATGGTGTGTTCAAATGTCAAATCAAAAAAATTACTTGTTTAAAACACCGTCTCGATCTAATTTGCTGAAAGAAACGGTGCTGTATGTAAAAATCGGTGCTTCTTTCTGGTACAAATATTGTTAACAGTATAAAAAAAAAAATTAACATATTTGTAAAACCACTATGGATATTAAATATAATGCAACATGTATTAACAATTACTATTAGGAACAATAGGCGTACTTGACAAATTTGCATATTTTTAAATAAAATAGAGAACATATGTTAAAAATACATTTTTTATTGATTCTTCTTTTTTTCCTATGATTATACAATTTTTTGTGATTAAATTTAAATATTTGCAAATTTAATTTGATAATTTGAAACGTGTGTCAGACTGACTCAGATTAAACGAATTTTTCAACATGTTTATATTTATGCTTTCAAATATTGATTTTTGAAGTCGGTGTCTGACTGGTAGACGGTAAATCTATACATATAAAAGCCAAATACCACTGACTGACTCACTCACTCACTCACTCACTCACTCACTGACTAAACAACGCACAGCCAAAACTACCTAACGGATTTATTTGAAATTTTCAGGAAATGTACTTATTACTATGTGTAGGCGCACTAAGAAAGGATTTTTCGAAATTCGCATTTTAAAGGGTAAAAAGAGCTTAAAATAGTTAAGCGTACGGCAGCGTACGGGTCCGCAAATACGGACATTTTAGCTCACCTCGGTACCAGGGACCCATGATCCGCATGACGCGGCACGCAACCGACGCGACGTTCGCGTACACGTGTTTGTGGCCACGTGGTGCACTTGAAACGCAAACGTCAGCTTCATGGGACCCTGGTACCAAAAATTGATAATTTTGCGGAGCGATGGGCTATATTGATTAAATTATAATATTCTATAATATTATAATATTCTATGGTTATAAATATACTGTATATATATGGTAGGGTTTAGGATGCGGCCGGATTTACTGACGAACGAACATGCTGTCGACATAAAATTTCACCCATCGGCGGCATTCGGTGTTAAATTTCATTTCAATCCTATTGGCCACTTTCGACGGGACGGCGGGGTGACAGTGCACATGTAATTTGAAAGATTTTTTCCCCCGAGTCACTGTTGTGTTCGCCCTAAATCCGGCCCTGCGCACGTACCCATGTTTCACTAATTATATATATACAATATTTGTGTGTATAAAGGAGAGTGTACTTTACCCGGGGACCTTTTTTCGATGTAATAGTGTATAATAGATACGCAGTATTTTCGTTACTGGTTATAGGAGAAACAATTATATAGTAGAAATTAGTACTTAATTGTTATTGGTTGCCACCGGTTGTTCGGGCAGACCAGGTACAAAAACTTGCGTCAAATCGAATTTTTGAACACGGCCTACCGAGGTGGTACTTTGTCCGCGAACCAGGGTGGCCGAGTCGCGCTTACTGCAGCGATTACACCCAAAAGTACTCGAACAAACACGATTTTTTTTTTTTACGAATTATCATTTTTTACGGGCAACGAAGTGCGCGGGATCAGCTAGTAAATATATAAAAATAAAGAGTAGGGACATTGATAAATGGCTGATGGTTTTTTTTTTGTGTTTAATTTTGTTACAAATAAAATAAAATAAGACCATTTTTTTTCATATATTTGCATACTTTGTGAGTTAGGGCGTATTTTGCCAAAAACCGCATATTTCTTAACAGTTTTAAGAGTACATCACTTGCAGTGATATTGAAAAATGACTCATTTTAAAATATAATATCATAACTGTTACAGCTTTTAAAATCGATGTTCCTGTCAGCGCATGTAACATATTTCTTATTGCAGTTTCTTCTGAAATATAATCTTTTTATCCTATACACCTTTGTACACCCACTGCATTATTTTTCTATTATAATTTTTTTTTTTTATAATCTGCATTTTTATGGATGGTTTTATGGAAAAAATTAGGTCACCTTAGTGTCTATCAACGAGTTGAACTAAAAAGTAAAATTTCGGTTTATTCATTTCCCGAGGGTAATTTAGATATCGTATACAGTCAGTAACTATGCCAAGGTTGGTGGCCCTCCAAGACAAACAACTGCCCTTCTCTCAAGGGATATTTTGGCACTTAAATTTTTTTATTTCAGTCATGAGTGGCAATCGGCAACACTAAAATTAAAATATTCAAAATGTGAGTCATCATCTGGTCACTTAAAATTATTTTTACGGAAATACCTATCTAGCAGGTCTACCAAAGTTTATGTTATCGTTTACCCGACATTTTCACCAGAACATTTGTCACCCCGTTATGGACACATTTTCCGCTTCTCGCTAAAATACAAAGATTATACCTGTTAAAAAAAACTTGTTTACACTTAAGTTTAATTCAATATTGAATACACATTTATCGCGTGTACATGTTCCGTAATTAGCTGCGGTTTCATTAGAAAAATCATTGATTTTTTTTTTTCACAAAGTTTTGCGCTTGCCCCTCCAACTAATTTGTTTGCCCTTATTCGGCCTTCTAAGAAAAACATTCTGGGGTGCCATCCTTGAGTATAAAAATTATTTTAATTAATAGCCAGTATTTGTTCATTCAATGGTATTTCGTAACGATACTTTTTAATATGATTGAAAAATGAAAATCAATATTTTATGCGTAGCACCTATTTTTAATGACGCGAGTTCCCCTTCAAATCAATAATAAATATGTATAGGTACTATTGATATTACAAATTAATAAAAACAGAATACAAACTAATTACATACTATGATTGTACAGAATTAAGCTGTAGTCAAGCGAAGTTAAACGAAACGAGTTGTATAACGAAAAATTAATTATTTATTAATTAGTTGACTAAATTTGTTTTAAATTTTCCAATGATTTTTCGCTATCGTACAGAATCGTGACCGCTTTTGTTGAAATGTGAATGTGTTGAAATGTGATTCACCAAAACACATATGGCCGGATTAATATCAAATACACACAAAACATTCGTATTCCAACATGAACACGTCGTGATGCACCGATGCACGTCAATGCACACGTACTCATCAAGTGATAGGTATATATATATATGTATTAACGAATTATTGTCGAAATAGTATATTAATTTAATTTCAAATGTAGAGATAATTGTACGGACAAATGACAGACGACACGGAGAATTTCCATACAAAATGCGGTTTAAAACCCGAATCAACCGATAACTCTATGGTAATGTGTAGAAATTGGAACGAAAAAAAAAAAAAATAAAAAAACAAATCGTCCAATTCATTATCAAAACGATTGTATTTTAAGTGAAATAATTATTGCGTTCTTTATTGCGTTTAAGTATGCAACCTGAAATTTTAAGATAATATATTAATTCTAACTTCATATTTGAATTCAACAAAAACGTCTTGCTCCTAACGTACGCTTTATTTAACATTGAGTTTTTTTTTTTTTTTTTTTACTTTTAATACTTCAAACAACGCTCAATAATATCGACGCGGAGTAATGAATACAAAATTTAAAACAAAATCGTAGTTTTTTTTTACCAAAATCAAACCAATGTTTTTAAATAGTACGTAGTATCAATGGAGTGCTCAGGTTTTTCGTATTGGAGAGGACGAACTTTACTTCGTTTTTTTTTTTTTTAATCGCAAATAACACTAATTCACATAATGTACAAATTTTTGCACACGTTTATATGTTTTTTAGGAGAATTACTAAAGTCAAGCAAATAACAGCAAGGAGTGTACTTGGACGGCCCGGAGAAAAGTAAAATATATTATAATCGTGTCAAATACTTACAACGTGACTTAATAAGTGTATACTTGGCAAAAAATTTGATTTTTTTCAATTTTTAGTATTCAAAATAAATATAGATTATTACATGCACTATTCTCGTTATGAAAACTTTTTTATTACTATTTTAAATTGGTGTTTCAGATTCTAAGTATAGCGAAGCGTGTAGATGATTTAAAGAAACTGCTTTTGATTTTCGAATCGTTTAGTATTACTATATTTTGTTTAGCGTCCGCACGATAGTTTTTAACATCACCAAACACGATGTGATTGTTTAAAAATTAATATTCATTTAATATTGATTTACGCTATTCTGTAAACTCCTTATGAAATCAGGTTAGCATTGATCAGGGCGAGAACGTACATAATAATATGGGACTTTGACGAGTTAAACCGTTCACGTCGGTCAAATTACGCGGAATTGTCTCTGAACGGATGGCAAATCATTGTGCCGGAAAACCAATTCCATGAAAAAACTATTGACGGTATTGTTGCATTGCAAATTCTATACAATATTAAAGTCATCCCACGCTTGATTTCGTAGGTATTAACGCAAAATCGATGTAGGAGAAGGGTGTGAGACCAGTGAGACACCTTAAATTATTTTTCAAATAACTCGTTCATTTTTTGTGGTATTTTAATGAAATGTGAAAAAATAAACTTAGAACGTTATTCGGTATTTGAAAATAAATTAATATATCTTACGATTATCTTTGGTTTTATTTAAAACCACTTTAAAAAAAAAAAAAACAAAACAAAATATCTCACTGTGGCCCACTCCTTGTTCACAATGAGCCATAATTGTGACACTCGATAATATTATCCGACTAATTAAAAAGCTTAATGCGACTTCGGTTTTTTTAATCCTCAGAACATCAATATGCTCAAATTTAAAAAAAGTACACACTTTAATAAAACTTTACAAAAAAAAAAAACATTAAAGTTACACTACATAGGTATTTCCTATAATTTTCATATACAAAAAAAAAAAAATAAGTCTTTCATTATTAAAAACACATGTAGGTAGAGAAAACGGTTCATAATTCACATTCGGATAAAAAACTCGTTCAATTTAAGTAGTATTAATATACTGAACAATAATAAATCTAAAACGGGGCATGTGAAGTATTTGTCTCACAGTCTTAGTGTAATTAAGTACTTGTTTTACAAACGTTTCGTTTTCCTGCGGTACAATTCAAAAATAGTTCAACTACATTCAATTATTACTGTAGAAAACAATATAAAGATTGAAACGCGTTTGGTTACATACAGGAAAGTTTGAAAGTTTAAAATATTTTAGAAAAAAAAAAAAGTTTTTTCCAGCCTAAATCAAACAAAGCAGTGATAACAAAAAAAAAAATATATACAATAATTACCGATGACTGATGTATACTACAATTTTTATATTCTTGGACCTTTCAAACAAATATTAGTATCGACACCTATTCACAACGATGATTAAAACTTTTGATTTAAATTTAACTGTTCCACTGCACCTTTTCCCCTGTATTAAAACACTTAATTTACTTTTTATAATATAATACGCAGGTACGACATGCAAGCGACACGTCGTTTGTACATAATATTAATGGCATTTACGAAAATAATTATTGCTGTCACTACTCACTGCTGTTTCGTTGATGAAAATATGACAGTATGACGTACGTTGATATTTTATCAACGCCACTGTGAAGCGCTGATAACGGATCTAGATCGTTTCAACCAGATTATTAACAGTTTCGATCTATGAATGAATCGCCACAACGGAATTCGAATTAAATAGGACATTATGAAGAATGTGATTTGTACACTGCTCGTATCATGTAAAATCCGACACACGATTTTTGTCAGTGAAATTTTGCAGGAACGGCAAGCACACTTTATATGACACAGTATTAACGTTGTCAGAGAAAAAAAATAACAAACAGCGAATACATATTTTACAATTTTCTAATAACGCTTTTATCGCGATTGCGCACTCACGTAACGCCGACGGGCATACATTTTGCGCGTAGAACTGTTCGTTATGTGATCGTGACTGTTATATTTTCGAATTACCGCGTTAAAAGCTGAAAAGTTAAATTGATTTCTGTTAAACCGTGATAATTAAGAATTTAGTAAGACGAAATACGAAAAAAATAATTGTTTGAAGCGGGGGAAACGTCATATCAGTTAGGAACAAACCGATGTCGGTTACAAAGACATGAAATATTTGTGTACGAAAAAATTAACTGCGGACTTTTTGTGTTCGTTTTTGTTTATCTGTAATTTAACGGGTCGAGAACAGCCCTGAGCTTTGTGAGTTCGCGGAAAATTAATTTTCTGACGGATTCCGGAGTGATCGATTAAAAAGAGCGAAAAACATGCAACGAGTACTCCTGCAGGAATCTGCTGATTTTGGCTGCGGGTTATAATACAGAGTTTTACACGCGCTGTCGAGCGCACATGAAAACGCTACGTGTTGAACGTACAGAGTACGTGCACGAATTCCGCCGCCCATTCGGATCGTAATATATATATTATACACTTTAGCCGAGGAGGCGGTGACGACGGTGTTGTGGTTGTATAATACATATATATATATACGACTACTAGTTGCTGGTTTAAAAATTGAACAAACGCCGTAATATATTGTTGTACGCGGTTTAGCTGTTAAGTTCTCCGTACACGAGCTGGCGAAATCGAAACGAGCCGATCGATAACACTCTTTCATCAAAAATAATGCGTTCCAGGCGTTTTGGGGAAACTTTGGCGTCAAAACTCACGCCGCGCGTAGAAATCAAGCACAAAACACTTTGATACCGCAGCTTTCGCGTGTTCTTGCGTGCCCGTAATATTATTTTATATAAAAAAATAGAATACAAACCCCCAAAACGGATATGAATGCATCGTTCCGCTTTTTCGCTCATTTTTTGCGGGGGGGTTTTTTTTCGTACCGACCGAAAATCAAAGCGCGGATAAAACACGTTCTCGTCGCGATTTCCATTTCCCCCGTTCGAACCCGACGCCGCGGAAAACACACGTAGGTGTGTCTCGCCGCGGGACAAGCGGAAGCGCTCGAGTTCGCTGCCGGAGAAAAAAAAAAATTAACCGTCCAAAAGTGACCTGACCTTTGAACTGGGCGGCCGCGATCAGGAACAGCATCCCGATCAGCTTCGACGGCGACATCGCGCGCGTCTCGGCGGACGACGGCGCGGGGATCACGCGCGGCCGCTCCGCTCGGACCGCCGGAGTGCGCGCGGCTGGCACGGCCGCCGGTCGCTGCTGCGGCCGGCCGCGTACCGGACCGGCATTTCGGCGCGGTCAGAGCGGACGTGTCCGCCGCGGCCGCCGATCGCCATTACCGGGTGAAGGCGGAAGGCCGCACAAAAATGGTCTCGCGCGTGTCGTTCGCAAAGTGAGAGAGATAATTTTTTTTTTTTAACAAACTCGTCCGGACAAAAAAGCAAACGGGCGAGGATGTGGTGCGCGCGACGGAAAACACACACGAATCTCGCGCGGGAGGGCGGCGAACGAACGGACGCCGGTCGGGCTCACACACGACTGACTGGTGGTGGCCGCCGGGACCGCGGCCGGTCGAGGTACGCGCGCGCCCTTGCCAAGAGCGGCCGCCGCCGCCGATATCTCGCACGCGCGCAAAGGCCGTGTTCGCGTGGTAATAATAAACGCGCTCCACCGCTCCGCGCTGTACGCCGCGTAGACACAACGCCTTTGGCCGGCCGCGCCGCCGGACGTCCGACACCGGGAGCGGCGGATCGTCCGTCCCGACCGCCGTCCCGACCGCCGCCCCCTACCCGTAGATCGATGCGAGAGCGAGCGCCGGGACGCGCCTCGTCGTCCGCTCGCGCGCGTGCTCGTTGCTTTTTTTTTCAAAGGCCCACGCGATAGCCTTGCGAACGAGATGAGAACAAACCGTTTTCCGAAAAGCCGGGTACCCACCCTCAGGTCGCGTGGGCACTGCAGGCGTGACGCGGACCGTACGCTTCGGGCGGTCCGTCGCCCGCGGAAAAACGATTCCGAGCGAGCCGGGTTGTGACGGCCGTGTTTTAAGCCGTACGAAATGAAATTACCACAGCCGCCGTTGAAAACCACGAGTGTGTTTCGTATTGAAAAAAAAAAATTCAAAACTTTTTTACGTACCTCAAACGCTTGTTGGGTCGAAAGACACGGTTCGATATATCTTTTTCGTGAACTCACGTCGTAGCGACTTCAGAGGGATCGTTAGAAGCCGATCGGTTAAATCACGGCGAGTCGCCAGAAACATGTTTGCCAATCTTTTTTTTTTATACGCGAAAACGTCGAGTGTTCAACCCACAGAGAATCGAGATCTATCAAACGCGTCTGCATGCGTTGAAAAAAATCGTATGTTCGTTCGAAGAAAAATGAAGAAATTCTGAGGGTGAATTTTCTAACCATTTCGAAAATGCACGCGGAGCAGCGACTTCGGTTGGGGAAGAAATTCCGCGGCCGGAAAACGAAACGAGCCAACCTAGAAACGTCAGATCCCGAGGAGTGGTTCAGAACGACACATTTTATTCCATTTATTGATGACTTTATTGCGGAGTTAAAAGCAAGATTTAACGACGGATACAACGAAATTATAGAAGGTTTAATCCCGGTTAATGTAGATGCATACGTACGTACAACGTGGCAGATGACATTACGAAAGCGCCATTATGTATGACCTACCGGCGAACTCGGACACGGAGTTAAAAGCTGAATTAGAAATCTTTGGAAATCGAAATGGACTAAAACAATCATTGTGGTAGAACCCATATCAGCTGTAGAGACGTCGAAGAAACATTTTACCCAAGTGTTATTGAAGTTCCATTACAAATATTTGCAACCATACCAGTTACAACCGCTACTACCGAAAGATCGCTTTCTTCTTTAAGACGTCTCAAAAATTACATGCGATCCGACATGTCCGAAGATGGGCCAAATGGTTTAGCAGTTCTCAGTGTACACAAACACATACCTATTGATGTGGATGGTGTCATGACTCTAGACAAAAGCCAAGGCGAAACAAAATAAATGTTACTCTTCAATTTTTTCGTATTTATTTATTTATTTTATAATTACAGTACTTCCTCCCCAATTTTAGATCTCTAGATCCGCGCCTGTATAATATATAGGTATGATAAAAACCAAATTTATCAAACGTGCAAAATAACACCATTCTTATCAACACTTTTTTTTCATAGATTTTTTCCCGACAATTCCAAAAGTCGTATCCGCGTAAAATATCAATGTTTAAATGACGTGTAAAAATCTTAAACCATTTGGACTACACTGTTAAAGGAATCGTTACGATTTTAGTACTCATCGCGCAACAGTTTATTGCCATAATCAAAAAAAAACAACGTTTTTCGATACTATTTTTACACGCTTTCAGAACGTACGTGGCAGATTCTTTTGAAATATTTTTATTCGAATAACAAATATTGTTTTACGTAACACGTTTAATTTCGTATTCTTAAATAACGAATTTGTGTCAGTTACAAAATGACCATTTTTTTTTAAATTTTCCAGCTTAAAACAACTAAAAAATAAAATTGTGACTATGGATTCTTGAACTTTTTCAGTGGCACATCATGTATTATACGTCATGTTGTCAATCTTTTGTTAATGTTTCAATCGTAACGTTTTTTTATCGCTTAGTTTATTTTATTGTAACTTATTCGATTTTGAGCTCCCGAATTCGAGACCCCTCAAACCAGTTCGGTGTCCATAGATCGTTTAGAAAAGGTACTGAACTTAAAAATCTCGGAATTTCTTATACCCTAAAAAGTGTTCATAGAATAAAAATACACCGTTGTAATAACAATACATTCTTCTCTACGCTCGGAATCTAAAAAAATAGTTTAAATATACTTCACGATTCCGATAGCACAAGCCGCCTGTCTTCTTCGTGTAATCTTCCAGACACCCTGCTTTAATATTATATCATTGAAATTGGCATTTTTTCGCCGCCATCTGTTCGGTCCGTTCGTCGCTCGGCCATAATATATTATGCAGACGTCTTATTGACGGGTCGGAGGACGAGAGGGATGAGGACGATTTTATGGATTTTTAACTAGTGACCAAAAAAAACAAGGCGATAGCACGTTAAAAGTTATAATTAAGTTAAAAAATTAATTTAGTTAAATTTTAATTAGCTCGTAAACTTTTCTTTTATTTTTTAATTTCTCATTGAACAAGTTAATTCTTTTTTCATCTAACGCGTTAACTTTAAGTAATTTATCTGTGATAATTTGAAATTTTTTTTTAGTATTGGAAGACAATTAAAAAAAAAAAATGCGAAAAAAAGTTTTTGTAGCGGAGGAAATGCCATACTAGTCAAAGAACCATGTGAATTTAAAATGAATAACTTAGTTTTAAGTTTGGTAAATTGTTTTTGATATTTAGCTTTTAACTTTTTTTGTTTTTTCAATTAACTTAACGTAACGAATTAAAAAATGTTGTTGACTTGCCCAGCCTCGCCGACCACTGTATTATACTGATCGATTTTTTTCACGTTTTCTTTCATTTTAGATAATTAAAAAAAAATCGAATACGATATTATATTGTATACCTATTCGAATTTATCCATTCAACATCAATTTTAGTGCAAAAAATTTAGAACATTTCAACGATATCATAAAAGTAAATTATGGTTGTCCTCCTTTAGTCATACCGATCAAAATTACCTATTCAGCTTATATTCGGATAATTTATCTGTGATAAAAACACTGGATATTATCATGTTTCTTAAAATTTTAAATGTAGTTTTTGTATTATCCAACGTAATAAATTCTATTATTGTCTAATTATAAAATATTCAATATCTTTTTGTCATCACATCCTGTAACGGACGAGTATTGTAAATGCCATTTTTATTGTATACAGAACTTTATCAAGTCAGAATAACATATTAAAAATTGTTTTTATTGAAATCAAGTGTCCAAGGGTGTACTAAAATTAATAAAAATACAAAAAAATAGACAATAGTAGCAAATGATTTTAGTGCGAGCACATTTACAGATTGTAATTTTGTGTTCTAAAATACGAATCGTGTAACGCGTTAAATTTCGTAGTTTTGTTGTCGTGGTCGTTTTTGCCGTTTCCATTAGGCACCGGTTGCTGTCCGACAATTTCTGTGTGAAATTTCTGTTTTAGTTTTTATTTTTCATCGAGCAAAAAATCACGTCGCCGCGATCGTTCGAGTGTCCGATGAATGCGACAAAACGATATTCGTCTTTGAGTTCGACTTTAATTGAATTATATTTTAGCATAACGCGCGTGTTCCGCAGGTTTTCAATCGCTTCGCAGAAAAGGCCACAAGGTTCGACTTCTGCTAAACACAAAGTCCCATTTTCCGGGTAAGATTTTCTCGTTATAAGTTTATATATACCTATGCCATGCGCGCTGTTAAGTTTTCCGACTTAACAATGTTGCTATATCCACAAATAATTATTTTGAAATGTTCTAAGTTTGTAAATATTACCAAACTTCGTTCGTGTTTATATGGGTACTACTTGGAATTAATGTTGCGCGTTAAAATATTTGCTTATACTATAATGATGATGCGTCATTACGGATTATAACAGAACATAAAAAAAAAAGTTAAACAAACATTCGAATGATAAGTGATGGCAGAATAAGATGACGTAGTCAATTTCACATCTAGAAAATTTAATTTTGAATTCTGTAAAATAAAAAAATAAAAATCAATATTTACAACGTGTGCAAAAAATATAAGTATATTATTCATTTTACTATAAATCACACAGTATATTTATTAAGTGCCTTTACACTTCTTTTTGTTTCTTACAGTAGGTAAAAGAAGAACGACGGCAAGGATGTCAGAGAAATCGGGATGTAAAATAATAATTATCTATTAAAATATATAACTTATTCGAATTAAAATGAAACGCCTTCAACCATCTGGCAATCAGTTCCTTTAATGTGCATAGAATTTTCTGTTCGAATTCATATTTCATTAATTCGAAATTTTGCAAACTTTAACGAACCAATCTATGATTAGGGTGTATTGAATAATGAAGTTGATTTTGAACAATTTTAAAAAAACATTTAGAAATCAAATTATGAACTTTGGGTTTATTTTTGCAAACTTTTTGTTCGCCTATCATAAATATTCTAATCCAAGCACAATTTTATTATTTTATGCTAAAATAAGCTGCAAAAGTCGTTTGTCGTTTGAAAACAACAAAAACCAACTTGATGCTATTGAAGGACGTTTTTCTTTCAAAATTAAAAACTTATTTCTCTAATGCGCATTTACAAAACGGTTTTATAACACCTTGGTTTTTATGCAACGAGCGTCTTAGAAAAAAGTGTTTCGTAGTTGATGACAAGAAAATCTCATCGAATGGGTTTCTTTTCTTTTTGTCGTAATCATATTTCTTTGACCGACAGTTGAAGTTTTAAGAGTGCCAAATAAAATGCTGTTATTTTACATTACATTCGAACTGTGCGTGACGAATAACGAGTGTTCAGTACCTTACGCACTGCGAGATTCTCGTTTACCGAGCGTCGTGATTTCATTATAAATTGGAGGAATCAACAACCTCGGTCGTATGATTTCATGTTTATATCGAATGCGTTTTTTTTTCCACGTGCGGATAAAAAAAACTCGACATATTCAACACCATATTCACATATAACGTATGTTACGTACGGATCTCAAAATTATTGAAAAGTTTCTATACTCGGACCAAAATCAAAATGCGTACCCGAAAATACTAAAAATATTCTAATACACCTAGCGTAAGCACCATATATGTTTTTCAGTTCATTTTCAGCATGGTATCCACACGTTCAACTTATGAAACACATAGTTGAGGAAGAATATATTTGTTTTATTTATTCAGTACATCAGTATTGGTGTGCCCCCGTTTCTCCTGCACCAGAGACCATCAAAATGTTTCTTCATAATAATATGATATGAGCTAACAGTGAATAGTTTTAGTTCCTAAAAAATTTTCCCCGAAAAAATGTAATGACTCCGGTCGCACGCAGAACCGATCGCGTCAATCAACCGAACTAATTATAACGAATATAACGCCGAAAGATAAGTACAATTTTTCTGTTTACACATAAGTTTATACGTACACAAAACGAACTAGTGTGTAGTTTTTGATTTTGTGTCTGGATTTTATTGTTTGTGTTTGAAATGAGGACGGTTCGAAGTCGTTGCCGGATCGAATGAAACAGACGAATCGTTTGACGAGATCCCGGAAAACGTTCACCGCCGCCGCGTGCGCCGTTTATTTCGAAAAACCGCGGAATTCAAAGTATGCCGTAAATGTTTACATCACACTCGGTCTTAACCGAAAGGTATTTACTACGAGGGCGGCGTGTGTGGTTAGCACGAATGTTCATTACGACAACAGCAGCTGTAACCACCGAAACGACCGTCCAGGACGAGTGGACGACCCGTTAGGAGGGTGACGTGCGCAGACGACCGCTGGCTAATACGCTTCTTTTTTCCACCCCCCGGAACCCCAACTATACCCACACGGTTAACCGCGATCAAATTTACACATACTTTAAGGTTCGACCGTCTACTTTATCGGTCTGACCGACGGTCGTATTTAACGGACGCTAGAAAATCGCCTAAACCAAGCGTTTTTTTAAACTGAAAAAAAAAAAAATTCGAAAATTTTACGCTTATCATCCCGAACGTTGCAATTTCGTTCGACGCGTGTTGCTTAAACCAAGTACCCGTTTGAACTCTATCGTCTGCAGTGAATCATAAAACACGCGGATAAAACGTAAAAGTGTATACCTACTGACTGAATTGTTATCAGAATATAATAAATGTGTTTTTTAAAGCTTCGAACACTGTTTTGTTCGATTCGGATTGTTCTATTCCAGGCGTGATTATCGAAACTTTAATAGTTTTCGGTGTAAATTTAAAAAAACGGTTCTACAGTCTAAGCACACGCTTATTTTTATCATTTTAATAACACATACATTTATCATTAATAACGATTAATACAGTTACAAAATGATCATTAATATTATTTACGTTGTTTTTTTCCTTTTTTTTTTTTACTTTTTTACCTCCTTTTTGTGTAACGTTTTTTATTTTTATAAGTACTCTTGCTCTCCAAAAAAAAGGTTCTGCCTTTGTGTTCAGTTAAACCTTTATCTATCTAACTCTATTGTTACCAATTTTATATTGTAATATAATTATTTTTCTAGTAACAATAATAATAATAATTATTATTATTGAGGCTTTATGTTTTAGCACGTTATACTGAAAATAATTTCATTCTCTAAGCTCTAAGAATGTAAATTAAATTGTAATTTCTAACGTAAAAATTATCAAACCAAATTGGTTTTCGGATTGATTACATATCATATCATATAATATCCCCTAACCGATGGTATATCTTGTCTGTATGAAATCACAGCAAATAAATAGGTTATTTTTAAATTTTTCAGCTATTCCAACAGCCGCTCACTATATGCACAGTCTTAAAATAAAAGTAAACTTAGTTAAAACTTAGTTGAAAAACTAGATATAGGTACCTGCAAATAATTTTTTTTTTAAGTCGTTCACAAATGAGAACAGACATAAAAAGAAAATTATATTGTATGACGTATGTTCTCTTTCGAATTCGAATGTACTTTACTGCAAACGGGTCATATTTGTATATATATATACCTACTGGATTATATTATTTTGATACTTTTGTGGACTTTCCCGGTGGAGTGCTCGAATTTGTTTTTTTTGTTGACCCGTGTTGCTCATAAGTTGAGCCAATATTTTGTTTTATTAATGGACACTACGCAGATATTTAGACATTAAACTGATGCATGATTGCGTGAACATATTATAATTTCATGACATTTTATTATGGACGGATCAATAATATAACATCACGAAAAAGGTATAGTGAATCGTGCAATATACTCGTATATATTCCCAAACGTTCATATACGAACGTTACTAAAAGGGTAGACACGAGCAAGCCATTAATCCGAGTAGGTCATATTATGTTTTTATATGTACGTGTATATTTTTAACAGGGCTCTTGGTTAAAAAGCATTTTTAGGCATAGTTTTTGCATAATTTTCACGTTTTCTATACCATCGGTTGTTCACACTTTTACCGTACATTTTGTTCACTGTTTATCAATGCGATTTTATTTAGATTTTAACTATCACACTAATTCGTTTTAGAACTGTACAGAAAATAATAGTTTTCAACACAAAACGTAAATAATCAGTACTTCAATATCATATCATCAACTATAACTGTAATATTATAAACATTTCTACTTTTCATAATTACTATGAACCGTAAACATCGGATTGATTTAATTGACACCAAAAAACCAATATAATACCAGTATTTAGACGACCGTTTATTCTTTCAGGATTAGAATCAAAATTTTCATACCACGTAAATATATAATTTTGTATAAGTTATGAAAGTAATAAAGTGAATACATCATTCACATTAATTGTAATATGTTTTAATATTTAATACTGTCCAAAAATAAATAAACTACAATCGACAGTCAATTACAATAACGGTCAATTTAATCAACTGTAGTACATACTATTTGTTTACTATAGTAACACAATTTTGTACTTAATTAATACTTACCTACTAACTACTTAAACGCTTCTTATTTGAATCCTAATAACTCAAATATTATCATGATTATAATTTGTGTTAATCCATAAGCACCAACTGGAGAACTTAGTCCCACCTGTATTTCTAAAAAAAATTTATAAGTAATTATTTCCGAGGATGGCTAAATTGTATTTTGATCTAAAATTATATATATTTTTTTTTTGTTAACCAACATATTTCTTTCCGTTAATATTGTGTTTATAAAACATCATACATTAAGATAATAAGATTATAAAAAAATTTTTATAACACAGCCGTATTATCTAAATATTTTATTGTTAATAAATAATTATTATCATCGTGACAAAATTCAAAACACGTGCAACTAAACATCTAATTCATCAGTAGGTAGATGATGTGGGCGGACTTTTTGTTTTATTGCGTTTTGACGGTGGAATTAAGTGTTCCGGCAAAGTGTCAGGCAATTTGGAGCCCTCGAGCTTAATTTTGGCTAAATACATGGCCAAAGCAAATTCATCGGCGTCCAAAAGACCGTCGTTATCGACATCGGCCAATTTCCACACTTTGGATAGCACGTAATTAGGCAACTTGGTTTTGAGAAGTTCTTCCTTAGCCGCTGAAAAATTGATATTAAATTTTAGTATAACTTTTGTTTTAAGGTGTGTATAAATATAAAATTATAATCGTGCTTCGACTAAAACCGTTCAACAATGTATGAAAACTTGAATAATATATGTGTTATATAATCAATCTCGATTTAAAACGATTCATTCAACAATTTAAGCATCGGAACTATTAAAACGAAAATAATCCTATTAATTTCAATGTAATATGTTTTTTTTATGTTCCATAAATATTTTTATAGAACATAAAAGTTGATATCACTGTATATATTTTATAAAATTTTACTGTTCACGTACCGGTGCGCACTACTTTCCCATTGTTTTTGTTCAGACTGAAAAAAATTTTGTCATAAGGTTCCCTGTAGTTATCAACAACCCATCCTTTTTCAAATTTTCCCTCGTCAATGCCTTCAGTTATTGCACTAAAAGGACTTGAAGAATCGTTTTCATGAAGAATTACGTTGTCTGAAAAAAAAATTTAAAATATTTTGCAACAAACTCGGTTTACAAGAGCCTTATAATATGCTAAAAAAAAAATTCCGCCAAATATTAATAAATAAAATCACACTGAAAAAGTGGTAAAAACCAAATGTAACCATTTTTCTGATTTCCAACACATACACAATATTGAATGGGTACTAAAAATAGTAAAATATATTAAATCATTAATGATTAACAGCTGTATTACCTTTTGTAGGCATGACTCAGATTTTTACGAAATTATGTTAGAAGAACATACAAAAAATTTCAAAAACTTATCATTGAAAATAATGAAAACAATTTTCAACAGTAAACTTTACGATTATGTACTTATTGAGTACCATAATCAAAATGTACCCTGGATGAATGATGAAAAAATAAATCAAGCCAATAGTTGAGAACTATTAATATTAATAGTTTTCTTCACTGTCGTTAAAACAATGAAGAAAACAGATTGATGGGATACTAATTGCCACTTCTATAAAATATAAGAATGCCACCTTTCTGTCATTCGTCTAGATATCTATTAATGTATCAATGGTGCAGTATAGAACATACAATGCAATATGTATTTATTATTACTTTTTACTACTTCCAGATGACTGGAAGTCGTTTGTAAATCGAGTCCTTCCATCAAATTTGTAGCACGATTTATTAATTGTGCATCAAAAAAGTGGAACGAAGAGAAATCTTTTCCTTTTAGTATTGCCTAAACAAAATATATAAGACATAAAAATAAAATTCTGTTTAAAAGTATAAAATTATTATCTTGAACCTTCATTTGTTCTACATCAGGAAAATCACCCGGGCTCAGATGTTTGTGCTTGGTTTGAATATCTTTGTACAAATCTTCCAAATTATTTATGAGATCATCTTGATGTTTATTATTATTCTTTAATCTTGAAAACAGCGGTAGACGAGATCTAAGTTCGCTTATTATATATGCATGTACCTATTGAATAGATCTGTGTAGTAATGTGATATCATATAATATGTTAGGAAGATATTTCAGTCCAAATCATAGATATTTAAAACAATATATATAGTTGTTTTGTATAATATCCATGGGCTAAACTGATGGAATGAGAAGTTTAAATATGCGTACAACAGCTGATTTCGCTCTTTTTCCAACTTGATTCAATTTAGACATGACTGAAGAATCCGGCAGACTCTTCATGTCTTGAATTAATTCATGTTCTTCTTCGTTAAACATACTACAGTGAAAAGTATAAATATTGAATTACCCTCAAACAATATGTTATTTGTACATTATTTTAAGTTTTGTTCGCGCGCTGCTCACATAATATTATTATTGGTACAGACAAATCATGGCGAAAAGTAAAATAATTATTACGAACAAATTAACTGTCGTTAAATGTAATACTGTATTAAATGTTTTTGTGATATTTATTTTGAGTGATCTATACGATATACTCACGCTTGGTTAAAACTGTTTTTGTATGGTTTATCCCAAAATGAACCAACGTATATTCTCGGAACTTCAGGACAATTAATGGTTTTTCCAAGGGCCCACATAAGTGCGCCATGAACTCTGAGCAGTTCTCTTCCACTATAAAAATACATTTACACACATCGGAATTATATAATAGGGTACGTATCTAATAAGTATCTTATGATGAAGAGGTATCTAATTAGTGTTTTTTAGAATACAATATTGAAAAAATGGTTAAATAAATAGGACACTGTCTAACCTAAACTTGATGGATAAGAAATACAACTAGTTTAAAATGTGATTTGTTATTATGCTCGATACTATAATGGCAAAGGTGGGCGCTTTACCTAGTTAAAATGTTAAATTTAATTTAAAAAGTTGGTTCTTTTTTAATTTTTTAACTAAACCAGTTAATCATTTTTGTTTTGAACTCATAAACTTATTCAGTTAACAATTTTATAGCATTTGATCAACTTTTGATAGTTAATAATGATATTGTTGCAGAGTTAAGTTTATATTTTTATTTTTCGTTATCAGGCGGAACCACCAAGACTAATTTGTTGCCTTTTTTCTATTTTTATTGTAATAATTTATTTTCCTAACTATATAGATACCTATGAAAATTAGTGTTCATAATACTAGAGATGAGCGATGGTATAACTATTGTGTATAATTTAGCATTACTTTTTTATTGCTTTTTTTTAGTCGAGTTAAGTTTATTTAATTTTTTTTTAAATTTTGATCTAAATAGTTATTTTTTTTTCGTTTATTTTTAATTGAAGGAAATTTAGTTGAGTTATCTTAACTTATCGCAGATTTCACTTTTCACTGATTTGCACAACATTGCTTAACAGAGAACCAAAAAACGATGTATTCTACTATTTAAAATGCCAAGTTTACTTAGTACATAACTATATAGGTAGGTACCTAGAAGTTGTAACCAAGTAAGTCAACACTTACCTAATCGTGTCAGCTTTATTCAGAACAATTCTCAATTTACTATCGTTCTCTTTCAACACGTCAATGGTAGCTTTTAGCTCATCGGAAATATCCAGTTTGTTGGCATCAAATGTCAACACTACCATGTCAGACCGCTCAGCAAACCAACTGAGCGTGGCATTAAAATCGTAATCCCGTTGTGATCTCTGTTTTTCACCGGACAATATACCGGGAGTATCAACAAGAGTGATGGACTTCAGTAAAGGAGTGTCCACGATGCCGCAATGAAGTTTCTTCAGAAACTTATTTCCAAATCTACCCAAATCGCGATACGGTTTTGTCGGGTCGGCTACCAGAGCGTTGCCTGGTATCGAATGTTCTCCGGTACCACCCATCACCACCGAGAATTTGTCCGTCGTCGGTTCTGGACCTATCCGAATGCCCGGATAGTCTTTTTCAACGAGATACCTATTTGAACATAAAATAAAATAAAAATAAAAATAGAATAAGTGATTATGGGTATCTGTAGAAAAGATGGCGAGGCCTTTTTTCCACACCTGAAATTTGGTAGATATGAGTTCGGCATAGCCAAACAAGTTGAGTACCTGGGTTCAATATTTATAGAAAATATGAGACTGACAAAAAAAAATAGTGTCATGAATCTTATCGGGAAATAAATGATTTAATGGACTCGCAAAAATAGTAGAATAGCGATCTCTGTCAACAGAAACGAAGAAACAATTACAAAGGTACGACACGCCCTGAAGTTATGCAATTTGGGGCTGAGACCTGGGCTTTAAGGAAGACTGAGGAAAAGAATTTGTTGATTTTTGAAAGGAAAATCCTAAGTAAGATTTTTGGACCTGAGAAGAACAGAGAAACGGGAGAGTGGAAATTAAGAAAAAACGAGGTACTACAGAAAGCCTTCTCCGGAATGACAACATCAAAAGAATTATCAGAAACCGAAGACTTTAGTGTGCTGGTCATACTATGTGAAGCATAGAACCAGAACTACCTCATAAGGATGACCATGAACGAGAACTCAGTTGGTAAAAGACCACTGGGGAGATCCCGATTGAGGATGGAAAAAGGGGTCGGACGTAGAGACGCAATGAATGGAGGACAGGATTGGAAAGCAAGAGCGGTTGATAAGGAAGGCGGGAGGATTAGACGTGTCACAAGATGGTCTTGATGGTCAACAACCAAAAAATAAGAAGAAGAAAGTATAAATAACTTTTAGAAGACCGGGCGCCATATAAACACAAATAAATTGGTTTAAATGGGTACCTAGGTATATAGGAAGGTGGTAGCTTTTATTACTTGATCATGGATGTCTTCCCAGTAGAATATTGTCCGACAAAAACAACCATTGGCTTCGCGTGAAAGTCTTGATCGGTCAGCGGAGGTGAATAGAACTCATGGTACAAATATCGTTTTTCGAGCGGAAGTAATTTAGACTTGTAAGCGTCTTTCAAACGCTCGAGTGATGTATTTGCAGTACTGCAGTCGTTTTTGAAATTTCTATAAACATTCATTTTTGTTATTACAAATATTATAAAATAGAACTGTAAATTGATATCTGGGTTGACGAATTGGTCCACAAATCCGGATTGATCCATTAGTTTGGATTGATGGATCAACCGTCTGATCAAATCCGTCAATTCAGATTTTATTTTGAATGCAAGATTTAATAAGAAAAATTTTATTTAAATAGAAGAAGTATTAAATTAAACCCTGTATTTGACAAATGAACTCAAATTTAAGAGGATTTTAAATTGTTCAATGAGATCCGGATTATAAATATGGATTGTTACGTTTTGGTCAATCCAGATGAGTCCTGAGATTAGTTATCCCTTTTGTTAATAGATAAATTTTGATTAATAGTGACCAGCAATAGTAGGTACAATTATGCGAGACTGAGTATGAACGCGTTAAAAGTTAAAGAGTAAAATTCAGTGTAACTAAGTTACTTAACTCGTTAACTTATTTTTCCGTTAAATTATAACTAAAAAAGTTATTTTTTTTTAAATTTTATTTTTAATTTAGCGTGTTAACATTGAGTTAATATGTAATGAATGAAAAAAAAAATGTTGATAACTCATTTAAAAAAAAAGTATAAGTAAGAAGAAAATTTTAAAAGAAAATACTAAAATTGTTTGAAGCAGAGGAAATGTCATACTACGAACAAAACAATGTAAATAAAAAATATAACTGTTTTTTTTTTTTTAATAGTTAAGTGAATTTTTTTTTTTATTAGTTTACTTTAAAATTAATGAATTTAAAAAATGAGAAATTTTCTTTTAACTTTTTAACGTGTTAAGAATAGTCGTCAACTTGTCCAGCCTTGCTATTGCAGAACAAAACTTAGTACTTATACCGACGGCAAAAACTAATTTATCGGGTGATTTTATAACGACAAACGATGGGTATATACTTACTTGTAAAACGAACGGTGGAATGTATCGATGAAATTTGCCACGGAGCAGCGGCGAAAAAACCGCAGACCGTTCATTTTTTATTTTTTTACGATTTATCGACGAAAAACACTTTGAATTATCAAAAAACAGTAACGGATGTATTCAAAAGAAAGTACCCATCGGCAATGTTACTTGTATAATGATTGCACTATTGTTTATTTGATACAATCAAACAATTTCCAGTAGCTATATGTATCTATAAAACACGTAGGTATCCATAGTAATGCACTATTACCTAAATATAAATGAAAGACGAATTGTATTTTAATTTCTTCAAAACAATTTTTTACACTCGACACCTGATTATAATTGCCTTGAATGGGAGGGATTACAAGCCGATTGTTATAAATGAGAATGAAATCGTGTAAATTTTAAATTCAATTACATCATGAATTTAATATACCTAAAAACATTTTGCGTTCATTAGACTACAATAAATAAACCTAGGTGGTAGTAGTTTTTAAATATCCAAGTATTTAAACAATGCAATAACTGGAATTATTTTCAAATGTACTACCTAAACTGCAGTGACGAATGTACTCGAAAATGTTGGTGATGCTTAAAAACTATCACTATTTAATTTTTTTTTTTTTTTTTTAATAATTGAATGTCCTAGATCCTTTTTTTATTTGCAATTTGAAGTTCTCAATCGATGACACTTAATTTAAGAAACTACAAAAAAAACATAGGTTCTATTTTTCGACGGATTTTAAAACTGGCTCATTTTATTTCGTCTAATGACGACTGATGAATATTTGAATACAACTATTTTAAGTGGCGAGTTAATATGAATACTTATCCCATCGAGCTGATGAATTTTTTTTTTTTTTTTGAGACAATGATTTATCATTGCTTCCAGATGTTATATATTTTGTAAATTTCAAAGACCCAACCAATGTTTGCACGACCTATAGTGATTCCGACTTTTTCGTCATATTTTGATATTAATGAATTCAGTACGTGTCCCGAATAATGTATTTTACATCATTGTAAATAATTATTCCTATGTTCTATACGTATCAACTAGAAAAATCGATTTGCTAATTTTCTAAAGCGCATCCTGGTCAGAATTCATCAACGGTTTTCAATCATAAACGTACCGAATAATTTTCAATCAGTATTGAGGAACAGCGCGCGTTCTTCTGCGTTGAAACGTACTTTTTTTTTAGGGTGGCTCGGAGATTATTATTAATGGCTCTTATGTCTGAAATCTGTAATTGTACCACTACCTACGGTGAAAAAATAAGTGTCAAAACTAACGCTGGCGGAAATGAATAAATGGAGGATGTGTCTGGAGCTCGACAGTTTATGTTAAAAGCTGGCTTTTACTGTACACGGTAACCTGCAGATGACATCCGTATACCGGGACGGAAGAGAAAAAGTTTCTACGGAAAATTCAACGCGGAAAATTTAAATTTCATTACATACGGCCGCGTGTAAAATATTTCAATTAAATCGCATATTATTATAGTGTTATAAAAACGATGTTCTTTGTATTACGTAATGTATTTTTTTTAATTTTTAGTTTAATATATATTGTGTAGCCGCGTATATTAAAACGCAAAATAAATAAAATGTCAAGTATTTAGAAAAAAAAAAATGAAACGTTTTGTTTTAAAGTGTAATATATGTTTTACGTATAGATAATGCACAACCGGAAACTAACAGAACTTTTGTCGGATACTATAATGGCGTGACGGATATTATTTGATTGAAATGATTCATCTCTTCTCCGCAATCACACGACACGATCAACTATTACTGTAAATAAGACGAATATTCAAAATAATTTCGCTAGATATTTTTTTAATGCGAAAACTCGTGGCTTAGGACGACCAATCCTCCCCGAAATCCACTGCGATAGCGATGCACGTTAAACGAATCGTCGAAATTTGCAGCTCTCGGCAGCGTCGAAACAACAATCGTATAATAATTTATGACGATCGGCCGTTTTTTTATGTATCGCGCGCGTATCGTAATACCGAAACGGTAACGGCGCGTGATCAATAGCGGGTCAGTCGCGGCTCACCGATTTTGTTTTCACTTCTCCGCGAAATCGCGTCTTAAAAATAATTATTGCCGCTCGGAAATTCGAAATCGCAAAGTGCGTCTTCTGACGGATTTACTACCGTTTCGCCCGGAAACGTACAAAGGCAGAGGATGTAAGTATGGGAAAAATCGATCATTTTAATGTACCTTTCTAACATTATTGTACCGAATTTGAATCGGGCACGCTCGCGCAAGTATAGGGAGACTATTAAAAGAGAACTCGACCCATCTGAAACCGCAAATAGCGCCAAAATTTTGATGTTGATGTTCACGTCCTACCGAAAATACCTTTTCGTCGTACAATTTTTTTTTGGCCTTAATCGTCCCACCCTAAACGTTTCACTCAACGTAACCTTCAGACTTACAAGAAGCGTATCAAAAGCTATAGGGAACAAATAATAGAATAATATTAGAATTATGAAATTTTAGAAAACTCTGGCCGTTATAATATTTGTATACGATCTAAAAAAATATGGAACGTACGGTTTCTAAACGTGAATAATTTTTATCATTCTTTCACACACACACAAATGAAGTATTAGTATACCGGCGAATTCGAGTAATGGGCATTCTGTTTGATTTTTTTACTCCATATTATACCGCGGTCTACAAGTTTGCCGAGAAGAAAATCACAATCGGCATTATGGATACAACCCCCGTCCTCCCGTCACCTGCGTACGAAAGCATATCTCACGAGTCGTTCGCTTGGCCGTACCTGCAGCAGCACGTTTCATTAGGTCTGTTTCGCGGAGACGTCTTAAGGGTTAAACTACCACCCACTTCGTCTTTGCAGACGTCTTTCACCGCCGCTGTTTCCCTGGCAACGGAACTGCGGTGTGGGCGCAAGGGGCGGGAGAGCAGCGCCGACCTAGTAGACACCTCTGTAGTACGTCCCTGCAGCAGCAGCAGGGACGAAATCCACCGGGCCGCACATTAGCAGTCTATAGCCGATCTTGGCACCGCCGGGGGCAGGTACTACTGTACGACTGATCGGCCGAAACACCGAAAACAATGACCCTTTCCAGAGCTGCTTAAAACGATGGACACGAAAAAGATTCCGATTTTTTTTTTTTACAATATTGATACAGTTATCGGAATTTTGACGATAGAATCAGCACATGAAACGCACGCGTTATTAATCGCCACAAAACTGCGCTTAAACACTTTTTGTTCGAATATTTTGAAAGGAAAACGATGTTCAAACTCTTTTTTTTAGGTCGTGATGTTTCGAGAAAAACGCTTTTCACGCGAACTCTCCATCCCTATATTCTAACTGCAGGTTTTTCGTTCTCCACGTAGAAGAAAGTTTTTTACGTTTTTTTTTTTTTCGTTATCGTGATACCAATCGGCATTTCGGTCTTACGCTTGAATCCATTTTAACCTAACCGTTTAATACGGTGAATTCATCGTGAATTTTTTAATTTGGTAACCAGAATAGTATGTGTACCTGAGATCGACTGTAGAATGATAATGTGCGACCGGACCGAACGCAAAATTATTAACTCGAATATTACTAAACACCGGTCCAGGTCCAGTTCGTACCACGGTGAATTTAAGTTGCCAATTTTACAATACGCGGAACGTCACGATATTGTTATCACGGTAAAAGTTGGTCCCAACACCCCTGGATATGTTTTTATCGTTCGCGATTGCACTGAAAAACGAATTTTGAAAATTTTTCAACGTCTTAATTAAGTTATGATCGTATAATATACGACTGTAAACAACAGAAACACGTAGAACGGCCCGGTACCATGTAAAATCAAACGTATCCATAAACGTTTTGATTTATTCGACTAACATTATTAGTGGTACATTCGAAAAAATAGTAATTTTTTTGCGTCACTCGGGTAATATAATTGCTCTAAACTTTTCAAAAACATATTCTTATTTGGCCAAGCTGGTGGATAATTTTTTTTTTAAAATATTCTGTTTTTTTTTTTTTTTTTAGTAGGCATTATCCATTATGGACGATTGTACGTCGTCGTTTCGTAATCTTTATAGTTTTTCCAAATCGTTTTGGTAATTAACTCATAAATGTGATTGAAATGTTTACACGTCAATTGGTATTGAGTCATGTACAGAACTCTAAAATTAAAAATGGTGTGAGCACTTCATTATAATAGACTCGTCGAACTCGCATAAAATAATACTTCATCAAAATAGGGTTGACAGAGATGTATTGTACCTATCATATGCAGAATTTTGTTTAAATTTTGATGGTGCTTGTAGTTGTTTTTAAGATTAACGCACTTTTAAGACCGTCACATGATGTATAGTGTTCGAAACCATCCCTTTGACGAATTCTTGGATTTAGTTCCGAGGGTTTATAACTTAACAATATGTTACTGTCAACACTTCTCGCCACTAATAACTGTATATTATCATCTATCCTGCAAATATCGTTAAAATAATCGAGAAACTATTGTTTGCGCAAAATAGTGTTGGTGCTAGTTTGGAAATTTAAAGAATAATAGACGACAAAAAATATTCGAGAAAAAATAAACAATTTCAGTATGATTTATTAGAGAAAAAATTTAACTTTTGTTATTTTATCTAAATATACATGTATAACGAAACTGTGTATAAAACAAACTTCCGAAAAAAAAAAAAAAATGGTCTCTTCTATGATCCCCCTCCCATGAATCATGATTTATCGTTGTAAAAAAAAAAAAAAGTGTGTTACATAAAATTAAAAAAGGAGCGGAGATAGACTAAATAGAATATTTATAAAAAAAAATACAAAACATTAGAGCAAAATATGCTGACTTTCTTAATGTGATCTTAAAAAAAGTACTGGAATCACAGGTTAGTGGTAAAAAATATAATATAAGTCAGTGGTACATATATGTACCATTGTCCTCGAAGGGTTGAATAGTGGCGTCTTCTTAAATCTGTATAGTTCCAGTCGTGCCAACAACAACGGAGTAGAATCGAGTGCATTAAGACATTTTTCGGTTTTCGTTAAACCGCGATGGCGAAATTTTTCCCGTGTTCTCCGTTGATTTTATTAGTCCAGTGGCGCCCAGTTCTATACCCAAGTTTAGCGATCGCTACTCATTCCCCGAGGGAAGTGGGTTCAACGGACTCAGAAGTAAGAATTTCAATCATAATTATTCACTAAGATAATTTGGGTTTTGAAAGTCTTAATTGAAACCATAACGACCTAAAAACTCAATATGAACGTTGTATATTATGTTATAGTACGAGAAATTCATGAACACTTCAAAATTACAAATTTTACGATCATATCTACACTTGTTCTTCAAATTGACATACTATTAATGAATACGTTTAAGTGATAAAAACAAAAAAAAAAAGGCTTATGGTCGTATAATTTTAGTAAATAGATTTAGCGAATTATTTGATTATTTAAAATTGTTAGTGCTTTGCGTACTTGAGAGCTAAGATGAGATATTTTAAAGGGGCGAGGTTGGTAAAAATGTTTTGATACACCTGGAAAAAATGACTTGTGTGTCACTGATAATAATTGACTAGCCGGTGGTCGTATTAATCAACCACACTACAATTCGCGTATTTTAATCCCGACAAAAAGAGTTCGGTGACGGTTATGTCGATGATGTATATTATAGATGATTTACCGACATACAGTCACACAATATAGTTCGAGGGGATGATTCTTATGGCGCCACTAGGAATTCAACAACCATTCTCAATATTTCTCTTTTATGTAAACCGTGCCACGAACATCGGCGTGTCTGTGTCAAAATGGATTTAAAAAAATAATCGATGAATTTATAATCTCATGGTTTTGTGTTGTCACGTCCATATTAATTAATAACGAAACAGTGATAGATACGAATCGTTTTCCATACAACAAATCAAAAACGGACGACAAATTTTCGGCAATTTTTCAACTTCGAACCGCCAAAAACGAAAACAAATTGTCACTAACGAATTCACATACAAAATGATTGCAATTTTCATAATTATTTTTATTTTTTTTTTAAATTTTCGAAACCTCTTGAAATTCGGGCCTTAACCTTACCATCTTGAATATTATATTAATTTTTCAGCTCGTTTCAATCTTTATTTGTTGTACGTAATGGCCAAAAATCTAAATCGGTTATGTCAAAAACATAACGTCTGCCGTAACTTTTCCTTGGTTTTTCTCTGTGTATACTTATTATACTTGTTTGATTGTAACTTTTTCACTATTGAACTCTCACATCTGTAACCCCACAATGTACCATGCGATGAAGTAGAGCGGGATCGAGTAGAGAAGATCGGAGCATTATCATAATTATTTAAAGTAACTAGATTACTAGAACCTATTAAAATTAAAATTCCTTTAACATTGAGACTATTGAAAATGAGATAGGAGTCTTTGTTGTTTTGCATTACAAGATTTACAATTTTGTTTGTAATGCTTTCGATCAATTATTGTATATTTGGGTATTTACTAATATGATTTGGTAGTCGTCTTTTAAGAATCTGATCAAAGCGATTAATGTATTGACTTATTGTACATTTAAAGAAATGTTTTATTAATTGTTTCCTTTTACATGAAAACCATTTCGGATAGTACGATTATCCCGATCTTTACTTAAGATAATTTTACTAAGAGAAAATTGTTTTAATCGGTGTTTTTGAATCGAATTTTTTTATCATAATTATACGTTTATGATAGTTTAAGTCACAGAGATTTTACTTCATAGTTAGGGACTGTTAACGAGTCGGGAATTTCGAATGCGAAATAGAAAAATTAAAATAGTTCGGTTATTTCCATTTTATCCTTAGTTTAATTGCTATTGTTAAATTTTTTAAGTAAAAGCAAATTTTAATAGATCTGAAACACTATTCAGAGTAAGCACCAAAGGGAACAAGAACCGTAAGAAACCTATTATTTGTTTGATTGGTCATAATAATTACCTTGTATGAAAATATATTATAAAGCACAAAAGAATAATTTATTTCATATAAATTATGTTGACGTCTGCCCACATTGTGGTCTATAAGTAGGGTAGACAACCATTGTATCAGAAATTGCGTACACTATATTTAAACAATGTGAACAATAAAAAGAAAAATTATTTTACGATCCCCGTTTATTTAATATGAATATTTTGAATAATTAAAATTATTGGGAACAAAATGAATACAATTTTTATAAAAAACCGAGATCACTCTGGGTCGCGCGGGTAATTTGACGGAGTAGCGACTACGCTTTGTGTGGGTCACTGGTTTGGAAGTTGTGGTTCTAACGTATTATTTAAAATCTGAAAGCAAAAATAAATCATTGTCTTTGAAAAAACGATTCTGAGCGAACTCGGTTATCTAGTATACGTTCTGGCGAAATACATATTTAATAAAAAAATATACTTAGAAAATTATTAAAAATTAAAATATACCTAACAAAACTTTTTTTCAATCTTTTTATAACGAATTAAATTAATTTAGTACATAAAAGTTTGAAAACGACTTGGAATAGTTTTTTATTGTGAAATTTTAATAAGTTTAACCGTTCTTACGCCGGATTTAGTGATTTTACCATTTTCATCGTTTTCGGCACATAACTCAGAAAATAATCAAAATATCAAAAAATGCTTCAATTTAAGTAACACCGGAGTCCATATACCTATCAGAGTGCATTTAAGTGAGTTGGTGCACGTCACGTTATTATAGAACATTGAGTTGACGCTACGACAAATTTAAAAAATTGTATTTATATGTCAAACACGTAAGTTTATTTTATTTTTTCGTCTTGGATTTAAAGATGACTTTTTTGTTTTTTTAGAGAAGTAGGTCTTTCTTATCTATTTTTGGAGTTTGATGTGCTTTTCAAAAAATCGAGTAACTATCAATATTCTTACAATAAGATTTTGTTATCTGTTGTTTTATAATTTAGAAGTCATTGATAGAAAAATAAATTGTCAAACCAATATCTATGTTATTCTTAGTAAGTAATAAAATAATCAACTGAATTTATTGGATAGTCAGATTCTTGAAAGGAGCAATGATTTTGTATTGATTCACCTGAAATAACGTATTAAAAAATTCTAAAAAAAACTCGGTTACAATCAATTATAATTATAGTTTTTCTCCAGTAACCAAAATCAACATCAAACATGTTCGTTATATTCAAACAATTTTTCAAAGAATTATTACTATATATAAGTCACGGACGTTGCGTCGCGAGCAAGACTATTTTATTTAAAAGTAAATTGCATTCTTTGCTTTTCTCGAATTCGTATGTACTTTTTCATCCATTCAGAAACCTACAATGTAAGGTAAAAAACATTTTGAAAGAGATGAGTGTTTCTTTTTTCAGCGTCTAGAAAATACACCGTTTGAAATCATATTTTTTCCATAGTATCATATTTCTCTGTAATACACCTACCCTTTGCAAGAGACAAATAAAATGAAATAAATGGCTTTCTTTCGCTGTTTGTGTGTATTTTCCTGTATGGAATGCCTATAGGTATACAAACATTATTAGGAAATTATTGTTTTTACATCTATAAATTGATATATTTTTCTTATCCGGATAAACTCATTCTAATTATTCAATATTTCGGTAAAAGCTATTTACTTCGAAAAAATGTAGCCTAAAGAATTTTTCCGAAAAATAGAGTAAAAATATTTTTAGATTTTTTGACAGTTAAAAGTTTACGCTACCCGTTTAAGAATTCCCATAATAATTTTTGAAAGGTTTGTAAAGTTAAAAAAATAAACAAGTTAGCCTACAAATGACTGTTTACTACTTTTTTTTAGTGATTAGAGGAAATGATTGAAATAAAACCGTACATATACACTTAAACATGATTTATAAAAGAACTTCATTGTGTTAAAAATTACAATTTTGACTATACATTTCATTTTGTTCCATTATAGTATTTTACTCGAAAAACATATTTGTCCGAAAACCAGCATACTTTATTGGAAAATAGATTATCGGGATCATTACGCGAGTTCAACCAGTGGCGTATCCATTTTTTTTTTTTTTGGGGGGGGCTGATCAATTACAAAAAAAAAAAACATAACAACTGCAAAATAAGTTATTAAAAAAAATATCATAGTTTGGTTATGGAAACAACGTAAGTCGTATTGTCGTATCGTGCCTATGTATATAATATTGTTTAATTAATTAAATATTAATTTAAGATTTCCTGGAATTTCGGAGGGGGCCGCAGCCACCACAGCCCCCCGCCCCTTGGATACGCCACTGAGTTCAACAATTCCGAGATAATATGTATTGAAGAAAAACTGTGAAAAAAATAAAACACCCTCTGATGAGTAAACAAAACTCGAGACTCTCACGTTATTTGATATCACGAATTCAATGAGATCAAACAACAAACAAGGGCTCGAAGAGACGTAACGGGTGATCCTTACACTTTTTTTTTTTTGTACCTTGGATAACGAGGTTACGGTTTTAAGTTTCAGCTCGTGATTTGGTAAGAAACACTAATTATATCAACACATACATACATAATATTATGCTATTACGTATAGGTTTTGTCGCGGTACAAAATATTCAAATAACTTAATTAATTTCGAGTAACATCCGTATTACAGTTTATTTAGATTCGGTGCGTAGCGAAGAACATATTGTTTTTACAATGTTGTTTTATATTTTGTTTTTTCCATAAACATTTCAGAGTATAAGAAATGCTCCGATTTTGAACGTCGGTACCTATTCTGATACCTTTGAGGAGTTTCAACTTTGCAAAAATTGAAGTAAAAAAGCTAAGTACAATTTAAGGGAAAACGTTAAAAATTGCAGCATACGTGTTTTTTGGCATAATCAATTTAGTATTTTGGCCATAACAACCAAAATAATGACTTAAACTAGCTGAAAAAGTTACAGAATATTACAATTGGTGACATATAGGTTCGGTACAAGTTTTAAATTATATCAAAACAATTTCAGTTAAGTATAGAAATTTAAAATTTTCAAAAATCTTTTCATAGGTTTTGTTCGGAAAAATACTAAGCATTCAACAAAAAGTTTTGAAACTAAAATAATAGGTTGGCAACATGTATACACACATATTCTAAACAAAAAAAAAATTGAAAATCCATTTACACGACTGTTTTTTTATTAGTTGTTTAAGGTTGGAAAATTTTTAAACTAGGTTATATATTTGACTTATTTTTGGAAGAATTTCGTAAATCAACAAATTTTTTATTTATAAATTGTAATCTAATAGTTATATTGAAATTTTCTATCAGATGAAAATTTTTTTAAAAATATCTGCCCAATATATTCCAAACGTGTACAAAAAAATTATTCAAAACTGTGTCATTTTGATTATAACAATGAAAATACACATTGTTATGCAATTTATACTATAATCATAATTACTCGTAACAATTGTCCAAATGATTTAAAATGTTCAATACTATACGTATGTATGACTTTCCAAATATTTGGACCAAACGAATATTTATTTTAAAAAAATCTAATATAGTAATTATTGATAAAATGGAATTATTTCGATCTTGTTAAAATTGGACGTCCCAATACAAGATAACTGAGCTCGCTCAGAATCGTTTTATGGTCTTTCCTATATAATGATGATGATGATGTTTAAGATAATAATGAAATTAAATACTAAACATTTTTAATTATACGTGTTAGTAAGTTAATCTATGTAATTATAAGCATCGGAGCAAACATATAATATTTTGAGGGGACAATTTGAGCTTTTTTAAAGAAAAGGGATTTCATGAATTTTTTGTTTTAAATAGAGAGGGTTTTAGATAGTTCATAAAAATTTAATCCCTATTGGCGCCTATATATGTATGATAGTATAATATCTATAAAATATTTACATCACACAGAATTTTTTAAATATATTCGTTATTTTATGTTCGTATATTTTTAAAAAGACGAGTTGTAGATATGATTTATCAAAACAAATAATTTCTTTGATTGGTTTTTGCTATTTTTAGGCACAAAATATCTACTTTATAACTTTTTGAGCACTCTGGAGATTTTTAACCGTGTAAACAAAACAATATCACATCATACAAAAATACCGAGTCATGTAAAATTTTGCGAATCCAATTTAAATTAATAGCCTGCGTTGTATGCGCTTAATTATTTTTCTCGTAAATTTAAATATTTGATCATTTGTGTACACTCAATTTTGGACAACCAACGCAGATTCTAATGTGTCCCTTATGACTACTATAATGGTTATTACTTATAGTTGAGTATAACATGGAATTATAATATTATTAAAATGTTTCGTAAAACAATAACACATCTAAATAAAACAAATTATACACAGAACATTTTCTGTCGCACTCAACACAACCGATCGATAATGACGAGTAGGAAGATCTCATTCAAAAAACGATATTAAATTATACTTAAATAAATGATTTTGAACTTGAATAAAGTCATTTTGTATGTTTAAAAATGCGTACAGTATATATTTGAAAAATACAAATTTTAAAAAGTAGACATTTTTTAATTTCCACGTAAAATCTTGTTTTCCATATAAAATTGCTAGTTAAAGGTATTGAAATAACAGTGTTCAACGTAATTTTAATTAATTAATCGTTCATGTTTATAATTCGGTATTTTCGGTGATTTGACAACGATTTGTTGAATTGTTTGATTACCATAACATATTGAAATTAAATAATCGATTAGTATGCTCAACACGGATAAGCTTATTATTAATCTCTAGATGAAAGTATATTGACCGAGTTAAAAATGAATTTTTCAAGTAAAAAAAGCAAAATGTGTTTACCTCACCAAGAATTATAATAATTTAATATGTTTCAGGAAATATTTTTAAAAAACATAATTTTGATTACTATTTATATTGAACCTGCTGATACGAAAACATCGATACACCTATTTGAATGACCGGAGTAGGACATATCGTTCTACGTTGGTACTGTGCCTAAGAAATCGATGTGAGACGATTGTTTATTTTTAATCAGAATTATTAAAATATAAGAAAGGTTTGTGTGAGCGAATTCGGAGTTTTATATTGCTGCAGAGCGTAAAATCTTTTATGAGATCCCCTCTTGACAAAAAGAAGAATAATTTTATATATCCCAGTGGAGTTGTAATGTGGAGATAAATACCAATCAGTCACGAAACTGTCCCACCGAAAGTTTTAATTTGTGTCCTATCTTTTAAGCCGAGTGGAATAGACAGCTCTGCACGGCGTTTCAAGTGTAAATGTCAAGTGAAGATTTTCATTTACGATTGGCAAACTTTAAGAACTGTTTTAATACCTATTTTGAAATGCTTCTCCGGAATAAAACGGATCTAACGGGTAATGGATTTGAGCGATTCCAAAAGCTTTAGTCGTTCGGCTGCAGTTAGAAAAGGTCCTAAACGCTCGTCATAATATACTATATCCAAGTCTTTATGGTCCGTCAAATAAAAATAACACTTTGTCGCTATTGAATCGACCTGCTCCGTAAAGGATCATGTACTGTATGTTGACGGTTGTTAATTCCTACGAAGTATAAAATTTAAATTACAACTTTTTTTTTTTTGTTATAATATTTTTAAAGTAGTGCAAATTTTTCGGGTTTTACTCGCGATTCAGCTTAGTCCCATTGAAATTGATAGTGTTATCTTTGTGTTTAAGTATACATTAACGAACACAAACATACATGAATCCTACTTATATTTTGTCAATTCGCCGTTACCGATTCTGCAGTTTAACATTCAACATATTATTATTATATAGATGCAATTAAAAACCCAAGATTCCGTAAAAACAATATCAAAGTTAAATACGGAAGTTAAAAATCGAGATTTAAAATTAACGCTCATTTTGTAATTATTTTTTTTTTTTTTTTAAACAAGAAAATCTCGCAGGCATACTACTGCTGCACTCTGAAATTAATATTGCGATACCGAAAAATAAGCAAACAAAGAACTCTCGTGCACGAATCATGCTCGTCGCCCGAATAGTTAGGATTTGAATTAATGTACAATTTGATCCGGATTGCACAAAAGATAAAATTAAAAACAAAAAAAACGTGTCTGTGGTGCATAATGTTTATAAATATTTGATGTACCTATATATAATGTACGCGCGCACTCCACTGATCCGGTTAAGCCGGACCCCCTGATGTACAATATATATTAAAATATCGCCCGAAGAGAGAACTTGACGATCGATATTTGCAGTAGCGTCGAGTCGTTCAGGCAAAAACGATTTTTTACAATTATTGTTTTTTTTTTTTTTTTTTTACATAAATTTCGTTCAAATCCGGGTTCAAAAACACATTCAAACGCGAAACAATATTTATACAACGTACGTAGCGAGCTCCACCAACTGTGCGGGAGTTCAAATTTTATTAGTATGAAAATCTCCCGTGATTTACATGTTTTATTCATGGTGCAGCCATAAATGAGTAGGTTTTAATTTAATGTTAATTTTAGATTCTGAGCGACAAGCGTATTGTTTTTATAATGATGTTTTTTTTTTTTTTTTTTTTTTCCTCTGTCAACCACTTTTCGAATAGAATAAGAATGCTCCGATTTTCAAAGTCAGAAACCCCTTATGAAAGGTCTATGAACTTTGGTGGTTGAAGCTGCTTTTTTTGAAACTCTGCTTACTTTTTGAGCTTTATCCCAAAAACATAATAAAAAAAAATTGATAATTTTACGGTGAAAAATTTGAAATATTGTCAGGTTTGTAATGACGTTTTTGGGTAAGAGACAGTTACGTTGAATACCACAATAAAAGTTGGGATTTCAGCTTTAAATTTTATTTTATTTGAAATATTTTTCGATATTTTAATTATTTCCTGAGTAGTGTGCCAAAAACGCCGAAAATTGGCTAGATCGTCAAATCCGGTGTCAGATTAATTATCACTTATCGATTTGGTTTTTTGGCGGCCACAACATCCAAAATAATGATCGGAACAAGCTGAAACCTTTACACAATATTCAAATAGATAAGATACAAGTTTGATCCGAGTTTCAAGTGAGTTCGTAAATCTTAAAGCTAAGTACATAAAATTTTGAAATTCTCGAAAAACTTACTAGGGCGTATAACCTACTAAGGTACTCACTAAGTTTATACCATCTAAGTACAACTCTTCATCAAAGACAATGGTTTATCATTATTGTTTTAGATATTTTAAATACGTTTAAACAACAATTTCCAAACCAATGACCCACCCAACGCTTAATCGCCACTCCACCAAACTACCCGCGCACCATGCGGTAATCCCAGTTTGTTTTTTCTTTAGTGTAAATGAAAAAATACATAGTAATGGTGACGCGTTACAGTTTGCGGAGTAAGTGATAAAAAGTATTATACATGAAACAAATCATATACGTTTAGAGCTATAAAGAACTGATAAGAAAAAACAAATATAGAAGAAAAAACATTTGTAAAAAACAATGGCAGCTGCTTCACGTGAAATTGAATTACGTAGCAAAAATACCGATACTCGCGAGCACTTACGATACAGAAAAAGGAATTCACCACGGAGAGGAGGATGTGAGTTAGGCAATTTACGCCGAACCCATAGAGTATTTTTTTCGGAGTGTTGTGAAAAAAAAGTTTTTAAACGATGTTAATTTAAAACGAAAAAAAAACTTTTATTCTTGAACGCGGTTCAATACAAAAAAAAAACTCTTGACGTTTTTTAAAATTGAAGAAAAAAATGTGAAAAACGGTTAAAGTATAACAAAAGAATAATTTAAGGCGAGTTTTATTTAAATTTGTCTAATATTTTTTTTTTTTTTTTTTTCGAACTCATCCATCCATTTTAAATTGTTGAAATGAATAAACTCGAAGTGCATATCACGAAACAATCAATAATTATAATACTTAGCCGAACGATTAACGGTATGTCAATTTAACAATTTATATTGTGTTTGTAATTATAATTAAAATTGAAGTTAATACCAAACAAAAATATTCTTTTCGTTATTTATGTACACACCTATTGATTTTCGACGTTTCATTAGCTTTTTGTCGGCAATGTTTTTTGTTAAAAAAGGCAATTACGAGAACCGTAAAATCACAACTAATAGCAACTAATTATATTTTATATTAGGTAAAATGTAGGTCAACACGAGGAGAAGTTCTCACCACGTGTGTGTTCCCGGAAATAACTTTTTATTTATAAAATATTTTTTTGGAAATATGTTTCTCATACAAGTCATATAGTTTGTTTTTTCTTTTAAATAAAATATTTAAATATTTTGGTTTTTCAGTAATTCGCGAGTTAAAAATACTTATTTCATCGAGTTTATTTTTCTTGAAATTTTGATACCCAAAACATTCATACAGGTACAGACACAATCCAATAAGTAATTTATTTTTAAAATTATTATTTACTGTAATACAAACGTACAGTTTAAACATAGTTTTGTAATTGATTGTATAGTAAGTAATATAATTTTATCAAATTTTCAAAAAAAATAACCCATTAAATTCTGTCTGTACCTACCTATATGAAATTTTTTTGTATGAACGTATTAAGAAAAACCAGCCTTATAAAATGACTATCTTTAATTTACAAATTACCGAAAAAAAATTTTAAAAAAAATTTTATATGGCTTATGAAAAAAGTAACAATTTTCCATACACAGATTTTTAAAAATATTTTATACAAAAGATTATTCCCGGGGACACAAACGGTGAGACGCTCTGAATATACATAATATACATAATATTATTATGTGTATTCGAGTATGTGCACACAGTAAATTTAAACATAATATACATTATAATTTATAAATATGAATATATTATACCAAGTTGTTACAAACTTCTATGTAACACTTTCCAAGTTTTAATTTTTCACCATCGAAACACAACTAGTTATTAAATCTGAAATAGGCAACATTAATTTAAACAAACATAATACTACAAACTTGAAAACCCTGACAAACTGAAAATTTTTACTTTTTTGCTGTGACGTAATAATTTTTGTCCGTCAACTGAATTAAATTGTTCATACAGCTATAATGCTTTATAGGAAAAGGTTAGTCATTGAAAAAAAAAAAAAAATTGCAAACAAAACTCATTTAAAGTACCCAAATTGTATAGTAAAAGAAAGTTACAAACAAAAACCATTTGCTCCGTGATAGAGTTATATACATAATATCCATGAACACAAACGAAATAATCTATAACCAACCGTTAAATAGTTATAAATTAATGATTTTATTTTTCTACTCATATTCTTGAATAATTGTCTAAATACTGGTGCACAGTAAAAAATGTCTTCTTATAGTGCCAAGATTTCTTAGCGTATATTACATCATAAATAGTATAGTAGTATCAATAGATCTTTATTGTGAGAAAAATAAATAAATTGTTCAGGTAGTTAGCGATACTTAAAAATATAAAAAAAAAAAAAATGTTTTAAATAAAATAAAACATTTTAGTATTCGAAAACGTTACATGGTATAGTTCAGGTTCTAAAAATAAAAATAAAATAACATCATATCATCCCGAAAAGCTATAGCGTTAACAAACTTTTCGCGGTAAAAATCTGTGTATGCTAAATCTATTGTTTTGCTTTTTACATTTCATAAACTGCTCTTACCCGTACTTTATAACTAAATAAAATTAAATTAAATTTAGCTAAACAGAATTGAATTTCTCTATATGAGATATAGATAAATTAGTAAAAACAGTCCCCGACACTGTTCTCTATACTAAACCAAGCCCAAATACAGCAACAACTGCAGTATTTTGTGCAATTATTGAAAACGCCAACATAACCCGATCTTGACTGCCAATATGTATGTACGCGCAGAGAGACGCGTAAGCTCGAAAAGTCTTAGGAAAAAGGACGGTTCTTATTTTCTTTTACACGCAAACAGCGTTCGTTGTACATAAAAACCATAACATAATGTACCTGTCACCCTATAACGATACACAGTACTGAGAATGTCCTGGAAAGATCATTAAAAACGACACCAGCGACCAAAAGAAAACACATCATAAAGCATAATACTTTAATATTAAGGGAAAATATCCGATAGACTTACTATCTATCGAATTCCGTCAGATCGACGTATATTACTGTGTTCTATTATAATATAGCAGAAGGCTCTCTTAGTAGAATCTTAGTTCCTAATGAAACAGTGATTTACTAATTTTTGTTTTCAAAAATGACTATACAATTCCGCGAATCGTACCCGTTTACTCGTGTTGTTTTTTTTTAATTTTTATTATTAAAAAAAATAATCATGAAATTTAATGTTCAACAACGAAGTCAAATTTAAACCTAATAAAAAAAAAATAGATATTTAAAAATTTGCCAACGACAGTAGATCGAGAACAGACTTCTAATTACAAAACTTAAACTACCCAAAAGGGGAAAGAACTTAAAATGCAAACATTCCATTTTTAAACTGTATCAACTGGGTAAGAACTAAACGAACATTATTTTAAACATTTTTCATGGTCATTGTAAACCTAGTATTAACTATAGGTAGGTACTCAATCAAACCATTTAATCAAACGAAAATTATCGGATATTTCCACTTAATATATTGTACCACATTATTTATTATAATTTGTCATTTATACTACATGGAGTAAGTAGATACACATAGATAGTTCCAGACTTCATTTCAGATCGTTATCCGGATAGATTTATTGGTCACGTGTTTTCGTTTTTCCCTTTTATATAAATCATTTAGATAAGACTACGTTTGGTATCCTATAATTGAGTATAATTGTTTTATCAACGATAATTTATTGTCTAGGCACAGTTTGTTGGTAACTTAAAAATAATAAATGTATTATAATTTACACTTCAAACATCATAGGGTCACTCTGTCTTCTCGATTTCTGATCGAACTTTTAAATTCCACTTTTTTCTAACTTTAACACGGCTTAAATATTATTATAACTACAAAAGTGTCGTACAATATATACTTTGGCATTTCTTTTACTCTGTATTTAAAAACGTTTTACCGCATAGTGGTCAAACGTGTTTTACAGTTTTTTTGTTTTTTGTTTGACTCAAAGAGTTCACGCAGTATTTAACTTTGTGCATTTTACTATTTATTTTAGGAACGAAAAAAAATAAAATAAAATACATCGTTCGCTCAGAATCTAAAAACAACTGTGCATCAGTATAATTTTTTTATCACGTTAACGACAAACTGGCTTTTTATGAATGCTGTACAAGCTCTAAAATAGTATTCGTTAAAAAAAAAAAAAAAAATCATGATGATAATTTAAAAAAGAAAGTATATCAGCGAATATTAAGCGACACGCTAAAACACCCATCAAGTTTTTATTTTCCCCGAGTAAAATGAAAATTGATATCATCAATAATAATCGATACTATGTAACGTGACGGAGAAAAGCAATATGATGGCTGTCTGCGCTGTTTTAACGGAAATCCGTATACGTCGCTGACTTACCTATCTTTTATCACTGTCACGGTGTAAATGTTTGCCATCAAACTATTGCTATAATAGTGTATATTTTCTATGTACTATCACCCAAAACTTGTTTAGTTAAAAGTTAACGAAAAACCAAGTCAACGAGTCAATTCACTTAATTAAAATTAACGTAGTTATATATTTTAACAAGTTAATGCCCAACCTTGTCTATTATAATTATCCATTGACGAAAATATGCAGTCAGTTTAATTATCTAGTTAACTTAATTACCTAATTCGTTTTTAATTTAACGCGTTAATTTATGTTAATCTGTAATACAAACGATTTTTTTTTAAAACTCTTAGAAAAGAAAAAAAGTGTTACCAAGAAGAAAATTTCAAAGCAAAATACAAAAACATTTTTACGGAATCGGAGGAAACAAACCAGTCAGCCTGTAGGTTTATAAGCCATGTAAACTGAAAATGTGAAGTATTATTTTTATTTTAAGTTTAGTTTATTCATTTCGGTTAGTTGACGATTAATTTGAAAAATGGAAAGGCTTACTCTTATCGTTTTTTCAATTAACTTGACGAGTTAAAAAAAGTTGTAAGCTCGCCCAGCCTTGCTAGTCGGCACCATTGATTGGTCATCTACATCTTTTGATTCACGCTTTAAAGCAGTAAGACATATAATATAGCGTCAGCGGAGCAAACGAGTGCCAAAATACCTCATAATTGTAACCCTAAGTACAAAACAGCTGGTGGTCTAAAGGACCGTAAAACAATTTTTTTTCATTCAAACTCCTACTAACCAAAATCGTTCTCTATTATTTCAATTTAAGTTTTTATTGATTTTCGGACCATCCCAATTGAAAATGTATATCTATGAAAGTGTTATATTAAAATAATAATACGAACAAGTGTCAAATTATTAATTTTTTATGAATATACCGATGAGACATACCGTATACTTAACAATGTGTTGAATTCTGATCGTTTAGCACGTTAGTGTTTTAGAAATAAATTTAAAATAGAGTTAAATTCGTTTTACTCGACATTTTTTTCGGTGTTCAGAAACTACTTAAATGAAATCGAAGTCGACCAGTGCTCTTTCAGCCACGTCGATGGTGTTACTTCAAGACTTTTGAAAACCTTTTCAGCTTTTAAGTGACTTTCAGCGTTGTTCCGGTCTACTACTTTCCGAAATTCGTCGGATAATTTTCTTTGAAAATTCTCACTGCACTTCTGTCGGCCGACCGCCCGCAGTAAGCCCGGTAGGAATATTCGTTACGATAGCGGTGGCCGATACCCCGTAGGTGGAGAATTTTCGCCAAACGACCATTTTCCGATTTTCGCGTTTTCCATTTTCGCTCTACCGGGTTTCCGTTTTCAAATCTTCGGCCGTGACGAAATACGGTCGTGTTGTTCCCGAAAAACTTTCTACCAGTATTGATTTCTCGAGACGTGTTGTCGTTGCGTCTGTTTTCGGCCCGTCGTCGCGAAACGTCACCACTCGTCACCACTCGTCGTCGTCGTGCTCGCGATCCTCCAGCGGCCGAAACAACGCGATAATTATTATTCCGCGTTCTCTCGGTCGCGAATCCGCGTTATCTTTACGGGATATTATATATAATAGCCAAAGCGGAATATTGTGTTCGCGCACTTTATTCCCACCCCTGGGCCCGCTCTTCGGCCCTGCAAAACTCGTCCGAAATCTCGCGTTTGTTTCAATATTTACGCGTCCGCGTCGCCCGAGCACAAGAACCACATTATATTAATAATTTATAATTAATTCGGCGTTTCCGCTTCCGTCCGGGTCGGTGGAAAAGGAGAGAAAATGTCTTATTGTAACCCGAAACGCGATATTCCAAAAACATAACGAAATCGTAATGTACCACGAAGAACAATCCGTTTTCTATACCGTCTTGTACGATATTCAACCACGACGCGTCATCAAGGACTGCGTTCCGAGTGATATTTTAATTGATTTTTTTGGTACACATGTAATAGAAAAAAAAAGGCCGGAATCGCTCTGGGCCACGTGGGTAGTTTGACGGAGCAACGACTACGGTTCGGGCGGGTCACACCGGTTCGGAGATTGTGGTTGAAACGTGCTATATGTTTATAACATCCGAAAGCTTTCGAAAAAACGGTTCTGAGCGGGCTCAGTTATCTATAGTATGCGTTCTGGTAAAAATTACATCCTTATGAACATTTTTTTTGAAGTTGTACCGTACAAAGATACGAAATTTTCTTAAATTTCGAGAATCCACGATGATTGTTTTCAAAATTATGGAGAAATAACTGTTATCGACAAAGTGCTGTTATTGGCGGTTTTTCGCAATTTTTCGGTGGTTTTCCCCGTCGCGTAAGAAAACTATTGAGAAAATCGAAAAACCACCAAAATAAATTACTATTGCTAAAAGTAAAGGTACAAGGTATAAGTTATGTAGAAATCGGTGCATTCTTTTTGGTAGAAATTTTGTTAACGTTGTGTTTTATACTAATAAAACAATAACTACATATTTAATAATGTGATCACTTTTTATTATACTAATTATTACAAGACAAGAGACACAAAACATAATGTTGACAAGAGGCAAGAAAGTGAACTACCGAGCCACACACAGAGTGATACCATGTATCATATTATCACAACATGCCCCTTTTTTTTTATAAATAGCTCATATTAACAAGCTTATCATACAATAACATTAAATATAAAGTATTGTTGGAGCATTGACTTTTTCGATAACTTTAATATTGACCATATGATTCAACTCAGTCTTTAATTTATCATAGATTTTAAAAGGAACTCTTCTAGGAGGGTCTATTTTAGGTTGAACGTTTTTGTGGACATAAATATGATAAGTAATAGGTAAACATCCTCGACCTTCAAATAAATCTGAGTACTCGTCTAAAATATGTGTCTCTGTATCATTTTTTATGACGTTGATTCTATAAATCAAATTAAGTTCATTACAAGTTTTTAATCCTTGTATAGTATTGCATGTAAAATTAACTATATAAAAATCAATAGAATACCATTTTTGTTTATAAAAACATTGAATTATACGAGTACATTGACCTAAAATATCTATCTCATTAAAATTGAAAGCCATTAATTGTGTATGAGTTGTTTTTTATATCATTCATATTAATATTTTTCTTTTTTATTATATTAGCTTGGGCGTCTGTATCTAATTGACAGTTAACATTGTTATTATTAAGTTTTAAAACAACTTGCCAGACATCACTTTTATCATTTAAAGACACATTGTTACTAATAGAACCAATAAAAAGTAAATTATCATTTTAACAGTATTGTCAACAACTGACATTTGATTAACTATCTTTGTTTAACAAAATTTTGCAAAATGGTTGAACAAATTACATTTATGACATTTAACACCGTTAGCGGGACATGAAAATTTATGACTTTGACCACAACGACTACATGTACGATTAGAATTATTATAGTTGTTACCATGTGTTTTCTTTGACCCTTCTTTGTTGAACTTGGATGCTTGACTTGACTGTGACGACTCATAACTTTGACCTTTTTTCTCTGAAGATGCTGACCATTGACTTTTGCGACCAGGTGACCCTTGTTGACGTCCTCCTCGACTCTTGAAATGTTCTTTTGACTGAATAGAAAATACTTCTTTGTTAGCTTCTTTGCTTCCAACAATGACATCCAGTTGTTTGATCCTTTGTTGTGACAGTGTCATCGACAAAGTGATTTTCAATGCTATTTCCAATGAAAGATCATCTTCATTTAATAAACATTGTTTTATGTGAAGACAGTTATTATTTAAACTACATATTAATATATCTTTAACTAAATTTTCTCGTAAAGATCCGAATTCACACGACATACTTTTATTTGTAAGATCTGCGACATATTCATAAATACATTTATCAGGCGATTGGTATTGAGTGAAAAATTTGTGTAGTTTGACAGTGACGTTCTTAAGAGAAATAAAATATTCATTAAATTTTAATATTAGACTATCTAATGTTAATTCATTGATATCGACATTAAATGAATTAAAATTTTTTAAAGCAGCTTTGCCTATGAAATGTAAGAATATTGATATTTTTCGAACTTCGGGTTAGGTCATAGCCACTCGCTATTAGATAAATATTAAATTCTTGGAACCAATCGGTCCAATTTCGACACAGATTTCTATTTAAGGATAGTTGATTAATATTACCAATTAGACCTGACATCGTGACCGTATTTGTGACCGTATTATAAATACTCTAAATTCATAACTATCTATATAGATTCGTATCGAACGAATTCAACAAGATATATTATAATTTAATACACCGAAAATAACGATGTTTCTATAAATTCTCATATGAACCAAAGGAACACATTAAATAAAATGGATGTTTGTCGTAATTCACCGAAAGCAGATTACAACGTATAGTGACTACGATTAATCATAGTGTCAAGGCTCGGGTTACTAACAACAATAGTAATGACACATCTTCACCTTAAAAATCACTAGTCACGTGGACACGTGACAAGTGCAGATATTAATCGACAGAAATACAAAACAATCGTAAACTATTTTTCATTCAACATAAAAATAACAATAATTTGAGTAGTGAATAGTCATAAAAAAAAGCAGCGTATACTCATGTTTAAAGTTATATATATAACATATTTTTACCAGACTATTTTCTACAACATTATCAATATATACGACACTTATATTTAGCATAATATTGATCGATATTAATAATTGTTGGTGGTAAATAAAATGCATTTATAGTACCACAAATCCTTTGAAGTCAAAATCTTTTTTTCTTTTGGAATACTTTACACTCTCTTTCGTTTAATCTTCTTTTCAATATTTTATGTAGCTTTTTCGACAGCACAATATATAACTTAATATAATAAAATGTCATATAGAAAAAACATTTTTAATACAATTTCAAAATTCTCCAAAAAACTATCAGCGATAACTTAACCTATATGTTACGATTTGATCAATTCAAAATTGTTTAGACAAATCGTATATTAAACATACATTTATACATTGCAATCATTTTTCGGAGTATAGAGAAACCGAGTAAGTAGGCTGCAATAGGTAATTTTTAGTTTCTACTGGCAGTAATAGCACTAATTAGATACGTAGTAGAACTAAATTCAATAACAGAATTTTAGAAATTTAAAAGATTTTAATATCAACTCATAGAATACAATATTATAATATACTGTTCGTAGTAAATAATCGGTTGATATATATATTTTTTCTTGTCCCTATCAATTATTATAATCTATGAATCATAAATAGATGACATATTATTTTTATTTAAATGAATTAGGTGTACAGTTTTATGGAAAAAAAACTATTTAGAATAGAAACATTCATTATTCTACAATATTATACGAAATAAAGAGGAAATCGGTTGTGCAGAGATCACTTATGGTCGGTATTATTATCGTAATATGGTTGTGCTTTTTATCTCGTTTGATTTCTTGCATCATTTATTATAATACGTCAGTTTTCCCCCTTTTTTCTGCCGTGAAAAAAATAATGGAAAAAGCCGATTCAACGACGCAAATATCAATTATATTTTTTTTCACACGCTTAATATTAATAATGTATAATGCGAGAGCGATTCATGATTGAAATTGGATCGAGTAAAAAAAAAAAATAATGCTGATTTTCAAACAGTTTTTAACAATATAACAAAGTCCGATTAGATAAATAATTTCATGCTGAATTATTGTGTACTGGCTACCGATAGCGAACAACGAACTATTAGTAAAATGGAATATTTAAATACTGCCATAACATTTTAAAAATCGGGATTACTAAAGCTGTTGCGTGGGTAGTTTGACGGAGTAGCGACTACGCTTTGGGTGGGTCATTGATTTGGAAGTAGTGGTTCAAAGATATTTTTTAATATCTGGAAGCAATGATATTTTGCAATTGCCTTCTAAAAAACGATTTTGAGCGATATCCGTTATCTAGTATACGTCCTGGTAAGATATGTAACAAAAAATATACATAGAAATGTATTAAACAAATTAAAAAATACCTACTAAAACCTTTTTTCAATTATCTTTTATAAAGTATTGAATTAATTTAGTACATAAAATTTTGAAAACGACTAGGAATAATTTTTTTTGACGATAGTTTAACACCTATTAGATCTGACGCCGCATTTGTAGATTTTGCCGTTTCCGTCGTTTTTGGCACGTAACTCAGAAAAGAATCAAAACATCAAAAAAAGCTCCAAATAAAATAAAATTTAAAGCCCAAAATCCCAAATTGTATGTGTTATTAAACGTACTGATCGGAGCACTCCCACCAAAAATCGTCATAACAAACCTGAAAATGTTGGCCGTAAAATTATACAAAATTCCCAACTTTTTTTTTTTGGCTTTTGGAGTCTAACTCAAAAAGTAGGCAAAATTAAAAAAAATCTTCAATCCAAGTACCACCGGAGTCCATATACACCTATCAGTAGAGGTACTGACTTTAAAAATCTGGGCATTCCTCATTTACCCGAAAAGTTGTTGACAGAAAAAAAACATTGTAAAAACAATACATTCCTCGCTGTCGCTAAGAATTTGAAATGTTCAAACGTTATCAATACCATTTGATTCAATTCATAATTTAATTACGTGTGATGATTTTACTGCAGTGTACCATCATTGTCGATTAATTTAATTTTCCAAGTTTTGATTTTCCAAATTTAGCTTTTCCAAGTGTTGGTATTCAATGTCATGCTTTAGGTATCCCACAAACATCAATGTATAGTTTGATATAGTATATTATACTGCCTAATGTATTTAAATATACCTATGTATACTTTTAAATAATTGAAATCCAATTGTATCTAGAGGCGAACTTAGAGTGTACATATTTTTATTATTTTATTAGGTCCTGTAATATTGAAAAAAAATGTCCAGCTAACGCGTAAGTCTTATATATTTGAAGCTGAAAAAGTCGTATTTCAGTTGGTTTCAAGTCGTATTTCAGTATATTGCCGATATTTTTTGTTTTTAGTTTTTTTTTTTTTTTCCAGAACATACATAAATAATATTTAGCTCGTTCGGAATCGTTTTTTCGAATACAACGATTTGCCGTTGCATTCAGATACTAAATGATGAGTTTGAAGCACAATTTCCGAAACATTGGCCTACCCAAAAAAGTGACCCACTCCAAAGCGCAATCCCTACGTCAAATAACTTCTCAGCCAACCTCGCGAATTCACTCTCATTATTCCTTTCATTTGTTATTCCTTATTCATTCCCTTACTTTTTTTAAAATCTCTTCACGCTGGAAATTTAAATATAAACGTTGTTTTACAGAAAAAGTTTTTTTTTTTTCGAAAATAAAAATGATCTTTTTATTACGATTACTTACAGAGAATGTTTGCCCCGCGCAAACCTGTTTTCACTACGCTGAAAATATACTTTGCACAATTGAGCAATCATAAACAGCAATATCAATATCGGAACTATTTTAAATTACCCAAAATACATATTATTATAATATCATATTTGTTATATGCTCATAATCCAAATAATGCCAATGGAATTGCCTTTTAAAAACGGTCGGTATCACGTCCTCGTTATAGTAGAATATTGTATTATGTTTGATTATTATAACTACATCAGCTTTATGACACATTTTTTCGTTTGTAAAGTTATGATACGATAACGTTAAAAATCGTTTAAAGTCATGTTTTATACCTCGTTACGATCGAAATGGCATGGTTATTGTGACAATAAGACATAAATTACTTACAAAATTTGGTTTAAAAAAGACACATTTCCGAGATAAGGATATTTTGTTAGAGGCATTATGATCCACGGCGAAAATGACAACGAAAATACCTCACCAAATGACACAATACATTATGTTTGTAACGGGAAAATACAAGCACCTAAGAGGATAAGAGGATAAGAGGATTCAATAGTACCATTAAACAGATTAAAATATCATTTTTTCTCCTCATTGGCACTCAATTCTCTACGGCTGTAAAAATGTTTGTGTGGGTGACATTTATGGCGATTTAATGAGAATACTCGTCGTGCGATCGATATCGCAGTGTTTAAGGGTCGTGAATCCCGAAAAACAACTTCTTGAAAAAATCTGTTTTCCAGACGAATTTAATAAAGTATCGAATACTAAGTCTTGCAATAGTTGAAATTATACACTGCAACGACAAATTATACGAGGTAGTTTGTAATAAAAATCAACTTCATAATGCAATAAGGTTTTTTCCAATTCTTATTCCTTGACGTACTTAAAATAAACTGGAGAATTTTAATCTTTCTATAGTTACGACACAAACTTTTAGAATAATAAACTTTCATAATCTATTCTACTGATTTGAATATTTTTTTTAATTTCAAACGATCGGTAGTCAAAAAATGTTGTGTTGTTATAATTCGGGTTTTCTTTTGGGACGATCAAGGCACCTGCTGGCGGCTATTTATTAGGGACAAAACGTTGACGATTTTAACGGACAAAATTTTATTTTTGCTGAAAAATTCCTCCTAGTTATCTCGTACTATATGAAAAATAATTCCTATAAGACTCGTTATTACAATATTGATGTTTTGCTAAGAAACCCCCAAAAAATTAATTTAAAACTCATAAAAATAGACCCAATGTTATTATGGTTCAAAAAATTTGAATGTGAAATATTAAATTCCAATGCACCGTGCAGGATGTCTTTAGATTTTAAACAAAAAATATTTATAATAGAAATTGAACCAATTTACGAGTCGGAAGATTTTTTGAGGCATAAACGGTTTGATTGCATTAGTCTTTGTTTTTAACCAACACATACGTGTAATCATTAACCAAATGCCATATAAAATAAAAGAAAGTAAGCGCGGAGGCGGCGGGTGTGTGCGGTGTTGTATATATTATAATGTAAAAAACCGGGATCAGTAATCGAGAATTAATTTAATTTAATTTATGATTATAAATATTATTAATATTCTATTATTCTAAATATTATAATATTCTATAATTATAAATATCATTATTATTCTATAACTATAAATATTATAATTATTCTATAACTACATTAAAATTATTCTATGGTTATATTATAATTAACTTCACCACCACTGTTCACGCGAAAAATGGCCGTAAATACGTGTATTTAAGCCCACCATGGTACCAGGGACCCATGATCCGCATGACGCGGCACGAAACCGACGCGACGTTCGCGTACACGTGTTTGTGGTCACGTGGTGTTTGTGAAACGCAAACGTCGGCTTCATGAGACCCTGGTACCAAAAATTGACAATTCCATGGAGTGACTGTCTATAACACCACCGCCGCCGTTCACGCAAAAACTGGCCGCAAATACGTGTATTTTATAAAATATAACCCACCGTGGTACCAGGGACTTATCATCCGCATGACGCGGCACAAAACCGACGCGACGTTCGCGTACACGTGTTTGTGGCCACGTGGTGTACGTGAAACGCAAACGTCGGCTTCATGGGATCCTGGTACATAAATCGGCTAAAATACGTATTTTCGGACCGTCTTTTCGCCTAAACGGAGGCGGCGAGTATTTATTAATTTAATAAATTTAATCAAAATAAATTTAATAATTTATTTTATTTTATTTATAATTATATAATTATTAATAATTATATTAATATTATAATTATATTAATATATTAATATTAATATTATTAATAATTATTAATAATATTTATAATTATATAATATAATTATTAATATTCTATAATTATAAATATCATTATTATTCTATAACTATAAATATTATAATTATTCTATAACTACATTAAAATTATTCTATGGTTATATTATAATTAACTTCACCACCACTGTTCACGCGAAAAATGGCCGTAAATACGTGTATTTTAGCCCACCATGGTACCAGGGACCCATGATCCGCATGACGCGGCACAAAACCAACGCGACGTCCGCGTACACGTGTTTGTGGTCACGTGGTGTTTGTAAAACGCAAACGTCGGCTTCATGGGACCCTGGTACATAAATCGGCTAAAATACGTATTTTCGGACCGTTTTTTCGCCTAAACGGGTGTGTGCGGTGTTGCATATTTTATAATATAAAAAAAAAGGGATCAGTCTATGTAGGTCGGGCGGGTAGTTTGACGGGGTAGCGGCTACGCTTTAAGTGTATCACTAGTCTAGAACGATAAACCACTGCCTTCAAAAATACGATTCTGAGCGAGCTCAGTTGTCTAGTGTACGTGTCGAGGTAAAAACAAATTTAACAATAAAAACTTTTATCAAATCTGGATGTTTCCCACTTCAGCATTATGTAAAAGTTTCAGATTGGTCAGATTTTTATTTTGAATTATTTATACCCCCCATAAGAAATACATGGCCGCCCGGAATAACGAGTCTTACGACTAAATAACAACGTCAAATCGGCTATAAACTAAAATTGCGTGAACCAATGTGTTAAACCACACATGTAGGTTGTAATTATGTTTTGAGATTTAAACATAAAAACTAGAGATTTCATGGAATAATAACTGCGTAAAATTCCATAAAGTTCCATTAAAAAAAAAAAACGCTTTAAATAAAGTACCATCTCGGATCCATCATCTATCTTTTAAGGTATCAAACGTTAAAATTTGTGCAGGTTTTCTACAAGAACTTTTGATTACAGAGAAAAAAAAACATCATTGTATAACCAATACATTCTTCGCTGACGCTCAGAAGCTAAAAAATATACGTGTAACATAACACAACGCAATATGACGACGACAGCTACATGTAAGTTTTGTAGTCAACCAGAAGGTAATTGATATTTTTTATAAATAAAAAGTGGTTATTAACGAAAAAAAAAACGTTTAAGCATTTATTTTCAAAATCAAACCTAAATAAAATTAAAATCTAATATCATTCAAGACTTCTAGTGATTCAACATGTTCTACTTCTGCTTCCGTGACTTCGGCCTTCAAGACCACGTCATCGAACGAATTTGTCTCCATATTTCTCTATCCAACGATAACTCCTTCCAATCCGTTGCTGCTTTATCTACGTCCTCTTTGACTCTATAAATCTTTCCATCTTAGCCACGGCCTTTCAAGTGGACATTTCCCGCGTGGTGCATTCTCCTGAACTATTGTTACCAGCTATCTTTCTTTACGCCAAGAACGAACTGGCCACTTAAGCCTTCTTCAGATCATATTTTCTGTAACGCTTGGACTTGCAGGTACAGCTCCCGAAGTTCCTAATTCTTACGTTTTTTCCATTCATCCTCGCACGGTCCGTAGATTTTTATCAGGTTCGTTTCGTTCAAAACACTGGAAAAGCATTTTTATACTTAAGGTCCAAGTTTCTGATCCGTACCTCACATAACTACTAGCTCGATAAGCGTCTGGTACGTTTGGGATTTTATATTTCTTGAAATTAATCCACACCGCCATAACTTTCCAAAACAACACTCATTGCCTGCTTGGTTCAACATCAATGCGCTAAAACAGTTGGCAGGTACTTACGATGATTTGTACGAATTCCCCTTCAACATTTCATTCGCTGGTCAATGCTTGACTTGGGAAAAAAATGTGTTTGGGGACGCAATCAGATAAAATATTTTTCGTATCGATGCGTCAATACTAGAGTAGTATTGAGGGAGTAGGCTGAAATATTTTTCTTAAAGAAGTGTGTCACACTACCCTCCTCGTATCTCACCCGAGTCAAACACTGGTTGTTGTAAAAGTATCTAGGAAAGGAAAAGAAATACACGAGAAGAGAAAATGCGCGAACGCAAGATTTTCAAACGTGCAGCTACTATGCTTAACGACCTCAGATATTACTTCAGTATTATTGGAAATATTTATGATAAAAAAAATACGTAGGTATATATTATGTATTATTTATGAAAAACCCGTTCTTCGCTTTGAAACTAAAAGTAAAAAAAAAAACCTTATACATGTATTGTTCTAAAAACAGAAAAACATATCGTGTATTCTTTTCCAGAGACGAAAAGAATTTGTTTGCAGCATGAATAAATAATATAAAATGGATTTGTATGTTTCACCTGACTATTTGAATATAAACGGAGTCAGATGAATAATGCAAAAATAGTACTGGCAAACCTGCGTTCAAAATATTTTCATAAAACTTGAAAACTGAACAAATTCGAGTGAAACTGATCATAATAGTACAGGTAGATGTATACTTCTATCAAGTAGAAGGTACCTACCGTCGTCAAGTTGGGTGACTAGGAACGATTTTGAACTCTTTCAGTTTTCCCCTGGAACTTCGATATTTATTATTAAAAACTAAAAAAAAATACCGGGATAGGCGACGGAGTAGCTGAATGTTAAATAAAAATTTCGATTTGACCATAATTTGCACTACAAAAATATAAAAAAGTGTGTGTTCCGTGTCACCTGCGTTTTGTGAAACGCCAAGGTTTTGTGAAAAAAAATTGATTAACAACCATGGTTATATGTACAAGACAAACCCGGCTTTTATACGTGCTTATTTTACAGTCCAAGTTGCCCTTGTTTTAACAAAAAAAAAAAAAAAATCATCAAAAAATTAAAAAACCAAGTAGGTGTTACAAAAATTTTAGATGATGTTTGGACTTATGTGTAGTTGAATTTTTGTATATTAATTAAAAAATGTACACGACTTGAATTTGTGTGGACGCACAATAATTTAGTCGAGAATTTTAACATAGTATTCAATAATTGTAAAATGATATTAGTTCAATACTTGTGACTTGGTTAATCAGGTGAGTAGATACCTAATTCGATAATATCTAATATTTTTCAAACGTCCATTGGTGTTTTTTTAAATATATTTGTTTTGAAAGAAGATTACGTACGTTTTAAAAATGCTAGTTATAAATGCGTCCAATGTCAGTTAAATCGGTTTGGATACTACATTTAATTAAGTACCTATATTCCAAAAATAGCGAACAATTCATCAATTTAAAAAAAAAAACATTTGTTTTTTTATTTTTATTTTGTTCGACTATTATATATATATTTTTTTTTTTTTTTGTTTAAACTTAAATTACAAATAACCAACTGGGTAACAAAAGTATTTGAAAATCCTTTTGTTTGTGAATCGTCTAAAACTATTAAAGCACTTTAAAATAAATACAGGTTACAGCGATAAATAATATGTTAAAACTTGAAATTATTGGCATTGTTGCTTTAGTATACCTATAGTTACTATGATTTGTGTATACCAACTGCAATTGCGTTAAAGATCTTAGAATATCTATCTAATAATTTGTTCCTAAGACTTCCAAAGTTTTGGATTGACACAAATTGACTTGTGTTCAACTTTGACGTAAAAACAACAAACAACAAGACAAGGTTCTAATAGAAATTGTTTTTATTTATAATGTAATCTATTAACCATTATAATAACCATAATTAGGTATGCAATCAGTACATTTGGTTTGATTTCACTTATTATAAACAATAATCAAAAATAATAGTAATAATAATAAAAAAAAAAAAAATATATTTGAGTATTACAAATGGAACTTTCACATACTAACTTATGCGTAGATACATATAATATTACGAATTATACAGTACGCGATAATTTGTAAATTTAGCATGCAATAATGTTTACATTTCAGAGCTTCTACTACAGTCTCGTTGCTCTTTTAAATGATTTTTCATACAAGTTAGTGCCAAGCTCTAAATTATAATAATAAAGACTTTTCAAACTACCCACCTAAGATTATTATAAAACAAATACATTAAACGTTAAGTATTATAAAAAAAAAAAAAAGGAAAAAAGTTATAAAATACAAATAATTTATTTTTCAAGTATAAATTGTTAAAGTTACTAACGGTTAAAAAATTATTTGACTACGTGTTACATAATAAGATATTTTTTTTTTTTTTTTTTTATTAAAATTTTTTCGAGTGTTGATTTACGCAAATTTTCAATTTACAATGGAATCGATAGTAAATCGTCTATACATTAGCCATATATTTTTACGTTCAATAGAAAAATAAACTAAGCAAAGTCAATATGTTAAACTTTATATATTATTTCGATCATCTATCTAATTTAGTTTTATATAGGAAAACTAAAAATTCGAAATTTTGAAATTTAGTTTTGCATTATCTATTTTTTGACACATCACATAAAATGTACAGTGGTGGAACCCGGTGATACACGCTACAAGGTAAATCGTATATTTTATAGTTACGAAAAAAGAAAAAAAAAGAAACAGATTAATGCACTAATCATCAACTGCATTTCTTACAAAATTATTCGTACAAACGTAGAGTATTGTAATAGACCGAATCAGCGTAATTACTTATCGTACGAGTTTTAATAGTTTAATAGTAATAGATCGTAATAGTTTTTTTGTTACTTCTGTAACTGCGTTGCGCAATGCGGTCGCGGATGGAACTATCGGAAAAACGACAAAACAATGAAGATTGCGGTTGAAACGCTTTCCTGTGTTTTCTATGTACGTTTTATCATGATGAGTTTTTTAATAAACGTAGTATTTTATATACTTGTTACAAATGGATGTTCTCAAATAATACATGCGTTAAATGAGAATCATCTTTTCTATTCTAATCGATACACAACGCATTTACGGTTGACGTTTGAAAGGATAAGAAAAAAAAAAACGACTTACGGAAACGATCGTTTCACGAGTTTGAACACATAATATGTCATGAAACACGAATTATTGTTTTATAGAAAAAAAAAAGCACAGTATGTACAGACATAATTATAATAAAATATCGACTTTTTAAAATTTAAACCTATACTTATTCAAAACGTACATTACAGGTCTAAAAAAAGTAGTATATCAAACGAAAAAATCGACTAAAAAAAAAACCGTGATTTTTACAATGATGCGGTAAAGTGATTTCATTAGAAATAAAATACACTTGCCGAATTCATAACGAAATAATGTTGCGTGAATAGAGTAAACGTGTCTACGGGTGCGAATCGTGAGAATTTAAAAAGAGTTGTGCTTTACGGGTTATTGACAAAAATATATGTTATAGTTTGTTCAATGATGGAAGACTGTATACAAAAAAAAAAAAAAGTTGCAAAAATGTACAAAAAAAAAAAAATTTAACCCGATACAACGCTATCGGCAGGACAAATAGTTGTTATACTTAATTAAGAGTAATTTATTGTAGATAAACTGCATCTTGTTTTCCTTTAAACTGGAAAAAGGTATAATATTGAACATAGGTATAGTACAACACGATAAATATTTTATTAAATGGTAACACTCCGTTGTTTTTTAGCGTGTTACTAAAACAATATACAACGTAAATGGAATGTTTCCAAATGACTAGGATAATTTTACGTTGCGTGTAAGACGTGAAAATAAAAATGAAACAATTGGTGCCGTAATAGTGGATAGATTAGTTTTCGCTTTTTATTTACATAATAAGTAATATTCGTGTGTCTAACAACGGTTAATGTCGAGAGACTCGATAACTACGTGGTTAAATACGATTATCTTAAATAATAATATTACGCGAACAATGTCAATTGAAAATGGCTAATTTATTATTATCGTTATTAATTTTCAAACTTTTTAACAATAACGGTACGAGTAAAAAGCGAATTGTGTGAAAGTATTAAAAACGAAATGGTTACAAAATAAATATTGAAATTTAGTTGTGTGAGTAAAGGCGGTCACTGAGGATTGTATAATCACTAGAAAAATAATTTCCGTTTACGACACAGCTAACGTTACGCGATGATTATAATTATATTATATGTACAGTGGCTTTGGTATTGTAATGACTAAGATTAAAAAAACAAGCAAATCAAACAAAGACGAGACTTTGGCGAAAATAACTTATAGAAGAAAAAAATGTACATTAGTCTAATGTGTAGGTAAAAAAAAAAAAAAAAAGGTAATAATTATTACTACGATTACGATATAAAATAAAAAAAACAACCAGACTTAAAAAATCTTATTCCTAACTTTCAAAAACAAATTAAACATTATAGTCAATAGTCGTAATATTTGGCGCGAAAAATAAAAACAATAAACACGTTATATAGACTATGTTTACAAAATAAATTACGTAATTTAAAGCGTGTAAGTTATATATATATATTCTAATTGATAAAAAAAAATTACAATATATTAATAATATAAAGGCAATTAAAATATCTATCACATACATATATGAATTACTTTTTTCAGTGATCTAGAAAAAACAACACGATGTCTATATTATTATATAGTCTTCCTAAGTAGAAAAAAAAAAATAAATAAATAAACCTCCGTCGGTACAACGAATCTTTTGTCGACTATTTTCATCAAAGTATGTATAATAATAACGGTTTTGTGTGTTTAATAACTAACGTGACTTTGTACAACAGATCTACGAACGTTATAGGTATGCGACGTAATCGGGCGTTAATACGAGACTAATGCGAAAAGTTAACTGTCGTTCAAAAACATGTTATCGTCGGGAAAAAAAAAAAAAATTTTTTTTAAAAAAGTTTACTTCGATCGTTTCACAATCGGAAAACGACGGCGTGACAGCGCGCGATGACGGGCGGTTGTGCAGGAGCAGCTGGGCGACACCAACCAACCAATCAGACGCCCGCCCTGTAGATGAAACTGCACGGAGCCTGCGATGGCTGCTGTTGCTGCTGTTGTTGTAGTTGCTGCTGTTGTTGTTGTTGCTGTTGTTGTTGTTGCGGCGTCGTTATGCGCGGGGCCGGTGATGGCGATGCCGGAGGGGACGGCGACGAGCTCGGAGGGGAAGGCGATGACGAGCTACTGGCGTTCGCGTTCTGTTGACGCGACGGTCTAGCCCTCCCCTCCGACGCACCTCAGAGGTACACCTTCTTCACGCTTCGCGTGGTCCCGAAACCGTCCCGGTGATGATAGTTGTTTCCCTCGTTCTGAAATCGATTTTTTACATTTTATTTGTGCGTCTTCTATAATCTAAATCCATGTATATATTTATTAGCGCAGAAAATATTAAAATTTATCGATGATTTGGTTTTTTTTTTGGTTGGTATAGTATAGTTATACTATAACACCATTCTTTCTAATCCCGCTAGACGGTTAGACAAACACACGGTATAGGTCCAAAATTATGAAAAACGTTCCAAAATATTTCAAATCACTTGATACTTTTACGCGGTACAGATGCAGACATTTCGTCTACCGATTTTTGAGTGAACCGCATAGTACGAAACTTTCCAATAAACCCGCGTAGAATTCGTTAATTTTATGCTATTCCACGTTATTAGTCTGGTAGACTCGAAAATTTAAACGCGAGATTAAGAACCAGTGTACATTATCTATTTTAAAAACGTCCGAAATCCGGTTAAACAGTTTTTATTTAAATACATCAATGTTTTGAAACTAATTTTTTTTTTTTCTACTACTATTGCACTCGGTCCAGTAACTTTTCAAAAGCGATGACGTTTCTGCACGATTTTTACAGTTTATCCGCTAATAAAACCATACCTAAAACCCTTGCATGGTATTCACGTTCTATTTTCGTAGGAAAAAAAAGCGTACCGTAAAATAAGGATACTTTGACGGTAAATTCGGACCAAAAAATTTTTTCGTTTATAACTTATCTAACTCGCAAACCTTTCATCGAACGTCAAAATACTACCTTGTACAAAAGGGTTTTAATCATTATGATTTTTTTTTTCAGATTATGCCTTGCAGGTAAACTAAAAACAGGGGCAAATTGTTGAAATTCGTCCATATTTTTACACTAATTTTTCTTTATTTAGTTTTTTTATTTGTTTTTTTTTTTTCAAACATGAAATGTTTATGGTCTTTATACTACTTTGCACCGTGACTAAGTCGCTATGTTATTCTTATGTGTTTCCGTTAACAACGGTCGACATCACACAAAACTCTGCACCAGTAAAATTTAAAATTTAAAAACTCTTAAGACATCGCATTCTTACGTATCTGATGATATCAATATTGTATACTATTGCAACTGTTTAAGTAACAGTGTTTGTATTAAGTTAAAAGAAAAAAACACGACAGCCGGTGCAAAGTATACCACCCCATATTTGATTTGTTTAACTAACGCCAATCGGCAATCGTGTAGGTAAACACAATATGTATAAAGCGGATGTACGTACACAGCTTAGAATAAAAAACAAAATTAAGCAAATACGACAGCGAATAAAGGCATAAAAAAAGGATCGCACAACCATCGAAAAGTTATATAAATCAGTGTAAAAAGTGTGATAGGGAGCGTCATTATAAGGGAGGAACGTATCGTCCGGTGCGTCGTACGGACGGTTGAACCCATAATAGGTTGAATGAGGAGGAAGGAATATGGAAAACATCACGGATTAGCGTGTGGTGTAATACGAGGACACGTAGTTTTGTGTCGGATAAAAAACTTCGTAAGGAACTTCGTAAAACTCCACGAGATGAAACTGAGGTCGGAACAGCGAGTTGAGAGCAAGGGAACTTGGAACGAAGAATCTGTGAACAGTCGTGGATGTTTCAAGTAAAAATGCCGCATAGGGGAGTGTTTTTTGAACACGACCACGCTTTTCGTCACGTCGGCGGTTTCTTCGCGGCATATATCGGAATTTTCGCAGACACGAAACATCACACGTACCTTGTTGTGTTCCCTCTGCGACCGGAGCGTTCCGAAATGATCGCGCATGTTCTGCTGCTGCGAGTAGTAACTGTCTTGAGCGGTATTCGGCTGGAACTGAGCGAAGCCCATCGGCGGCATCGGCGCGTGTCTCAGCGTAGCTTTCGGCGAACCGTGTATCACCTTGTTGGGCGGAATCAACACGGGTTCGGCGTACGTGACCTCTTCCTGCGGCAAAAGTTTCGGTTCTCCCAGTCTTCGGCTGCAAAAGTTTCGTACGAACATGGTAAATACACCGGTGTCGCCAACCATAACAACACTACTTACCGATGAAAATTTTTTTATCCAAAACTATACTCCGAGTACCTCGAGTTGTAACTATTTAGAGTATTTCTAGCAACGGTAGTTACAAAAGGGTAAAACACGATTTTTTTTTAGGGGTAACGACTTGTTTTTATGTTTTATACGTACTTTATACATATTAATTAATTCTGCAACAGCAACATTACCGTTGCACATTTCGGTTGCGACCCTTTCGTTTCCTTCGTTCGAAAAATTCAAACAAATTAAAAATGCATAAACTGTATTTTGTTCGACTTTTTTTTTTTTTTTGGGTGGAAGCAAAAGTCTCAAAAGTATCGGGAACCGCTGCTTTATAGGTTAGGTGGGTGGGATAGACGCGGCGAATAGTGTTTTTGATGTTTTTCGGGTAAATACACAAGGAAAATTAATAAAAGTAAAACTTTGTCGTCTTTAAAACATTGAAGTTCGAATAGTTATTTTTTTTTTACAAACCGACACTTTTCGACGAAATATTGAAATTTTGTTTGTTTTCGTCAAATAATCTTTAGCAATTATACAGTCCTGTATTGATTTTTGTTCGATTTTTATTCATAAACATTTTAATCCACGTCGTATTTCATGTTTTTTTTTTTTAATACCTATGAACGTTAAAAAAACCACACGCCTGCTAAAAATGTTGAGAAAACCAAAACTGAGCTGTATTTTTTTTTTTTTTTTCTGTACGAACTCTCCGAAAAAACGATGTTTTCAAAATATGTTGGATTTTATTACCACAAGCGATATTATACAAATATATACAGCGATATATACAAAGGTCTAATAAACAGAACATTCCAGTACGCATTTAACACTCAAGTTAGCAATTATTGTTTCTAGTTTTATAACTTCAAATGGAAAAAATTTTTTTTTAAAAATTCTTTAAACATTCAAAAGAATAAACAGAATCCATACAAATGTATAATGTTTATGTACTTATTAAATTACAATTTAGACCTGTGTTTACGATCTGAGAAGTCCACACAATACACATAAAGTCACTCTCAGAGTTTTTTTTGTTATTTTTTTTTTAAGATCAACTACCGTTTTTGCAATTCTCTTATCTTTTCCGCCCAGAGCCACAACCATTATTATGATAATCGTGTTAGGATTAATATTTTTACAACGCAGATGTAATATCCAGACGGCCGTACAACGTTAAAATGTCCAACCCCTTATGGTAGCCATGGAAACGCTATAACACTACGTGGCATAATGTTCTATAAAGTCTTCCAAAAAAGTAATGCTAAAAGTATTAGATGATAATAATATAAAGTTTTCCCCGAAGGACGTTTGTAATTACTTCGAGTCACAACTATGGTTTTTTTTTTTGTTTAATTTTATGAACTTGAAGAGGATTTTTTTTGTTTTATGCGCATTTAAATAAAATTTGAATGAAAGTACCAATTCTCTTTTTTTTTTTTTTT
>CM029357.1:35265271-35279223 GCA_017140985.1 Hormaphis cornu
AAAAAAAAAAAAGGTAAGAATTGTTCAATTCGAACGAATAGATCAATTTAATTTTGTTTGTAAAATCACTAAAACTTATAAAAATAATAAAAATTCTAACAACGGTCAAATATCAAACTGGTAATGTTGGGTACTGTATTCTCAAGTGTTCTCTAAAATATTGAATATCGTCTAACCCCTAAAATACGCTTTTTTTGTTATGCAAAATGAATTTTTTTCCGTGTTTCATGAATCGTAGAGATATTTTACTTCCATATTTAACATGCATAGACAAATATGCAAAATCATAAAAATCCGACCACTAATTGTTGTTGTGCAAATTGCACGTTTATAATTGTTTCGCGTTCAAACCATCGATTATCAGCCGAATGTAATAGTTGTTAATCTCAGTTTGCTTTTAACCTTAGTCCGACTGAATGAAGGTACGATCGTAGCTTTTGCCTTTTTAATTGCTATAACTTTTAAGCCATAAGTGGTAGAAACTTGAAATTTCGGGACATCTATCTACATTCATATATTTAATCATTTTTTGAGAACCAAATCTTACTACCCCTTTCCCGTTACAATTGTTAACATACCACCCGATCCGAAGTTGTAAAACTATACATAGTCTGACATAGATTAAGGGCGAGATGGTTTACGCAAGCGCGATTTTTCGATCGTTGAGAGACGGAGAGCGTTTTTATTTTTTACAACCAACAAAACGCGTAAACAAAATGACGATCCATTCGTTTTTATGTTTCGTGCGATTTTTCATTTTATGTTTCGCTTGATGTTTTCAACACGACGTCATTAACGTACAATCATAACGAAATAAGATTGAAAATAATTGTCTGGGCTGCATACGTGCGTGGCAATACCGAGTCCCGAGACAGTTTGATACTAAACGGATTAAACAACGATACGCGAGCAAACAGTATAATAAACGCCGACGACTCGGCACGTTTTGACGTGATTAATCGAGAAAATGTTGTGTTTTTCGATAGTCTCGCGAGAGGTGTATTTGCGAACACAACGCGAATCATTGAATACTACAATAATATATCTGTAGAAGTAACGCGAGAGTGAAACGGAGTTATTAAGAAGTATCAACACGGTGATGATTTGGCTGAATTTAAAGCATTGAAGAAATTGTATATAATTTTAAAGCAAATCACTAGAGATAAACACCGGTATGCAGTCGAATTCTTTCCTTGAAAACCAATTTTATTTCAAGCATAATTCGAACCGAGTTTTTTCTGGAGGTATTATAAAACAACCTGATAATATTTTTTATTTGATTCGTAACTTGCTAGTATGCATTTAGACGACCAGTAATACGGTACAAATCATTGAACATTTACTATAATAAATGGGCAAATAATAAAAAAACAGTTATTAAATTTGATGAGAATACAAATTTATTACGAACATTATACAGAAATCACTTAACGTCGATTTCTTTAGACTGTACGAAATCGATTGCACGCTATAAATGTAATAATTTTTAAATTAAGTCGAGCATGAAAATCATATAAATACGAATAATACCGTAGATGTAGAATTGTAATGTTATTCCGTGATACGAATGGTCAAACTAACTACTAATTCTTAAGTTTGTTCTTGCTAGCACATCAGAGAAAAACAACGTGTTAATAAGTCAGTTAAAATGTTTTTTAAAAAAATATTGCGTAAGTGATGCGTTTTCGTATACTACCTAAGATTTTCTTGGTGCCTATAATTGCGAGAACGAGAAAATTCATGTTTCAACACTAAAGTACATTTATTTCGATGGTAAATTTAGAGAGAAAAAAACATTTTCGTTTGTAAATCATAATCAATTTCTTTGAGATCTGGTTCCGTAATTTAGGGGTGGTATCCCTCCATTTTTACAAAATATTTTATCGTACCCCTTAAAATTTACTTCCCCTTGTGGTCTGGTGTAGGGGAATCGGAGCTTTTGTAACTACTTTAATTTTTTTTCAATTCGAACACTGCTATAAGCACACGAGAAATTGTCCACAAATCATATTGTACCTGTTCCGATGAATAGAACGTCGTATGTTTTTCCGTCGATTGATTTCACCTGCGGATCGACTGCAATCACCGTAAACCTATAACTGAAAATAAAATACAACAATTATTTACAGATAAGCCGACGTAATAAGTGATTCGACCGTTAAAAAAGAAAAGAAAAACGCTTTATTCTGCGTTTCAAAATGCGAATCGTGTTTCTGCGCGAAACGTCAAACAGGGCGCGTTGCAGTTGCTTACAAAGTTTGTGTAACTTTTCGTGGACAGAGGTTAACAACAGCGTATCGTGAGTTACTTTAAAACAATCTGCAAGACCATTTTGTTTGCGCAAAATGTTGGAGTATTATTGAAAATGTATCGGATGACGAAAAAATTCGATAAAAGAAAGGGTGATGATCTCGATAACACACTCACTTGACACTGGTGCGCACGATGATGGGCTGCTGGTAGAACGACCGGACGGCCTCGTCCATCAGCGAGTGGCTCTTGATGAAGTTGAGGGTGAGGTCGGGCAGCGTGCGGGAATCGTTGGCGCACTGCCCCGGCCTGGGGTCCGGCACCTTGGACCCGGGCACCGGCAGCCAGTTGGCGTTCATGTAGTTCTGCTCCTTGAACTCGCCCTCGAACGAGTCCAGCACGTCGGACAGCGAGAACGCGCACACCGCCGACCCGGTGATGCTGTTCACGGGGGTGGTGAACACGCCGTACATCATGAAGTTCTGCTTGGTGCCGTACACGCCCTGCACCAGGTCCGTAGACGACTCTGCGCATAAAAACCACCGTGCTGTATAGCGGAACGGACGAGAGAAAACGGACCGGGACACGGTTTCTGTTGGACGACGCGATTGTGTCGTATTGCGAAGAGGAGGGTAGAAACCGCAGAATAAGAAGAAGAAGAAGAAGAAGAAGCAGTAGCAGTGGGGTGAAGGAAAAAGTGGCATGGATCCGGAAGACCGCGGAAAAGAGATGGATACGAAGCATTGAAATCGATACACGTGTAAGGAATGATCGTGATAAGCGGAGGGACACGACGGTTGACCCCGAATAGTCGAAAAGAGGAAGAAGAAGAAGAAGAAGATACGTCATTTCTTAACTCTTAATTTATAACACTGTAATTAGTTTGTTTGTGGTAGCTAGCGGGTTACTAACGGCATATCGACCGGCAGTACCGTTGGGGCGGTCGCCAAAACTTTGGGACCGTTCCGGCCTCCGGTGCAGAGTAATCGGCATAGAGATCGCCCATCCGTAATAACTATGGCGTTTTTCTTAATTCTGAGGGAATTTTAATACGTGCATTCTAACATGGCCGAAAACGAGTTTAAGAGTTTTTCCTAAGCTATGGCGCGTACAAAACGTGTTGGGATGTATACAAAATTTCGAGATAGCGTGTAAGTTTTCTCGCAGACGATAAGATATTTAGGTAGGATAAGAGATTTAAAAAAATAAACGCAAAATACGAGACGTTTCAAAGCAATCGATATCGTGTGGAAAATGGAATAAAATGACGTATAATCTTGGCGTTGAATCGCTCCTTGGCCGGTCATATAAATATTCGTTTACCTGAACACCTATTTTTCAACGCTCGATACCCGTTTTTTCATTACACGTTATTATTTTCCAATACACGGTGCGCGTTTTTGTGTTCCGAACACAAACCTTCACAAACTGTTGCAAACCTTCCGAGTGTCGTCCGAACACGAGGTGGTGACTCGCTTCAGTATTTCACATTTTTTAATAAGCTCTTCTTCACAAGCCAAAACGACCGAGTTATACGCAATAACGTTGCGTTCGTACTAACACGTTGTCGTTCGATATCGCACTTTTCTTCGAGTTTTACACGTCTCCGAACATTCTTTTAACCATCGACACGGCATAATGTATACGGTTTCGAATGTCACGCCGAAAAGGTATAAAATAGAGGAAAAATACCATAGTGCGTGTTGTTCGGACGGGAAAAAAAAAAAACGAACGTGACGCAACAAAACAGTGAGAGAGAGAAACAAAGAAAACAAAAAACTACGGCAAGGCGAAAGTGGTTTTATAATTAAAACTATGGTAAAGCGGGTAACCTTTAATGTGCTCGAATAATTTTTCCCCGAGTGAAACCCCCCATACATCTTCCCGTTCTCTTACATTATAATACACCGTTACAACGTGGTGGTGTACACGCAGCTAAGTATTTTATTCGTAACGGGGTGGCGTCGGAGACTTTTTTTTTCCCCCTCGGTTACGTGTTACGGGAAGATGAAAAATAATAATTAGTTTAGAAGACGAAGAAGGTTGAGAGAAGGAAAAAGGAAAATAGACCACTTTCGTCTCTCGTTCGTTTTTTTTTTTTCGCCGCCCCGTACCGAAACGGCCAGTGTGGCGCAGAAAGAATACAGTCGGTGTTCGCGAAGTTTCACTACGAAAACCACGGACTCGTGACGAACTACTACTATTCGACTGTTTTTCGTTTGTTTTTTCTTACTTTTCCGCGGAAAACGTGACTTTTTATTCACAATAAAATTACCTCGGACTAATTATTTTCACCATTTCGAGCACACCTCGGGCGAAAACACAGCGCCGCCGCGCACTTTTTCGACGGTAACCCGATTATTCGTTGTTTTTTCGTTCGATACCACATTAATGTGCGGGTTATATGCTCGCGCATTTTCCGCATGTGCCGATCGTCGTTCGTGGTTGAGCCGCGATAAGTTTAATAAAATTAAAAAAAAAAAAAAAAATTAAGAATTTATCAAAACGTATAAATAAATTAAAATATTTAATTGGCACCGGTGTACGATAATTAGTATTGACGCATTTTATTAAACAAATCAATTATATTCTTATAAATGTCAAGGCTGTGCCGTGTTAAAAAGTTAAATGTTAATTCTTAAGCGGACCGCTTTTAGTTTTAAATCGATTTAACCTGATACATCTCCGTATCAATTGAATTAACGTAATTTATTTTCGAACAGTTGAACTAGTTTGGGTTTCGTTTCCACGTATAGTCGCGACTAGGGGATAAATTCTAATCTTAGCGTTGAATAAAATACAAACGTACCGTAATGATTTTCCTTGTTGTATTCATAAAAATAAAATCGAGTGAAGTTAATTTATCGTTGATTAATTTGACTTTTAATTTAACTCGTCGACTCAAAATTTAACATATTTTATTTTGTTTGACGGGTAATTTTATGAAAAACAACTTGTATTACGTTTTAATTGAACTCGTCACTGTGTATAAACTCTAACAGTGAGCACTATTATAAACTACACGTCTTAAAACCCTGAGCATTTTTTCAAATTGTTTTTGTTGCGAACTGCAGTATGAATAAAAATGTGAAAACAAATAGTAGAGACCAGCGTTATGGGGTAAAAATTCATCAGTATCAAGTGTATAACAATAATTTCAAAACATACAATATTATTAGTATAAGCTACGATATCGTACAGATTATTATCTTTGTGTAATGCTCTGCAGGTACGCTTCCGCAGTTTTCTTTTACGATTGTAAAGTATAGTTGTTTGACATTTATTATTTATACATTTTAATAACGTAAAGCAAATTGAAAATGACCGATTAAAATGGTTTTTTTTTACTCAAAAATGAATCAATAGGTATGTATAAAAATAAGGAATGGTTCGGTTTAACGTTTCATACTTAATAGCGACGAACAAAGCGTTGCTCGTGAAAATTACGATTCGGAGCGAGCTAAGGCAAACAATTCAAATGCTCATAACCCAAAAAATTTCTACGTAAAATCAGCATTCCTTTCGCTACGCTCAGAAAACAAAAGTACGATTTGGCAAATATTAATTTACAATTGCACTGAACTCGAAGAACTTTTAAGTACAACTAAAACGAGTATCCCGCGGTGTCGTGAATTCCTAATCTGGATGTAGTCTTCTAATTCGGTACAAACAAATTAATATAATTCAGAATGAAATCAATCTCGCCTTATTGGCAGGCTTTTTGCCGAAATTCAACTCGGTCAGGAATACAGCAGGTACTGCAGCAGGGTAAAATAATCCGATACAAAATATTAATTAATACAACCGCGGCTTCTGGCAATAATGAATCATAAAAATTAACGAAATCACGCCTATACGCACAATTTTGACGCGCGTGCAGCGCGAACGAAACAGCAGACACGATTAATGAACACAAATTCTGTAAGTTAAATCCGATGAACACACACACATAGCGATCTCGAAATTATTGAAAATTCATAAACTACGAGTTTATGTACTTTTTTTTTATATACCTAGATCGTTGAATATTATTAATCAAACGTAAAAAAACAAATAACCCTTCAAATTATTACGAATTAACAGCCATTCCGCGAACGCACGAGCAGCAAGTGAACAACGCCACGTCATGATTGATGTTGGCCGCTTATGATATGCAATTCGCCGAGGAGATAATCCGTAATTTCGTGTTGGTAATTCGCAACCATTTATAATGTTCGTACGTATCGCGAAACTGTAGGAAAATGCCTTAAACTATTTGTAAAAGCTATTTTTAAAGATTATTCTAGTTAGTCTGCACTACCACAGGGTAAATTTTCTGATGGTACTTGAGATTTCGAAAGAAATTTCGGTTATACTACGAGAAAAAAAATAGTCATTTATTTGTTTATTATTTTTAAACGCCATTTCCGTAATCGTAAAACAACTCGAGGATTATAGAAATATGTACACTAAAAAAATAAATAAATAAAATTGTGACTTTTCTCTCATTTGAATCCGATGAATTGAATATATTTAAAAATATAATACGTGAAACGAACAACGAAGTTTGAGAAGCGACTAACTAACAACAATACGTAGAAGAATATCGTATTATCATAGTTTTTGACAACTATTTATTCAAAATAAAAGAACGAAATAAAAATGAAGAATATGAACGAAAAAAGAACTTTATGAAAATTTTCAACCATAAATAGTCATGTAATATAATGTGCAGTCAATACAATTTCGTGAATTTGAGCTGAAAACGAAACGAAAACTCAATATTCTACGTGCAGAATATAAAATTTCAAAGCTCTATTTTTCGCTTCAAAATTAGTTGTAATCGACTCCGATCGATTTAGCAGGTACATGATGGTTTTATTTTACTCACAATGACGTGTTACACAATTTGAAGTACTTGTGAAAAGTGCCAAGAAAATTTTAACAATTTCGTTTTTGTACGACAATTTAATAACCGTACACAGTTTCGAAGAACGCTCTCGTCTCGGTCGACCGACTTAAGACATACTTCAGGGAATCCTATGGAAATACGAAGCCATCGGAATAAAAGTTTTCAGGAAAAACGTCGTAATAGTAAACGAATAAATTCTAACGGAGACAAAAAAAAAAAATTCTAAAATTAATGTTCAAACATGTTCGCGCTTTTTAATATGATACACACATCGTCTGTGTATTAGAAAATTACCCAAGACCGGTATTTTATTTTTTTATCCGAGAAACTTTCTTAAATTTTGTTTTGAGATTTTTCGGAACACGGACGGTTCGTATAACGTTTAGCGCGCGACCGACGGGGTTGAAGCACGGGAGAGTAGTACACCCGAAACACGCTATCGAGCTTTCGTAATGGCACCGTTTATAACGTTTTACAGCTTTAAGTTTGCCGGAAAACATACGACAATATAATGTAGCGATTCATTTCGCAAACTTACGTATCTCGTTGAAATAGAACGGAAATTCGCCGGGTACGGAACAGTTGAGACGGGATTTCAGATACGAGGTCCATCGGTTTTTCAGCTGTTGCGGGCCGCCGCGATCGTTTTTGCAAACTCTCGCCACTCGAGAGAACACGTTCTGGAAAACGCGAAAATAATAACATTAAAAAATTATATAAACAACGTAATAACCTAACCTCGTGTTGTAACGGTCGACGAACACCACCGCGGCACGAAAAAAAAGTCGCGCTAAAATTGATAATAAAAATAAGAATCGCGCGCGAAAAAAATGTCACGATTTATTACGCGGCGGGTGGAATTAACGAGAAGTTATCTCTAGAGACACGTCTCTCTGGGTTACCTCGCCGGCAGCAGCCATTTTGTCATTAAAACGGTAAAAAAAAAACAAAAAAAAAAACATCAGTGAATTTTGTGTTTACATACGCTACAGGCACCGTATTTTCGCGGTGGTCGTCGTTTTTATAAGTATAATAACACAAACGATGATTACACCTAACGACAATAAAAATATAAACCACCCCAAGCTGTGAATACGTTAAAACGCAGTATATATAAAAAAAAAAAAAAAACATTTTTGAAGTTATAAAAAAAAATACGTTTTTACAACGAGAGAAAGGCGACGTCCGGCGACGACTCGCACTTCAAAATCAACGTGTTCGCAATACTGTCGGCGAGTAGTTCATTTTGAGTAACTCGATAATCAATCGAAGAAAAAATTTAAAAAAATACGGTCATAAAATCTACGCGTTATTTGTATAGTTTATACGCGTTTTATCCGTTCAGAATCCACTGCAACGGATTTCTAAAGAATGAATCAGTGTTTTCACACAACGTCTTTGTTGAACAAGCATAATATGGCAAAAATTAAAAATTAATAATAAAAATTACATAAAACTACTGGAACTAGGACAATAGTAGTATAAAAACTTTAAGGCTAAAAACTGATATCAAAAATAATTTTAATGACTAAAAATCAGAGGAAACATTAGTTTGGTAACAATTTGGCAAGGCTTGGCGCATTAACTCGTCAACTTATTTTTTCGTTAACTTTTATTCTTTTTTTATTTAACGTGTTAACTTCAAGTTACTCGATAATAGTCCAAAACATTTTTTTTAAAGGAAATTTCGTACTAGCTACAAAAAACCATGTGAATTATTAAAATTATAAATATTTATTTGAGATTTTTTTTTTTAATTAATTTTTATTTAATGAATTTAAAAAAGTTAACTTTTAACTTAACTTGACTTTATGTGTTTTCAATCGACTTAACGCGTTACAAAAAAAGTTGTTAACTTGTCCGGCCTTGCAATCTGGCAACTATAGTTACGGTTCTAGTTTTCCTCCGGTGATAGATCCCCATCTACAACTGCACAATATCTCACACAGTGTTTTTACAAAAACGACATCGAACGAACAACAACGAACTCCGGTGTGCTCGACAATGATGATACTCGCGAATAAAGTTGTTAAAAACAAAAAACGGTGCCTGTGGTGAAAGGGAAATGTAAAGATAAAACGTTCGAGGACGACCTCGTCGGAACAACCGCCGGAGGTTAGGTGGTCGAGATGTTATAAGGGTCGTAACGTCCTTGGACTTAATGCTGTATAATACACCACAGCGATAAGGGTAGGTTCGGAGAGTTCACCCGCCGTTGGCCCGTGTCATCCACGTGGGCACGTGGCCGATGAGAAAACACCTATTGTAACATCACAAGTTCGTTATTAACGACCCGTAAACGTTTATTTCGATCAACAAACATTTCGAATAAGTTTTAAGTGCACCGCGCCATTATGTATTTATCACTATTACAATATCGGATGCCAAACAAATGTGTTTTTTGTTTTGATTTATTTCACAAAGCTTTACCTATTGTGTTCGGTTCAACGGCGGGGCTTTCAGTCTTCGAGAAAATGTTTGTATTTTCATGAGACCCACAGACTCCAAAACCACCGCCCGTTGAAAACTTTATATACCGATATGAATTGTGTGTGTGTGTAGCTACATTTTTAGTGACAACGAATTTTCAAAAAACGTTAACGATTTCATTTCTGTTTTTAGCAAAATAAAACTGCATATCATTTGAAATTGTGCGTCGTACGGTTTTTATCGAGTTCGGTCGAGTAGTTTTTGAGAAAATCGAATTTGAAGTCATCACCGAGACTGTGTGAGAATACGTGTGAATTCGTTGCTGGAGGATTCGACGTCCGTTTTCGGAACATTACAACTATTACGTATTTGTGGTGCACTTAATTTTAAACTTGAAGTGTATTTTTCATGATGTTTTAGTCTAAGACCTTTGTGTTGTGTGTGGCAAGAAATCTACCTCCATTTGTAGGTCCGACCGGTTTTTTTCCGTTTTTTTTTTTCTCTCGTGAACAGAGAGAGTCGCACATCGCGCGATAAATATTTTTAGTTTTTAAGTACTGCGCGAAAACTTTTTCCCGATATAGTTCGTGATAACCCTGTACAAAAATGATATTATAATAAAGTTGATCGATGTTTGTAGTTGGATATTTTTACAACACGCACGCACGCACTTAAGATCGAAATACAACTGCGAGGATTTCACATTTTAAATCGGCTTAACACGCGTTTTCAAAAAAAGAAAATAAACTTGCAAAACATTATCAGAGCGCCCATAAAGAGTTAATCCGTTTCAACAAACGTTTTCGATTGAACGAAGACAATTTCCGAAATGGGAAACGGAGCGGCGCACGTAAGTACCGGCGCTACGACACGCACAAGCGGCGAATTATTATTGTTTGAAAACGGCCAAATATAAACGGACCGAATTTTATGAGTGCGCGCGGTGAACTGCGTTTATCGATGACGAATATGCACATATCGATTATTTGTTTCCAGTACGATCTTGGAGGATTTCTTTATTTTAATTTCGTCGTTTACTTGTGAAAAAAATAGCAATCGTTTTTCCGTGATGTAATCAAATTCGTTCGCGTAAAAAAAACATCGTTAACAGCCGGTTCAAAATAAACGTTTCAGACGGTTCGTTAAAAAAAACCATCAAAATCGTTTGAGTTTTAAAACTCTGTATACGCTTAACGATAGGGGGAGGGCCCGGTTATTGCTGAATTCAGAAGCAAAGAACTTCAATCATAATTATTATTAAGAGTTGATTCATTCGGGTTGTGACTAATCAATATGGAAAAGCTGTTATGGAGTTCATAACGACCTAAAAAATATATGAATGTTGTACACGATTTATTCTTAAACACGTCAAACTTCAAAGTATGAATATCGCAATTATTAATATTAAATACCTACACTTACAGTTTACACGTTTGAAAAATTTAAGCGATAAAAACAAAAAAAAAATAACTTGCCTCGGTTTATACAATTTAAGTAATAAAATTAACGAAATTAGTTGATTGTTTAAATCGGTTATAAAGTATATTGTGCGCCACCGCAAAAAGATAAATTCATATATTATAACGACGTTACGGCACCACTCGAACACTCCGAAAACCGTTAAAACAAACTCGAATTTGAACAGTGTAAACACATTTCGAAGCACAACGCGTAACATAATATTAATTCTCCTGTCTGCTGCAGTAACGTAAACACGACATTTTCGTCGGAAAGTGAAAAGTGGTTGAAAACGGGTTTAATGTGGCCTAATTACGTGCGCGTCGTGCGATGATTTTGATTTTTTAGTAGTTATTTTATTTGGACGACGTTATTTTTTGATTCGTTTTTATCTGCCGTCGCTATTTCGATTATTCGAACGACCGGGCATGATTCGTAGATCAAAAAATAAAACGCTCGATTTTTGAAAAAAAAATCCTACACATCTATAAAACGATCGTCTCACAAACAGTGTAAACATAAATTAAAGTGATTCGACTGAATTGAAAATGTATTAAAACTAAGTAGGTAATCGATCGCTGTTATGAAAAATCGAACGATTTAGCACAAACACGATGTGCCTGTATAGTGAATTATATTTCGCTTCCTTTTAGAATGATTATTTTGAGTCGTACACGCGGTGCTTCACGAGGATACGAATCGATTTTCCGATAGGAAGTCTTAGGTTTCAATAAAATGATCGACTTGAAGTGTTACGCTCGTTCGATTTTCTCGTAGATCACTATTATTTTCGCGGGGTACATCGATATTCTGGGGAAATTTTACCGGAGATGGGATACGTACACCTCTTAAAATGCTTTCGGAGGTGTAAATATCCTAGCCATAATATCATACTGCCGGTAAGTTCATTGGACTGTTACAGCACCATTTCCCTGGCTCCCACATCTTTGGGTTTTAGAATGAATCCCGGAGCCTTTGTTTGCGGCGTTTCGTTTGTGCACGTTCGGCTCCGGCACCCTTTGAGAAAAATGCTTAATCTCGGGGGGGAGCGCAAAAGTCGGGACTTGGCGCACAAACAAAAGCTCCGGGTTTCATTCGAAAATTCAAAGTTGGGGAGCTGATAGCGCGGGGAGCCGGGAACGCGACGACAAAGGAATCGTGTGAACCCTGCGCACGTGAACGGACGGACCTGCGCGCGGAAAAACGATTTAAAATGGAATCCGTTGGACCAAAAAGAAACTCGTTAAACTTCAAAAAGAATCGTCACTATAATACGGCACACGTATTGCTCATAACAAACGCTCGTGCGCATAATACATACGGCCTGGCAAAAAGAACTTTTATTTAAATGTTTTTTATTTTCTCTTTTTCTCTTTTTCCGCGTTCATTATGACGTTCGTACCTATGCGCAGTAAGCGGCAACGTTTTAATTGCTATTGACGACGTGTACGAATGCGCATTGACAATTACGGAAATATTTACCGAACGCGGCTTCGAGTAATATTATGGCAACTGCTGCTGCTGCAAGCGAATTCTCATTAAAATAAAAAAACAATAAAACGTCGCCCCGCGCGGAATATTTATTAGTAGAAAGCGAAAAAAACAACAAACAAACGCCGTACTTTTCAAACCGTTAAGGAAAACAGCGGTAGGTATATACATATACATGTATATATACCTATGATATAACAATGATCTGTAAACGATTCCAGTATTACAGAAAAAAAACCATTATCCGGGTATTAGCGCGTTGGATATTAAATAATCGATATCGTCGACTTAAGATGCGATGTTATTTAACGTCGGAAACGCTATAGAAGAAGGAAAAAACTCCTATAAGTTACCCACGATTGCGACGCGACAACAGAAATTCTGCTATTTACCATTCAACCGTCGCTGTACGCGTAACTATCTTCCAATCGAATTTTGCGTTTCGAGTGAAGTTATTGAAAAACGAAATTAGCCTTGAGTGAAACGAACGGATGAGGATGCGTGTACGAAAGATACCAAATTTGAGAAGAAAAAAAAAAATGTTTGGTTTTTCTTCTAGGACGTTATTAACGATACGTTTACAATATGGAATCAAAGTTATAAAGTATTGCTATACTTTCAGATAACGTTATACGACGGATTTATGTCAGGACATAATTCGGCATAACGAGCGCCTTTTGAGACATTTTTTTTTTTTAAAAAAAAAAAAAAAAATACTCAAATATGTTCGGTGGTTTACTCGGAATATGATTGTTCTACCGAATTAATATTTAAAATTAATACACCGCTGGATCGCACTATTTTCGCCAGCTAAGCGACGCGCTTTAAAAATAAAATTTATTTATTTTCTATGACAACCATCGTTGTTGTAAAAACACTAAATTTGACGTGATGATAAAAATTTTTCTAAGCACAATAATTTAAATATTTGACATTCGAGCGAATAAATAAGGAGTTGACATCTCTAAGTTCGCGCGCTAAAAAACAAAGTTCAAAACGATATTATTATATTTGTTTTGTTAACCTTTAAAAAAAGTCAACGATCAAGATGCGATAGGAAAAAAATCGTCTGATTTTGTTTACTATGTTTACAATTTATAAAACACAAATACGTATTTTTTAAATTATTGGAAAAATATAATGGGAAATTAATTGTTATATACAAAGTTAAATAACGCGTAGGTAATGAAATTCTATACGACTTAAGAAGAAGACGGAAAACGTTGAAATGATATTCAATTTGATCTACTGTACTTACACATAGAAGTATAAAATAGTTAGTGTTTAAAACAACACAATGTTACATCGTAAGACCCACAAATTGTTTACTACTCAATTCCTAAATAGATAGCTTCGTGTTTAAGATTTAAAAAAAACATAGTGTATTCATAATAAAATCATAATCGCAACTAACAGTTTGAAAAAGTTAAAT
>CM029357.1:35279323-35380717 GCA_017140985.1 Hormaphis cornu
TTCATAATAAAATCATAATCGCAACTAACAGTTTGAAAAAGTTAAATGATCGATTTAATATTTTTGAAGTTTTTACAAAAACTACAGAAATGTGTTGTGAAACTTGTCAGTCACTGCAAGTCATAAAACCGAACCGTGCGTTTTTTGTTGAAACAAGCCATTTTATTAGTCGCATATAATATATAATCAATTTTTAACTGTTTGTGTGTTGATTTATTACGATCAATATGCAATTCGTTCAGAACCATAAACATATATATATGTATGAAATGTGTGTGTGTTCTCTCTCGACTACAATTATAGTAAACAGAAAAATGTTTATAACAAGCGTAAAACCGTGCATAAACGAAAAAATAGATAACATTAAAAACTGCTACTATATTTGGTTTCGACCGCATAAAACTACTGTATAAAACAAAACTGACCATACTATACGGCGATAATAATATCGTGAATGCTTACTAGAAAATAAATCTTTTATGAACGTCACTGAAGTATTCAATCATCTTCGCGGTAATAATAAATGCAATTTGTAGTTTATCTCGTGTCAAAATTTACGTAATTCATTTAGATGCGACAGTTGTGTGCTTCTAAAGTTTTCAACTTGCATATACATATTTTGTCAATACATAAAATCGTGCCTATATTTTATACTCGCGTACGATCTATCATTGTCGCTTTCAAATTTAAATCGACGACACGCGGCTTTTATACTACACCCGAGTACTAAGTGGCCGCCCACTACCGTTCAAAAAAAGTGACCCACATCACACTTTAAACACTAACCGCGATGATACGTATAGAGTGCAAATTCTCCAATTCAATGCGATTTTCGTACTCAAAAGGCGAATACTTATATAACGTGTGCGCTTGATGGCACGTAGCAAAACGGTTTTCGAAAGTGTAATGTCGGAAGGGTCTTTTCGTCTGAAAACAAGAACAATTTAGCGTTGGAAATCACCGTAATCGAACGAAAAAATCGCACGAAATAAAAACGTTATACACGCGTTACTGCGTTGCTCTTAAAAAAAAAACGTCGAGATTTTATACTATACCGACATTTTTTTAACAGATATCAAAAACGTTTTGTATTTTACATCAGGGGGTGGCTATAGTTCAATTTACGTGAGTCATAGTAACCATAAATTATGATATTAAAAAAAAATTCCATTTACATTGTTATTTATGTGCTGTAAATCTAGGCGTTTGATATCTTATCAGTTATCATTTCCGACACGACGAACAAAAAACGTTAATCCATGTTTTCTAGCTGTTTTCTACTCAAAATACTGTTATGCAATATTGTACCGTAATAAAAATATTTTTAAAATAACATTGTTTGTTATTTGTGTTGGATTCTAATAGTTGTGGTAATATAAATTATTTACAACTAAAAATGCCGAAAATAATAACAACTTAAGCGTTATTTTTAGTGGAATTTTTGTATTGTGGTCACACCGCTGCTCGTCCATTTGTCTGCTTCTTATTGGTGTACAGTGTTATATACAGCGGGGCCTCTCTATATATTCTTATAACTCTATTATTACGTACAATAATTACGTGGAACTGGTGAACTATCACAAATTAGAATTTGAGGAGTGAAAAACTTAAAAAACGTTACATTTCCTCGCCACTTTATACGGAAAAACAATAATTAATATACTTAAAGGCATAAATGGGTCCCATAAAAATTAATTATTTAACGGACGTTACAATTTTTTCGAGACCGTTTTTAAGATTGAAACATAAAATCCACGTTAAAAAATCATAATAACGTACATAAATCATATACGTAACGTTTTCCGATTACGAGTTTCGATAAACTATGATGTGAGAATGATTCTATTTATTCGCGTGTTCTATATAATAGTTTCCAAATATGGTTCTCGTTGTCCCAAACACCAATCTAATTTTTCATAAACACTCAAACTATCTTAAAAATAGATACGAAATTACAACGGTTACTATACAACACCACAACATATGGACGATTCCTAAATTTGTAACTTAGTTTTTAAAATATTTTTATCGAGTAAACGCGTCATTTTTATGGTATTAAAAAACGATCTCAACTACTGCAGTGCCGTTTGAACACTTCTCGACTGAATAATAGATAAAACATCATTCGTATACACGCGTCGTTTAAAAGTTTTTAAAAGCCTCTCAAACATTTACCCCAAAACTCACTTCCTTATTGTACAGTATGGGTTAGACGTAAGTTCTATAACAAAAATTGCGTTTCAATATAACATTATATACGATATTCTCCGAACACGACTCGTCTGCTAACGTGAAAAACACAAAATTCCAAAAATTTACGAGAAAATGTTCGAACCGTGAACAACCGTTTCTACCCATAATCTTATTCGATACTCTTGCGTGCGATTCCCCCGTATTTTCAATGAAATCGTCTACTTTCGCGGTCACGTGGTACTCGTGATAACCGTTCGCGCGAGAAAAAAAAAATACTACTACAACCGTACACTACTTCCGCACGGTGATTTTTCGTCGCCGACTCGGTCGGTCTACGTACAAATATTGTATTTTATTTATGAAAAAAATAATCATCATCGTATAGTACAGTACGTAGCCTCGAGACGAGCGATTCGTCGAGTGGGTACCACTCGAGACCTACCCGGGGGAGGATTTATGGCGAAATCGTGTACGTCGACCCTCTTTCCGTTCGCTCTCTCTTCGACGACAACCGAAACGAATAATAATAATAATAATAATTTCCGTCGCAATTTTCCACCGCTACGAGCAATACACATATACAATATTATACAACACGCGACGACCCTCCGATAGCCCGAGGCGACGTTCATATACTTCGCGTACACCGGGAAAGCGCGACGTGTCGAATGTCGAGTTGATCGCACCACACGGACTCACACCACACAACTTTTCCAGGAGAGAAATTCCACCCCCCGGGCTGGGTACGGAACGGTGCGCGATTTCAAAAACTCAAAAAAAAAAACCGGGAGATTTTTGAATTTTGTTTGAACAAAAAACAAAGAAAAAACCACTTATGTAGTATGTACCAGCAGCCGACGGTATAGTGCGTTTCACGAAAAAAAAAAAAGATACTGTCGACCGGTAGCCTAAAATCTCAGTAGGGCTTGCTCGCTCGAGTTGGCGCGTGATTTGAAATGTTTTTTAACCGAAATGGAAGAGCTGCTGTTGATGTTTAATTGCGTGTAAGACATAGCTAGGTCGTGCTTCGTAGGTATATTTTACCGAAATCGTTTCAGTGTTTTTTTTTTTTTTTTCGATAAAATTAACGAAAACCAAAAATATCAAACGAACAAATCACGATCACGTCGCGATTATACCCTCTATGGCGATCTACAGCTCACCGCTTTTACGGCGACAAACGACTGTTGTTTCGAGTTGCAAAATGACGCAGAAAGAAGTGATCACATGCCACTAAAAATTATAACAAGAAATTTTTTACAAAAAAATAAAACGGACGTCAAAAAACAAACGAAGCGCAAAAAGTATAAAATTATTAAATGAAAAAATAAAAAAAAATGTTATAAATCCTTTTGGGGATCCGTGTCGTGAGTAAACAACATACGCGCGTAATGAAAAAACCTCGATTCCTTGAAACTTTCGATAATCAAATACTAAATTTTTCGTACCGTTTCGCCCTATTAAACAAATATGTTGAACGGCACCGACTCCAAAAGGGTATTTTTTTTATTTTTTCATTTAATTATTTTATACTTTTTAGTTTTTTGATGTTGGTTTTATTTTTTCGTAGCGCACTACTATCAAGTCATTGATGTCTGTGAAAACACAATAGTTTTGAAGTGATAGTGTACCAAACGATAAAATTGAACGTTTTAGAACCGAAAGGGATAACGAGTATAATACGCCATTTCATTCAAATTTCCCGCGCGATTCGGGACGCACCGGAATTCGAATTTTTGCTCACCGATCGCGCTGCAGTGAAACGCACCACGACCGTGTTAGTCGTTTTGAAACCCGTATTGTTCAAATCAAAAGAAGATTATAATTATGGTTCGAATAGTGAAAATATTTATCGACGAGGAATTTTTAAACAAATTTGTACGGGTAACATTTTGATTTTGCGACAAAGGGGATTTTTTTTTATCTCCGATTGAGTTTCGAAGCTCGGTTCGCAGATAGTCGAACGTCGTACGATGATCGATCTTCCCGTACAGTCGGGGTAAAAATCGGAGACGTTTGCGTAAAGTATACACCGAAAGTGTGTACCTACAACACACATGTGATACGTAATCGCGCTACAGAGAGTACGTGGAACTTTTCCAAAATCGTGGCCAAATCGTTTTCTTCAAAACCCGTTCGAACAATGAGCCTATAAATTGTACGTGTACACATAATATATTATACGCGGCTGTACTGCGTTGTTATTCGACGATCGAAATAGGCATCATAAAGTCGGTAAACATCTGGCGCCGTAGTTTTTCGCACGAGAACCGCCGAATGGATAAAAAAAAGAACCAAAAAATACCATTTGACGGGTCAGTCGATGCGTTTAGTTTAGACTAACTGTAACAACGGGAAGAGAGAAATATAAAAATAGCCGAAAAAAAAAAATAGTACGTATAATAATAATAACTCACTTTTCCGCAGTTTATATATTCGACAGCCGTTTCTCTGAAGAAGAAGTAGACGAAATCACCGTGGGCGAAGGAATGCACGAAATGCGGAGCTGCAAGAAAAAAAAAAAAGACAATTTGTCAGTGTCGCGCGAAATTAAGATATATTAGGAACTAACTCTGTTTCTCGTTCGTTCGACACACTCGAATAATACGTGCGCGCGCACGTGTACGTCGTCATAATTTATAATATAAGATATATAAACGTAGTGCGTACACTGTCGTATTTTTATAATAATACGTGTCACACGATTTATAAATACGTAAACATATATTTTTTTATTTACTACAACGACAGCGAAACAGAGCGGAATATTTCCACGTCGATCTTACCGTTCAAGCTCAATGAGTCGTATTGTTCGGTTTGTAGCTGCCCCTTGTAAATGATCGGGTCCATGCTGGAGAAATCGGCTACGGTGGCCGAGAATAAATTCCCGTCTATAAAACAGAGTAAAAACGATAACGAATGAATAATTAAATAATACGACATCAGCTGAAAAAAACGAGGGGTCACGTTGATATTTTGACAGCGTAGCGACTACGCTTTGGATGACCCGTCTGGTTTGGAAGTCGTGGTCCAAACGTACTATTTTGTTCTGAAAGCAATGACGAATCGTTGCCTTCGATAAAACAATTCTGAACGAGCTCAGTTATTTGGCGTCCTGGTAAATAACTAAACTTAACAATATAAATGGTCCGAAAACTCCGAATGTCGTAAAAGAAAATGTTAATTTAATAAAAATGTGAAAATATTAATACGCAATGACGATTATAATACGTTATACCGATCATAATGGTATCGGTTTCAATTCGATCGGAATCGGACTCGGCCACTCCGGCGGGATTTTTAGTATAAATTAATGTTTTTTTGTACTCGCAAAAAAAAACCGCATACCCTATGTCACTCCCACGATAAAAAAAAAAATCGAACGACACCTCATTTGTTCGAATCCGTAGATCCGATGAAACTACAGAAAACATAAGATCGAAAAACATTATCCTTTTTTGGCAGTCGGATAGCACGCGTACAGATTAAAATCGGTTTACCGAAATTATATCAAACTAAACAAGAGTCTAAATGACAAAATGGCATAAGATATATTTTGTACAAATTTCATAAAATTGGTAAAACTATACGAAAAACCTAGACTCATAATTGATTTTTAGACGATTTAATGTTTTAGTAAAACCTAGTGATCAGGTAGAGATCAAAATGAGTTGATAAAAAAAAGTAAGATTTTAGATTATGACTGTTACTACGCTGTATCTTTTGTACAAACGAAAATAAATTTTAAGTATTGTACGTACCGACATAGGTGTAAGTGCTGTTGTGTTTCGGGTCGTAAGGACACACGGCTTGGCCAGGACTCTCTTTGCCCAACGCATAATTACCGGACTGAAATGATATGATAATTTACGGTTTTTATTTTTAAAAAAATATTTGACTAGTTCTAACACGATTTCGACACTCACCTCGATAATGTATTCTCGACAAAGCGGTTTGAACGAATTCGTACCGCAGACCAGGATTCGGCCGGCAGCCATTTTCGCCAGCACTCTGATGTAGTTCTGACAGTTGTCCTAAAAAAAAACAAACAATCAGACAAAGAATACACGAGAATGAAATTAATGTGTACAAAAAAAATTATTTTCAACACACAATAGAAGAGTTCAATTTTTTTTAATGTTTTATATCCAAACGATGAATAATAAATAGATTTATGACGAGATAATTGGTTATGCGTGTGTTCATTAAAAAACGATTACTTTTTATTTATCGCCTACGTGATAATAAGGAAATTTGGTCAGTAAATACATTTCAGTAACTATACACATTCAAGTTACTGGCAACAAAATGAACGCGTTTAATCTATTTTTACTGTCAACTTCGTCGTCGTAGATCCACAAAAAGTGCTTTTTTCTGTCGTTCGCAGTACAACTTTCTCATAAAATCTTATATAATTTCTGGTTTTTTTTCCTCGTTCTTCCTCTGCCACGGCGACCCTTACTTTACTTCACTTTAATGTGTGGAGGATAGTAGTATGGTAGGTTTTCCGGTCACGTCTGTTCTTCCAGAGGCGGGTGATTGATGGTGTTATGTACAGTTGAAATTTATTGATGACGTTTCGGCTATATTCTGACAGCGGGACCCTAGTTTTACGAACATTTAACCCAAAACTTTCCATCTCGTGTAATTTGTCCTCACCTTACTCACCGTCTTAGACAACGGCGACCACGCGAAAGTGTCAGTTTTAATTTTTAAATAATTAATAATAACATCAAAAGAAACGCGAGGCAGACGCCAGCACCAGAGACCGTAGATCGACTAAAAAAAAAAAAAAAAGAAAACCCTTTGCTTCGGGTGAAATAAAGTGAAATCGCAACATAATGATTTAAAAGAAAACCGAATGACGTTTTAATTACGGCAGTCGTTTGATAAATTCACAAAGTTCACAGATTAGGGGGATCGAGGGAGGAGGATATCGTCTAATGATTGAATATAAATTAACATAAATAACACCGTAATTAATGTTATTTTCGATCTCAATATTGAAACGCAACACATTTGAGTAAATGGTTATCTAAACGTCTCGTTTCCGAGCCAAATAATAATGACTGTGATGCATCAAAAAAAAACTTCTGGTGAACGAAATTAACCCAAAAGAGTTGAATTACGTATACTCAAAACGAATTCAAAATGTTTAACAAATAATACGACAGAAAACGTATATTACAATCAATTGAAGGGTTTTATAAGCTGCAAAAATCAATAAAATAACATATGTTTGACAAATACAGACAATACTAACGATTTCGTTTGGTAAGGTGCACCTGCAGGTAATATTGTTTTTTTTTTTTTTTTTTACTTACAGTTTTGACTTGTAGGGTATGTTTTAAGACATTTAAATTTTAAAAAATTCATAAAAACGTTTCGTTGAAAATATACATTACACTCAAAGTGATACAATAAATCATCAAGTTACATTCAACGAGATAAATAAGTAGTACTTGAACTAGTATAGTATCTTGAACTCATAAATATTTACGAGTGGAATAATAATAAAACGTAACTAATTTTTATTTTTATTTTTTTCTCGTCGCTTATAGGCAAAAATGTAAACGAAATCTTTTCGACAGTCTTACGAGATATACAAAGTACAATATTTGTTTGAATCATATATTAATTTTGTTAAACTTATTTTGATTGAATATACCTACTAATTCATAGAAAAACTAAACACATTTACATGAAAAATTTATAGCGAAAGATTGTTATACAACTCGTTTCACTAGAAATTAAATTGTATTATTATTAGTTTAAAACATCCAAGCACGTGTTTGATTAGAACATAATTTTTTTTTTTAAAAAAACAGTAAAAAAAAATATTCTAAACAGAGCTCACCATAAAACAATAGTTTGAAGTAAAAAATATTTTTAGTTAGTAAGCGGTACAGTTTCAAATCAATCTATGAATGTTATACAAACGATATAAATTTAAAAATAATCAAGTGGAAATAACGGGCTAAAAATAATTTTATAGATCTCGAAACAATTTTTAAAATATTATGTTCAACTATTAGAAATGTTAGTACATATATATAATTATTAAATTTGTCAAAATATCGTTAAAAACCATTAGTTTTAGCACAATGATCAAGTTATTTTAAACCAAAACCACAAATATTTCGATAAATTTGTACTGATACCTACAACAATTCTGATGAAAAGATTTAGATATTGGAAATTAAATAACATAGTTTTAATTTTAAATTTTTAGTTTTTCTATAGAGATAAAATCCTGAGAACTGTAGTAAATTTAATCGACTGTATTATTGAAAAAATGTAATGTAATTTAAATTTTCGTTGAATTACATTCAAATTCAGTTAGATGATTTTCACAAAAATAAACATGTAGGTTTCACAAGATTATTGTTCAGTTATCCAAGACTTGTACTTGGCCATAGTAAAAATTTACAAGAGCCTCATAATAAAAAGAAAAAACCACTGCCTGTAACCACAAAATAACTATATTCATTCAAAGTAAGTTTTTCATAGAACTTTGTACGTTTACGTAATTTAATATGATGAAAACCCTCGCGTTGCATAAAGATTTAACGACTAAAAAATAAAATAAAATGAAATATAGTGTAAAAATAAATTTTTTCCAGTCGATTATCCAACAAAGGACGCGATAAAAACGAGTGGTCAGTAAGATGGAATAATAACCGCTCTTCAAATGAAAAATGTACGATAAGTAAAAAAGACAAATGTATCTAATTAAGTGGCGTTCGTAACAAAGAAACAATGAGCATCAGCAGAAAGAATGCAAATCGTTAGTGGTGAAATCTGATGAAAAACTAGGTCACACGTATCGTTTGACAAAGTAAATCGTAAATTAAACGACAATAGAACTACAGAACCAATAAAATTTTGCAATTCAAGTTCTAAACATAATAAAGTGATTTGTAACACAAAAAAGCATTTAAAAATGTTTATTGCACAAAAAGGTAACGAAATCGGCAAACTATTAACGAACGCATCGAGCTAGCAAGTTTCCAGTACCTACTCCAAAATCATCTTATAACGCACAGTGCGCTAGTCTGAAGGTGAGTTAAAACGTAAAAAACGTGATACTTTTACTTTTTGTTTCGGGTGAATATAGTGAAATTTATTTTTTAAAAGCAAAAGTCCTTGAATACTTTCAAATTTATTACAGATAAAGAATGAAGGGCTCAATCACAATAAATATCTAACCAAAAATCTCTCGTCGAGTTTGGATTTTTTCTTACATCAACTACTATAAATATATATACACACAATCTGAGATAACACTCGGTGGTTTGGATGGATCGATCCGTACCGTAATATTCGCCCCAAAACAAAATATACATGGAAATGAATAACGCATAAGCCTACGAAAATTATAGCCGGATTCACGACAATTTAAGGCAACAAAACGTTTTATGTCCTCCTAAAATAAATATTTTTTCCAAACAAATTAAAAACTTGGTAAAAATAAAACATTATTTTTTACTACAATCCATAACTATCTGTAATCTTTGAGTCACACGAAATACAAAAATAATCGTTTCGTATTTTTTTAGATAATTTCATACTTGCGAAATAATAATAGTTTGGTAGAAAAAAAACAACTTTGTTGTTTGAATTTATTATTATTATTTTTTTTTGCGACAACGTTGATTGAAGCGCAGAACTTGTGCGCAGTTAAAACCAAGAAAAGTCATTTATTTTTCACGGAGAATCTTTATAATTTTCTGTCGCATTCAGCGAGTTACATAATCGTAAATCAAACAATTTTTAACTCTCGGAAAACTCCGTCAAGATCTCTACGTTGTTGTAAACCATAATATTTTCGAAACGTTACACGTAAAACGTACATACATTAAAAAAACTACACGGATCCAATGAAATCAATTAAAAATTATAATTTAATTGTTAAGCCGAGTTTGCCCGAAAACAGGACACATAGCATTGTAAACCGATTAAATGGTATGATATTATTGTGAGTATTGTTTTTATTATTCTAAACAATTAAAAACGGAACATTAAAAACGAAAACTTTCACGGAGTAAATTGTTTAACAATTTTTTCGAACATAATAAATTGAAAAACTGAATTACAATAATATGTATTTTTCGCAAAAACAAAAACAACAAAAATACAAATAGGAAGCTTTGTTATGTTTCCGGGGCAATTTTATTTCATCGCTTGTGAAATAAAAATGTGGACAAAACACAATAAAAACGGTTCAAAGTATCTTTCGGAGAGGAAACGCACCTATTACGTATAAAATATGATCAAATGTACTATTGGAATTGGTCGTTTGGACGGTCTGTGCATATAAAAAAGAACGATTTTGGACTCATTTTGTACGAACGACGAGTTTCCGTTTTACCTCATCGTTTCATAACACTGATGTCAGTAAGATCATATCGTTAAACGGGATACGTAAACCCTTTATGACGTTTACGATTAGCAGCATATTACTGTTTTCAAATCTTCAAGCGCGCAGCATCATAAATACTCATAAAACTCAAAACAAAAACATAAAAACAAATCAGAAAACGACGCCATCGACAACTGCTGTTCGGCGTCGTGACGATTTCGGTTTTTTTTCATTTTTTTTTACGAGTCCATTTGACGGAGGGTATTTCAGTGCCTACCGGCTAAATTAAAAACAGATCCCATTAAATGTGTATTTAGTTAGAAAAAATTATACATCAAAAAAAAAAAATAAATACGCGAGAGAAAACGAAACTTTTGACTGACTAATTGTATTTTTATATTCACGTTTTGCACCTATATATATTAAAAAAAAAAAACCGTGTTGTTTTTACAGACGGCTAAACTGCGATATTTAAATAACGATAAGTCGAATTATTTATCATACGACGGCGGGAGGAGACAGACGTTCTTTTTATTTGCCATAACCTCGCAGATTGAAAACGCTCGAATCGATAAATGATTCGTATAAACACCATCAGACTAATATCGGTTTTAAATGACACAGTTCGTAATGCTGCAAAAGTTGCCGCGATATTTAAAACGAATATCGTTCGTTCGTAAGCCAGTTAATACAATATAAAAATCGAAATTCAGCATTTTAGGTTCTTTCGCGCTAGTCTGTAACTTTAAATATATACAATCCATACTTCTCGACTTACCGTCGTTGGGCAAATTTTCAAAATCAATCTTTTACAACGGTTATTAGGGTTTAAATTTGACCACGCCGTTGAAAATCGAATTTTAACGATTATGTTTTTTAATAATAGTCGAAATTCCAAAAAAAAAATCAACGTCAACAGACGGGTATTCTAAATCATTTATCAAAACGGTAATTAGTTAATCATTGTTTTGTGAAGAATAGTTCTATAGAAATTAGAAGTATGGGCGCGCTTTGGCGGGATTCGACTGATATCTACACGACACAATTTTTAAGATCATTATAATTTTTTTTTTTTTTTTATAATAAACGGGAACTCGTTCGATTAGTTACATACGAACGAATGTGAAAATTACGGAAACTGCTAGTTATAGTATTGCTAATATATTTTTAATATGCGTATACTATACTACAATGACCGAACTCATAGATTCAACAATGCGGAATTAATATCCAAAACGCAGCAGCAGTACACGGAATCAGGCGTTTGAGTACGGCGCATTATTTAACGATCAATGGTCGCTTAACGATCGCACACACGATATAATGATTATCAATATTGTCCACTGCAGCAAATTATACGGTCAACACACAAGTCACATAATATTATATTTATTGCACATCGCAGACCAAAATTTTTATATTCTAAATACGAAGTCTGTAGTGCGAAATTCCACGACGCGTTCGAGGTGTTTTGAATGAATAAAAGGTAGTGTTATTGTCGTCAGAGAACGTTTCTTAGCCGGTTTCGAACACGCGAGTCGAATAATCCAATAACTCATACAATCATAACTGCGAATTACACGGTACGATTGTAAAACGTGTACTTACAATATAGTTTTTAAAAACGATCGAAATAAATCGCCTAGAAATACAATGCGGAACAATAGTTTTAAACACGTTACACTTATTCGAAATAAACCTCAGACGAGTTAAAAATTGTGTAATTTTTTTAAACACAAATTCACCGAATTTCTACTAAAATTCTACTTAAATGATTAAAAAAAAATAAATACAAATTGTACTCGAACGGTACAGAAATAACGTTGAAATACAACTCGCTCGTTGTTTTAGAATTTATATTGCAGGTAAATGGGGTTTTAGAGAAAATAACGATACACATAGTAGAGATCAAATTACCAAAAACTTTGTACGCTATTTATCTCTTATAATTGAATCCGATACATATTGTTTCTTTGATTGTTTTTCTCGGATAAAAAAAATTTATCTCGTCTCCGACACTCGTTACTACGTAGTTCCTTTTTCCGTATGCTAAATAGGCACCCAAGTTCTTACTTATCTCGACTGTTGTATACACATATGGACAGTAAAAATATTAATATTTCATAATTTGCAATACAATCACGTTTTTCTCAACTGTTATTGTAACTTTACTTTAACACACGGGTTTAAGCATAATTTTCAGTCGCGACACAGATGCGCTCCAACAACGTATTATACTATTTCTGAATCGTAATTGCGGACGCTTGCTTTAAAACAACGATTCAACATATAATAAAAAAAAAATATAATAACAATATTATTATCTTAAAAAAAAAAAAATAGTTTTCGGGAAAATATTCATGATTTTAACGTTAATAATAATTTTAAACACTTTAATAAATTAAGTAACGAAACATTGACAACAGTAAAATAACGAAAATGCCTTTTAGTTGAAACACTCAACAAAACTTTTTTTTATATATATACTGAAAAACATTTTCTGTAACTAACTAGAAGATGTACGCATGTTTGACGAACCATTTACACATTATTTCCCCACTAAACTTCTAATTTACTTTCTCTAAGTAGTTTTACTGACAACTCTTTTAAACGAAACGCAAATCAGAAAAATACACATAATTTTTTTTTAACACACAAAATTCTGTCGGTAAAACAAAAGCGAAACGCGTATTGATTCGAGCAGAAATTTTTCTACGTTTTTCAATTTAAAAATGGCGTTGTTTTTTTCACTCGTGGATCAATGAAACACAAACGCTTAAAGCGGGGAATATCCGATAAAGTTAGTATCAAATTCCGCCAGAGCGCGTCTATACGTTATTTATACAGCAGTGGGCTGCTATCTTAGTAGGAAATCTCAGTTTCATCACAAATGAAACAAAAATTAAGCAAATTTTGGTTTTGAAAAATTCTTACGATTCCAAGTATTGTAATACTGTCGTTGAGTTTATTCTTTTTTTTTTAAAAAAACTATTTAGAGAAATTGACCAATGACAGTATACCTAGAAATGTACGGACGGATTGTACATTTAAACTTATGATCACAATATTTAAACTAGTAAGGAAGAACTTAAAATGCGAAATTTCCGTTTTCAAACCGTACTGCCTGACTAAAAAGTTAACGAAAATTTTTGGAAATGTTTTTTTTTTTGGTTCGTCGTGAGTTTAGTATTAACTATAGGAAGGTTAGGTTACCTACCTATATACTCAATCAAACCATTAAATAAAAAAACGAAAAAAATGATGGCACATTCCCACCCTTCTAGTATCAGAAAACATCGGCAAAACTGCTCGTTCGACAACAAAAACTACCCACGAGTTATCATAATAATACGCTGAATACGGAGCGCTAACGCTCGGCGAAACCACCGACCCGAGCGGCGTTGATATGCGAATAAAGTCATTTACTGTTACATCGTGGGTTGATGGGTGAGGAAAAAAAAAAAAGAAAATGTACCACACATATTTGACGATCAAGATTAAAATTTTTACCTTCGCGGTGCGTATATATATATAGTGATTTATCAAGTGCATCGCTTTTGACCGGCGGAGTAAAAAAAATTAACAAACAACAGAAATATAGCAAACGGCGTACGGAGTGGAAGAAGAAAATACATTATAATCCCTTCACTCGTCGCGCGTTTAGGCGATGAGAAAAATAGAACTTTCTTTCCTATCGAATTCGCACGATCTTGCCTTGAGACGCGCAGTTTTTTCTTTGTGCCGACGGAAAAGTCGGATAAAATTATAAACAAAATATTATCAGACAACCGGAGTGTACATAACCCTCGTTATTTGCCCGGATACGGACCGTATCCGCACAGTCAACACAATTCTCCCCGTTAATGTTTCTTCTTGGTTTCTTCCGCTCGTTGTCCTCTTTCATATTATTATTCTATACACGATTTTTATCGTCATTTGTACACATGATATTACCAATAACGGCATATTGATAGTAAATAAATTGGATTTCACACGATAATGTTCGGTTTTAACTATAATGATACATTTAATTTTACTTGAAATTAGTATTATTTTTCAATCAAAATGTTGACAAAAATATGTTTACACAACGATTGTGAAAAAGTGATGAAAAAAAGGTTAAAAGCGTTTCATTTTTAATGAACCTACACCACATTTGGCGAACAACAGGTAATGGAAAAAACTTTCGCGTATACGCATCAAGTTTGCCTATACACGACGCCGTATTACTATGTCGTGTTATCGTGGTGAAATCGAATAACAATTATTGTGTACCGAGCAAAATATTATTGAATTACTGTCTAAAACGTGCAAAAACCGTTGATTCTCATTACGTGAAAAAAAAAAAAAAAAATTCGATAATATGATTCGAAAGAATTACTATTTTATTTCGACTGTAAAAAACATATTCTACAAAAATGGCTTTAATTCATATCGTTTACGGATATGTTACAAATAGAAACATGAACGGAAACGACGCGGAGAGCTTGCGAAAAATTCCGTAAGTATAAAAAACTTTGGAAAAATCGTATGTACATATAATGAAGAATGAATAACGATTTGTACACGTTGAAAATTCAATATTGGACTATTAAAAACTGTGAGACAGACAATTATTGAATAGATCTTGCGGACGAAATAAATAATAAACAACACAAAACGGGTCTAAGTATTCGAATTATCCGGCGTCAAGCAGCAATTTAAATAAAAGTTAATTTATTATAATTGAAAATAGCGTAATTTAATATTTTTCTCGAGGTACGGGAAATTCAATTACCATACTATTGTACTATTATGTAAATTAGACACTAAATTATCTAGACAATTTCATCCACAGTGGTTATGAAATTGTTTCGTCGCGGGACCAACGCGTAATTGTACACTATTACTTCGCGTTTTAACATACAATAGACGTTGAAGAACTGTTTTTGTGGTTATAACACGAAAAACATTTAAAAAAGCTTTAGAACGGAGGTATATTAATGATTTCAGTACATTCAACATTTCAACTCTAAAAACAAATGATTGCATACAACAACAATATTATGTTAAACGAAAGCTATACGAGACGTGTCAACGACGCGTAAAACATTTTGGAAATCCGCGAAACATCCAAACACAAAAGCACGTCGAAAAAAGAGAAAAACTTCTACTAATATACATCGGGGAATTATACGTAGGTTATTCGGGTATTGTGATTCAGAATTTTGAGACACACAAATTAAAATGTAATGGAAATCAAGTTTCCGCAGATCGATAAGAAATCTCGTCACCGTGATACTGACAATTTTCCAAGCACACCTACTTCCAGTTATTACTTCGAGCGGTTCCGTCAGTGACTTTTCTAATTGGTTTATGCACCGGTCGTACGTTGATTGTTTTTGAAAATTCGTTTCATTTCTCGTTTATACACCCCAAAAACCGAAATCGTATTTAGAATTTTAACGGCGAAAAGTTTGAAATTGGCAGGTTCGACGTTTTTGCTCCGACCTTCGCGTTGAATACCGCGAGAATGTTGAAATATCGGCGTTATATTATATTTTTTTCCCCCCGCGAACGCTGAACAACGGCTGCGTTCAATCGAAAAATGTCATGGCGCACAACCGACCGATCGGACGAAAACTAAAGAACTGTGACGTCGTTGAGAAGTTGTCGAGAAGTCGCCTAAATGAGCCGCGTAGTCCTTTCATCGTGCACATAGGTGGTAGTGTTGTTACGGCTCTTGTTACAGTTTGTTAAATTCTGTTCGTATACTAGAGACACAACTGCAGCGTGCGCTCAAAACCGTTTCCAGATATTAAATACGTTTGAACCATAACTACCCAACCCGCGCAGTGAAAACCGTGTTCGCTTTGTAAAAATTACCCGCGAGAAGACCTGATCGGTTATTTTTTTCAAGTGTAAAACACATTTCGAAATAAACGGACAAAAATCATCACCCGGACAACGCGCGGTCACTTATGAAAACGGTTTCTCGTCGTGGCGAAGCCGATATGAAGATATCGAGTCACAGACAATGGCGACGACACTGCGCATTTACCCACCTACCCCGCGTGTGTTCCAGACGATGATGCGCCAGCTTTTCACGCCCCCGCCGTAACACTAACTAACTAACTAACTAATCCGACGCCGCAACCCGGGTTTTAGGGCTCACGTCCAACTTTAAATGTGCGCACATCTATGCGTTTCCCGGCGGTAAAGAAAAATTTCGTGGAAAAAAAAAAAAACCGATCGCTAAACCCGCTTTTATACGGGGAGGGACGGTATTTTGTATTACGATTCGCGTTGATTGATCGATGGCGCCCGGAGATGACACCGTATATTCAGTGTGTCGGAGAAGCCCGAGGGGGAGGCTCGTTTAACGTTCACAAAGCTGCTGCGGCGGCAAGCAAACGACTGCTGCGAGCGAAGATGAAAAAAAAAACGACGAAATGTATACAAAAAAAACCCCCAGGAATAAACCCTCGTGGCCGGACGAATCGTTGAACAGTTTTTGACATGTTTCCGGCCGCTTCTTATACATATAGCTGGAGGGTAATAACTTAAAGACACTGCGGTGCAACGCTATACTGTGTGTGTGTGACGAATTGCCGAGACGAGAGAAAAAAACAACGAAAAAAAAAACGTGATAATTCGTCTTCTTATTCGTCGCGTCATTTCTTCAGAGGTTGACGCCTATATCGTATTTTGATTTCGACGGGGTGTCGATCGAAGTTTGTTTATGTTTGTGCTTAGGTTAAGAATTTCGCGTAAAACGCGCATTTTCGTGCTTATATCTCATAATTCATTAATCTCGCGGTTTTTTTTTAACACACACATTACACATACTGGCTGAAAACGAACCATCGGTCTATTTACCGCTCGTGGTTTTAAATAAGAACGATTTCAAACAACACACACTTACAAAACCAATGGTTTTTGTAAATAAATATTGAATTCGCCCAGTAACACGAATATTTCTATAAATCTGAACGACAAACGTACATTATATTATCTACTTATAGAAGTATTAAAAATTTCTCGTCGAGACGAATCACAGTTGTGCTTTGTATCAACAGAAACAAAATCCGATAAGAACACGTAAAGATTTTTAGTAATTAAAATGCTTATGGTACCCGATTCTCCTTCGCTCTGTTCGAATTTAAACGATTTATCGCAGCGACCGGTCGCAAAACCGAATTTTTCGTTTCGATGAAAAATCCGTGTTCAGAACGAGCGTAACGCATAATAACTTGATTTTATAAGACCCCGTATTTAAAGCGCGCGCGTACGATATTCAAAACGCATCGTTTTACACGCGGAGTATACTGGTAGCAATTAATATAAGTTTGCTCATAATCTTTCACGCGTACGCCAAAACCTGAAAAATTATTCGATAATGCAGAAGCTTGATATTAAATTTCACATCATCGTGTGTAAAATATATATGTATATATAGTTATTGATGAGGAGGACTGGAAAAGAAAAAAAACTACGCATTACAGTGTTGCGTAAACCGTATCTCGTTTCACGTGCCTGTAGTGATGATAACCGATATCCTGAATTTCGCCTACATACTTTCTGCCACGATCGGATAAATTCAATACTCCGGTAAAAGCCTCGCGGTGTTGGTGCGATCGAACGGTTTCGAATATCACACGAATAAAAGAACGTTGTTTTTGATTCGATGGCATTAAATTTTACTCTCGTCCCGGAAATATAAAATCCCTCATAACACGAAATAGTTACCATACACTCGATGATGACAAATCGTATTATTTACGAAATAATTACACGCCAGTGAAGCGTCCGAGTTACTATGTTTAATCACGCGCTAGCGCAACATATTATGAGAGTTCACGATATGTTGGTTATCCTGCGATTTATCTTTAGAAAACATTTGGATTTATGTTTACTATAGAAAGACGACTACAGAAATATCGTGTTATTCGTAAGATGACGTCAATAAAATCAGTGTTTATACCGTAATTATTTGGGTTGACTAGCAAACACATCAGTAAAAGAAGTAAAAGTCACTTATTTTTACTTGTTGATTTTACAAATTATAGAAGCGATGTAGTCTCATCAATACGATCGCGTATAATAAACAATTAGTTAATGTATCAAGCGGTATCCCTTTACTTTTTTGTCAAATAGCTAACCCACGGCAATTGAATTTCGCCACATAGGTATAGAAATACATCTTGTCAATGTTTCCGGAAAATCGTAAACCAAATTTTCAACATCAAAGTATAGAGAATTTTATTTTTTTTTGTTATCAAAAGTTGCCAAGAATACAATGTAAATCTAACGATAAAATGCAAGTAAAATTAAAAAAATTTAATGTACTCAAAAATAACAATTTAACAGAAACTAATTACACGAAACCGTCCAATTGTATAAAACGTCTTACCTCGTCTTTTCCTTTGACCAAGCACATTTTGTAATCGGTATCGGTAGAATGCCATTCCAATCTCTGAAAGAAAAAAAAATCGACCGTTATTCACATTTTTTAAACACGTTTTGTACGAGTTAACAACAGTAAATGCGACAACTTTGCATTTTGTGACGTATTAACGTTGTACATAGTGAAAAATCGATACAGGTTTTAACAATGAAAAATGTTTCTATTAAACATTTTACATTTTTTATAACGTTTAAGACCGACGTAGACAGCTGTCATTATGATGACATTACCGGTTCGAAAAAAAAAAAACCCCTAGGAAAATAATGCACTTTTTTTCATCACGAAGCATGTTGAGATTTTAAAGATATTGTTATGATCTACATAACCTTATGAAAAGACTTATTGTAACGATCCACAATGTTCGTCTCTAAGCGATTTTTTGCAGATTAAGTAAATTATAAACGGAATCGCATATATCCGACCATAAAACTCATCTTTTCTTCAGTTCGTTTTTTAACTGGATTCAGATATTCAGATTACTAAATTGACTACATATATACCCCCCCCCCCCCACCTCTGCAAATATTTAGTTGTCTCATAACAGATACGATATGTTTTTTTAATGATACCTATAAAATAATAAAACTCTACGATTTAACCGGTTTTGTATGAACCATCGGATTCTACCGTATTTCACCAAGATCATTTGATTCTTAGGTAACATAAAAAAACAGTCTTAACAAAAAAGAAATTGCACTATGGAAAACGAGTGTACGAGAAAAAACAGATCCTTACCCGCGTTATATCGCGGAAGACAGACTCGGGAAGAAAATACGCGGACGTACAATAAAAACGAGGAAAAATCGATAAAGTGATAAATTTCAGACGTGTACGCGGTAAAGATCAACTGGGCAGATAGATCAACGGCAATTGGTCGAGTATTGCGACAAGTAGATGGACACGAAGATAGGTACCAAAAAAAAAACGAGAAAATCACAATGTCTAGGACGTAACAGTAGTTACCGAACGAGTTTGACGAGTCAAAGGAGTTAATAGCAGGAAAGAAAGGTCGACCTGGAGGAAACTTCGCGTCGCAAACGCGTGGAGAGCTGAAAATACGTCGAACAGATGTATCAAAACGGGGAGAAGAAACACCGGACTGAAAATACCGAAAGAGAATACACATTTTGTAACCAACTCTCGTACGACGTTCTACCACACACACGCCTACGGCAAACAATCTATAAAACGTACCGAAAATTTAAGATGTTCAACGTAACGAGGTTCGCAGCGATTTTAAAAAGTCAACACGACCCGTGCGCAACATACATACATGCATAGGGTGTTTACGACGCTTTCGGTTGTTTTTCAAAAAGTATGTTAGACGTACGAGAAAAGATTTTAGAAAAATGTGATTTTTTTTTTCCACCGCGTCACAAATGTTCAAATCGAATCTGAAAGAAGTCTGCGATCCACGGATTTTCAAAACCATTCTTCTTTTGCACCCTGTGTACGGCGGGTCTCATTGTGCGGGCTCGCGTTCGGCGCAGACGAGGCCCGCCGTTGCAGTCAGGTTTACCGGAAGCTGCGGATTCCCGGACTAACCGGAAGAACCTGCCGCCTCCGAGTAAATTCGTCGAGTAAATTTCCCGGCGTCATGATGAACACGTAATCTGTGTACGGCCCTGAGGTCGCGGCAAAACTTTCGGACGGCTCCGACGTGCTTGTTCTCCAATTAAACGCACGTTACGCACGAGCGTATCATTTTGAAAGTCCTCTCTCGACGGCTAATTAACAACGACCGACAATAGGGGTTCGCGTGATAAATAATAACGACGATATTGAAACGCGCGTCAACGAGGAAAGTTTCGGCCCGATTGAACGCCGTACGAATGTTTACGTTATTATAGTATTTTCGTGATTCGCGTGTACAATATACGTGGAGTATATTTTAGATTCTGAGCGTCAGAACGTATTGCATTTTACATTGATGTCGTTTTTTTTCTGTGATCCAAAGTTCTAGTAGAAACACTGTTCCGATTTTAACGTATGACTTGAAGCGTGTTTTTTTTTTTTGAAATATCGATTATTTCTTGGTTAGTTCTGAGGGAAAAAAGACCCAATCTTCGAAAATGCAACGTTAGACGACCTGAAATTTGTATACGTCATTGAGAAAGGTTTTATGATGAGTCTACCGCTGAAACGGGTTCGATCATTTTTTTTGAGAGAGAGTCGTAGAACTTTTTTTGTTATTTTGGGCGGCCGTGTATGAAGAGAGGACAAATAGTTACCCATAAAAGATCTAGTTTTTACGTTTAAGTCTCCAAACATTAATGCAATCTAAATACGATAGACTTACACAGGAGGTTAAAAAATTTAGAAAATTGGTTCACACAATTATAGCCGATTTCACGTTATTTTGTCGTTCGTAATACTCGTCATTCCAGGCAACCGTGTAATTCATATGGGGCGAACTAAAAGTTACAGGGAACGTGTTTTTTACACATCGATACCCTCCGAAACAAAGATCAGACAAAGCTGAAACTTTTACATAACACTAAAATAGGAAAGATACAGATTTGATAAAAGTTTTTATTGTTAAATTTGTTTTTATCACGACGTACATTAGACGGCTGAGCTCGCTTTTTGAAGGCAATGATTTATCGTTGCTTTCAGATATAATATAATGCGTTTAAACCACAGCTTCTAAAATAGTGACTCACCCAAAGCGTAGTCACTACCCCGTCAAATTGCCTACGCGACCTAGAGCGATCCCGGCTTTTTACTTATGCTCCAAAAACGAAAAAAGTCAAATGTTGATCAAAAAGCGCTTCGAATCAACTGATCGGTGCGTGTCTTCGCTATAATAATTGTTTCACGATGAAACTGAAACGAATTTTCAAGACTCGAAACACAAGCCAAACAACAGAGAGTAAAACACGTTATTATTGATCAATTTTTTTTTTCTTCATTTTTTTTCGCCATAACTAAGTACTCCGAAAATATTTCAAATTAATTAAACGTTCACAAGTGTGGTACAAATTTCACACAATTTTAAACGTTTTTAAACCAATAATGGAACTTTTACTTTCATAGATAACCATTTCATTTCGCTCAGCTCGTCCAGAATCGTTTGAAAGTAAATTTGGTTTATCCCGCAGGCTTTAACGCAAAATGCCAAACTGTGTGTTTTAAATCTCCAATTTTTAAATAATAAGTATCTGTTTAAATTAGAAAAATATATAAGGTATTATTATTAAAAAATATAATCTATAAATAATATAACGAAAAAAAAAAAAAAAAAGAAAAAAAAAACGAACGCTAAATTCGGTGTACTACTATTGAATAAAAACAATTTGTAATAGGTAAAATCGTGTAATACGATTTAATCTTTTTGAGTACACTCGAAAAAGCCAATATACAAACACAGATAGTAAGTTTATATATTCAAGGTACAACCCCGCGAGTTTATATAATAATCCTATTTCGTTCTATTCAATCCTAAACACAGTGTGACCTACAAAACTCAGGAAACCGCAATTACGTGGCGCGTGTATACAAATCTATAAGCCGTAATTCGTAACACAGAAGAAAAACAATAAAACTATAATGGTAATTAAAATGTAAAAACCAATCAATTTATATTTAAATAAGAGGTATTTTTTTTTTCCACCAAACGAAACAATAGTGAAACTATAAAATTATATTACAAACGTAACTTTTCAGATGAGTCATATTATATAATGAGATGAGTCATTCCTAAACTATAGTCATTTCACCGGAATCTTGTACAAGTATACAGCGATCGATAAACCAACCCTCAACGCACGCTGTGAAAACACATAGGAAAATGCGTAATGAACGCGGAACAAACGCGGGTCAAATAACAGGGAAATTCAAAAAATAAGTAATAATATTTGTGTATTATGTATAGAAGATATTATCAAGTATTGTCACAAACACACTTGCATTTGCATCATTAGAAATCGCAAAAGGCTGTAAAAAATGAGAGCGAAAAATTACATTTGGTAAAAAAAAAAAATGTTGATACCGAAAAATCATTACCAGTAAAAGGTGGTGCTGCTGCGGTCTATTGTAGTATCGCCAACCATTGTACGAAGAAGAAAAGGAATGAGAATATAAAGTGTAGAGTAATAAATGTTTTGTTAACTTTTTGTGACAGTTTTAACGTGATTTTTCGTGTTATCTATGATTGCATCGATGCCTGTATACCAAATGCACAATATTTTAGTAGCGCTAAAAATGCGTTCGATTAAGATAACCAGACTGTACTGTGTACCTAGAATTCAATATCGATAAAAAAAGAGACAAATATTATGGCCTAATATTTTAAAGGACATTATCATAAATATAACACACGTGTGTTCATAAAGATTTGAAAAAATATTAATTAATGGGAACGAACACGATTCAAACAACAAATTATATTATGTTCGATGAACGTGTAATGCGCCGCACAAACAGCGAATTAATGTTTACAACGTACGCGCAAAGAGAACGCTGACGATATTCTGGTAGTGATTGTGTCATTGCTCTTTGATTAATATACTTACTCGAAACTTAAAAGGGCTAAACGAGCCAATTAGAAATCTACGAGTTCAGTTAACCCAGTACTAGTCAGCATTCGAGATAGAAAATGTAACCGTTAAATTACATTTTGTATTGTTATTTCAAACGATTTAGCACTAAAAGTCTGTTTACGACGAACGGTATTGTGTATAGAGTTTTAAAATATTGATGTCCCAACAGTACGACGAAGCATTTCAAACGACTCGGGGTTATGTGATAAAAAAAAAACTAATCGTTTTGATCAAAGAAACGCGCAAACATACATAATTTGTCTATCGATGTGAATAGTTTTTTTACTAATGCGATTGTAGTTATAATTTCGTGAAAACCTGTGTTGAACGTTTCAAATTTAAACGATTAAACCCATTAAATTCAATGTTTTTCAAACAAAACTCATTCGAGAATATTTTTTTATTTTTAACACTCGAAAATTTGAATAAAATAAAAAGCAAGTTTTCAAACGTGCCGACTAATACATTTACAGCATTTCGTGTCAGAACAAACTTAAGTCGATCTTTCCGGCTTTTAAAATAATATTTTACCAAAAAAAAAAAAACCCCATTCTGAACCACAGAAAAAACAACTTTGACTGATTCAGTTAAGTAAATTAGAACGTTATTCATCGAACAAAAACATCTGTATTTACCACCGTCACATATTTTATCTGAAATTCCGATGTTATATTTTTTCCAATTCGTTTTATTATATCGTTATTATTATTTATTTTTATCGGCATAATATACAGCAGTAACTATGCAGCTCAGTAATTATAAAGACAAGAAACAAAACAAGAATATACCGAGCGATTTTTGTTTACAGTTAAACCAGCTTCCACTATAAAAACGACTGTAGCTTTAATGACAACTCCATGATTTCAGTTAAGAATGGAGACGATGTGAAAAGAGATTCGAGGAAATCGAACAATAGAGCATACGCTTCGAGCGTATAGGTAAGGACAATCGAAAAGAATACGACGTGGAAGATCGCAAATACTTTCTCAGAGAAACGTAATGAACATAAAACAACGCAATCGTTTAGTTCGTTTAAGTTTGGAAGAATGTGTAGGTATTAGTGAATAGATTGATTTGGACAATCCAACTGATCCAGACGAATTCTAACTATCAAACCAAGTGTTTTTAGGTAGATTTCTACAAAAAAAAAAAAATCTCCCTTTTGTATTTGAATCAATGACGGTGAAATTTTTTTGATTTTTGCCGATCATGACTCCCTGCAGAACCCGAAACCTATGTCCGTTGAAAAGTTTATATTTATATACGTGTGTACGCACTATGTATGGGAATTTTCGGTGGCAACAATTTCTCAAAAACGGTTGAATCGATTCGATTGCTGTTTTTGGCACAAAAAAAAAAACAACACATATTTGAAGTGGTTCGTCGTATGGTTTTTATCAAAATTGATAAAATATAGTTTCTGAGAAAATCAGGCTTATCACCGATTAGAAATATCGTTTTGGTAACTATTATGTAATTTTGTTGATTCAACGGGGCGAAAACGGTTTGAACCGATTTGATTGATGTTTTCAGGAAAATAAATCTGTTTATTTCTGAAGTTTTACGTCGTCTATAATTTTTTCGAAATCGATGGAGTAGTTTTTGAGAAAATAAAGTTTGTCGACTTAATACTTTTATCTATAAAAAAAAAACGCTAGCCTAAAACTTCAAAAATAAATAAAACGGAATCACTATAAGCCACTTGAGTAGTTCGATGCTGTGGGTCACTATTTTTGGAAGGTTTATACGGAAGGTGTATATTAAATCTGTAAGTAATTAAAAATTGCTCACGAAAATAACGAATCTGAGTGAGCTCAGTGACTTAAACGGAGAAAAAATAATAAGAAATTAATCAATAAAGTGCATAATCATAATACATACATTCTCAGTTTCACTCTGAATCTAAAATATTCGTTTGTATACTTGAAAAAATTGTATAAATTTAAAAAAAAAATTCGTTATCCGTGAGACACCCTGTTGTGCCGCCGCGAGATGGACGGAGAGAGAGAGCTCATAGTCGCGTCGTATGCAAAACGGATGACATTAGAGAGTGATTTATTATGCGAACGTATTTCACCCCATCCTTCACACACACACACACGAAAACGAGGGAGGGAAAATGAGGGGTGGAAATGCGGATAACCTAGGGCGGGATGGCGAGAGAGAGAAGAGAAACGTTCCTTTATCGCATCGGAAAAAAAAAAAAAATATAAAAATCACGCGTTTTCCGAGCCACACAGCCATTAGGGCGGCGACACGGTTACGGCATTATTATTATTATTTTTTATTTTTTATTTTTCATACGTATTATAATATTATCATAACGAAATCGACAAAATAGACCAGGTGATTTCCACGCACATACATTATACGCTGCTTTATATAATATCGGAGTGATTTCTATTCGGATTTTAATATGTTTCGCGCGCGTGACACACGTATACCCGCAGAACCGAAACGAAGCGAAAAATAACTCGAAAAACCTGTACGAAACGTAGTTGTACGAGTTTTACACACCTTAAAGCACCTTAACTGGCGACGATCCGGAACGTTTATTTGGCTCGGGGGAGGATATAAATAAACGTCAAACGTTTATGTACCAAACAACAAAGTTTCGTTTATGAGTTATGGCCCGAAAACCGAAAAACGTTCGTCTGTTTTAGGAAAACGGCTTGAAATGTTAACGTTAATATTGTAAATTCTAATCGCTTTTAAGTAGGAAAGCAGCTGGCTCCGATCTTTACACATTGAATACCACAATATATTTGATTTGATATTTTATTTGAGTTAGGTATCCGTCGAAAACGAAGAATAAAAAAAGTGCCTTATGTAACATAACATGAGTAACACAACAAGAGTAAAGAAAAGGAGTAGGTTTGAAATCTGTGAGAAAATGTTTGGCGATTATCTAACAAAAAAAAAAAAGTCTTATTTTAGGCAGTGTAGAGTTTTATTTAGCTGGTACTTTTTAGTTTTTCATAAATTTCGATTTTACCAGGACGTATGGATAACTGAGCACGCTCAGAATCGTTTTAATGGAATGCAATGGTTTATCATTGTTTTCGGATATTCAATAAGAAGTTTGAACCACAACTTCCGAAACATTTGCCCACCCGTATAAGTGACCCACTCCAAAGCTCACGCCGAACAACTTCTCACCCGACCTCATATTTACTTCATATATTTCCTTCCTCTCCTTTTGTCAATAGAGGCATGGCACCCGTGGTCGCTCCCTTGTATCCGAGGAGCCTAACACGTTCAGCGCATAAAAAGTACATCGGCCAAAATTAGGGAGTGCGATGTGTACGAAACAGTTGTTTTTCTTCAATTCCCCCACAACATTCAATGGAGCTAACGATTCGAAAATTACAACCCTTACATTTCAGTTTGTTAATTTGCAAAAGTATACACCTAATCGAATTGGGACAGGATTAAAAGAACGATCATTCAAATCCTAAAAGGGCAATTCCGTGCGCGTATATCGTCGTAATCATTAGTTGTTCTTTAACTTGATTACAATGTTATTCGATTTGCACGTATAAATTCAGAGAATTACACGTAGTTTACAGTTTATCGGTGGAACACAAACTTATCAATGGAATTATATAATATTCTAAAACCCAGGGGGGAAAAAAGTTGAAATGTAAACTGAAAACGGTGCCTAGGACGTGCTTGTTTTCAACCAAAGACCCGAAACCAATGTTAAAATTTATAAATCAGAACAACGGATGAATATCTAACGATTATAATTAATATTAATCATTTACAAATTGTTTAAAACCCATAAGGACTGATGATTACTTGCATAAATAATAATGTCTTCGTCATAACATTTGTTAACATTTTCATTTACTTTAAGCTAATTTGTACATTGGATAAATTAAAAGATTTTTACAGTTCAAATGCAATAAAACACGCTGAAAAATACAAATTTTGTTAACACAGCGCGATTTTTAGAATTTAAAAAAGAAAATTAGAAATTGTAAAGGGATGATTAAAAAAAAAGAAACTCAGCAAACTTTGAGTGCCAACTTAAGAAGACCTACCAACTTGTTTGAAGGAATAAATCATGTATTACATACAAAAACATAAAGACGAGACACCAATGATAAAACTAGATTTCTGAAAAGAATTCAAACAATTAGTGAATAACTATTTTTGAGAACAAAATACATAGGATAAAATGAAAAAAATTAAGTATAATTGAACACAACTCATTAATTTATCACAAACTGTGTGCTATTAAAATAAGTCTGGATCTGGATTTAGATTTTATAAAATTACTATAATTTATTGATGTAAATTATTTTAATTTTCTATACGTATTATCAAATATTGTCAATTTAAAAATTCTTTTATTTTTAAAAATAGCATTTAAAACATACATATACGATACCTTCAATTTATTTCTAAGTTGAGTTCAACAAGACTAGTGAAACGGGTTTTTAAAATAAGGTTCATTATGTTATGGTGTACGTAAATTAAAGTTGAATTGTCATTTTTAACTGTCAAGAAAAAGATTTGTATCAAAAAAAGTTAAAATTCATCGGACCTCACAGAAGCAATGTATAGACACCACGATTTATCCACTTATAAATATATATATTGTACATAGAGCAACTATTTATTAACAAATGATAATTATGTAAACGAAATTTAATTTAATTTTAAAAAATCTGGAATCACTCTAGGTCGCTTGAGTAGTTTGGCGGAGTGGAGACTACGCTTTGGGTGGGTCACTGGTTTGGACGTTGTGGCTCGAACGTAATATTTGATATCTGAAAGCAATGATAAATCTTTTTCCTTCATAAAACGACTCTCGATTTAAGTTGTCTAGAATACGTTCTGGTAAATTTTTCGAAAATTTCAAAGTTACATGCTAAGCTCAAAAATTTGCGAAATCAATTGAAATCTCTACCAAACATGTATCTTACGTATTTTAATATTATGTAAAAATTACAGCTTGTTTCGATCATCATTTTGAATGTTACGGCTAAAAAACTAAATCGATATGTCAAAATCGCGTTTGACGTAATCTATGTTTCTTTCTTAGTTTCATGACTGTAACGTTTTCAATTTTGCGCCTTCAAATTTGAGACCCCTCAGATTACCGTCAGACCTTTTGATAGAAGTACTGACTTTAAAAATCTGAGTATTTTTACTACCCTTAAAGTTGTTCAAAGGAAAAAAAAAAACATCTATGTACAAACAATACATTCTTCGCTGCGATCAGAATCTAAAAACATTACGAGAATTGAATTCGCAATGATATTGAGGGCTGGTGTATAGGATCTATTGTAAATAGTATAATTCGAAGACATGTATAACCATAAATAATCAGTCTTGAGATTTCTGATTTGGCATCCATTCAATCGCGTCTCTTTTGGCCGAGTGAATATATATATATTCACTTATTCCAATCTTATTTGGAGTGCCTTTGAACGCGCGGATCGGGCATCCAGTTACTACACATGAGAGATTGTTTGTGATTCGTGTAGTAAACAGGAAGAGGTTTCCATTTATGCATCAGGCCGACTGCACCTGCAGGCTGCACAATGACTAAATCAAGACACGAACGGGGCGGGTACCGTAGTATTTGTGTACACAAACAAACTCAGGGTCTTATTACGGAAAATACGACTTTTACTTCAACGTCAGATTTAAAACTGTGGAAAACCACACGACAAATATTATTGGAAACACAAATTATATAATATTAATATTGGTTATAATATTGGTGTTGACCAGAGAGTATAATTTGTGTGGGTATATTTATTTTCAAGCGGATAATTCGGGAAAGTCGATTAGCAGTTATCGTTTATTTCAACACAAATAACCGTCTAAAAACCGCGGATGATGAGAGGACTGGAAACGAACGCGATTTCATACGTCCTGTTGTGCGTTTGACGAGGGAGGTACGGAGGTGTTTGGTACACAGATTGAAACCAGCGCTATCGTAGGTGTTCAATAAAATCCATAAAGAACACAAAAGAAAAAAGAAAAATAATTACAACAAATACATTTTTGCAACGTAAAACATCTATTGTCAAACAAGCGGTGCATAAATTTAATTCTTATAACGAATTGTTATGTTAAAAAGTAGAAAAATTTTAGTTCAAAGCTGTTTTACCGAGGCACTAGCGGCTCGGTCCCCAGTTACCCGCCGACCAAGTCCTCTGCCAGTCCTCTCACATTATCTTAGGCCGTGCCATAAAACACACTTTAAATTGATTATTCTATGTACATGGATAAACAATTAATGATAATAACTCGTAAAAGCAATTTTTTATTTACACAATATGATTTCTCGGTTCACGAGATATAATGCACGTTTAGTATCGTCCCCAACCGACAAAAATGTAAGAAAAAATTAGAGAACTTAAATCGGTCCAGACAAAAGATTTTTTTCTCGGTTTTTTTGAAAACAAAACTTTCATAGCACACATGACGCTTCTTACAAAAACTACATATAGAGTAAGAAGAACACGCACACCACTCTGAAAAATCTCTCCCCGACATACACGTAGGTACCTACGCACGATAATATTACGTTATTACCAGGAGCAAGTCATTTTCTCCGAAAATATTACGTTTTTCACTTCGATCGTATTTGATAAAACATCGCAGATTGCATATTATACGAACTTACTTCTTGTTTGTATAGTACACTTATAAAGGGGGAAAAAAAAACAAAGAAATTCTAAAGAACGTTCCAAAAAAAAGTTATTACTTAGGATCTATCCATCCGTATAATATCGCACTCGGTTGAATTCTATATTAGCTTATTTTTTAAAACAAAACGAAAAAATGAAATTTTAATACGCTGTTTTAAATAATAATAAATAACCAGACGTACTGTCTTAGTCGACAACGTAACAACGCAAAAACAAAGGAAAAAGACTTAAATTCAAAATTATATTCCAACAAAATAAAAAGGGGAATCTAAATACCGAACTGAATTTTCTCACATCCTATATTTTAATTTATACAATAATATGCGAGTTCGTTTTTCCACGTTTTCGTACGTGACTAAATTCAAATTCGGAGTTATAATCATTTTCGGCTCGTCTAAAGTGATGACATTTTATTTTCATTTAACTATATTATACTTTTTAGCGCTCTTACGTTTTTTGAGGTTTTGTTGAAATTTTAAATTCTGAGCGTCAACCATGAAAGCTAGTGGTTTTACAATGATGTTTATTTTATACTGTTAACAAAATTTCTACCAGAAAAAGTGCACCGATTTTTACATACAGTACCTTTTTTTTTAGAAAATTTGATCAAGATGGTACATTAGACAGGTAATTATTCGATTTTCTCAATAGTTTTTTAACGCGACGGGAAAGACCACCGAAATATTGCGAAAAACGGCATTTTGTCAATAACGCGTACAATTATCTTCCATAATTTTGAAAATAATCATCGAGAAGTCTTGAAATTTTAGACGATAATGTATCTTTGTAAAAAAAATGTTCAAAAAGTTTCATTTATTTTAGGCAATTTATAGCCATTTTTATATTTTGACGTTTTTCATTCATAAATGGGTTAATTTTGGATTTTTCTACTTGAAATTTGAACGCAACATCGGCCGTACGTTACTATTCTAACTGTATACGAATCGTTTAGAAAATCGCACGATTCTTTGATCCACCGATATTTGTTTTAAGGTTTTTACCGACGTATTAGATTTCATTAAAATCGCGTATCTCCGTAATTTCGAAAATAATCATTCTATCGTTTTGAAATTTTTCACAAAAATCTACATCTCTGTAGAGTTACGAAACGATTTTCAAAAAGCCTCGTTAGGTGGTTATTGTTAAATTCGGGTTTCACCCGGGACGTTCGGATATCAAAAATAATAACGTTTGAACCACAATTTCCAAAACGGTTACCCACCCGAAGCGCAGTCTCGCTACTTCGTCAAACTACCCACGGAACCTAGTGATGGTGATCCCGGGTTTTTTTTTTTTTTTGTCATTTCATCGCGCAAACGAGGCTTTGAAGATTTTCTAATTTTGAAACGAAACGCGGCTGCGAGATCCAGTTGTATTTTATTATTACGATTACGAACACCGCCGGACGATGGGCAAGAGGGTCGAACCTCGGCTGCTGTAGCGGCGAGATACACGGGGATATGCGGAGGGATGCATAGGGACGAGGGATATAGGGAATATAGGGATGAGGGCGACGGGTCGAGGGCAAACATTTGCATTCCGTGTTGACAATCGTATTCTACACGCGTGTACCTAACACGTATATTTATTATATTTTATATTATGCGAAATGCACACACAGCCGCCACCGACCCCTATATATATTTATTATATACGGTCACACCCGGCCACTCCGCGTCCGCGTACGTTTAACGGCCAAAAAAAAAAAAACAGAAAAAAAAAACGATTTTCGACGAGAAGAATCGAAATGGCCATCAATTATAATATTATTATTCGCGCTTTACGCATTAAAATTTACATTATTATTATTGCTCACTCTCCGAATCCGCCGGTCAGCTACCGGCGTCAGTGACAAAATTAATAATAATACGACGGGACGGGACGAATGACGTTTTGGAATTCGATGACAAAAAAAAAAAAATTCAAATGTTCGCGCGGCGTTATTATTATTTGAAAAAACGGCCACATCATCGACGTAGGTATTTGACGTAGGTATGCGCAAGTTGACATAATTGTTTAACTCGTTGAGAAAATAAAAAAGTTTTCTAGTCGATTAAATTAAAAGTTAACTAACAAAAAAAAATAATATTAACTTAACTTAAAATAAAGACAACATTTCATAATTTCAATACACGTGTTATTGTGACTATTACTTCGGCTTCAAAACGTTTTTATCGTATTATTCTTTTTGAAACGTTCTACTTGGTACCGAGTATACTTTTTTTTTTATTATTATTTATTATTATTACGTTAAAAAATAAAACATTAATTTATTATGTTAAAAGTTAGCGAAAAAAACAAGTAAACGTGTTGATTAACTCAAATATAACTTTTATCGACAGAATGGTTTTATGTAAGCACAACACTCGACCTGTTTACTAACACAACGCAAATTTGCAGATGAAATCGCATTTATTCTGTGCTTAATCTGCTTAAACGAAAATTACCAAAACTGTAATGGACACGTAGGATACGGTATCCGAAAAAAATACACCAAAAATAAGTTCTTTGTACTTACGAGAGAACAATGTGTACGTTTTAGCGGGGACATTAATCGTACTTCGGGGGCGCTCTTTCAATTATATCTCGAGTATATATCATAATAATATTGAACGGCGAAGAATCGAAATTCAAAACACAAATACGTCATTAAAGGATCGATTTGTACAAAAAAAATCACCCTGTACACCAACCGTACATTGTATTATTCGAACTCGTTTTTGCATAGTTTCGGCCGTACGAATTACGTGAGTTCACGCGCTGTCACGGAGCGAACAAAAACTGTTTAATAATGACGACCACATAAATGTCAAACACAACTACCACCACCACCGCCGCCAACACCACGTCGCAGTAACAGAATTTTCCGCAATAAAATATGAAGTTTTATCATTTTGAACGCGTGCGATTATATCGTTTTTCGCTCGTCTAAAACCGTCGACAACGTCGAAACCAACAACCAGAAATCCCTAGAGACAATACATTTTGAATTAAAATGCGTTCACGATAACTCGTGTTCGGATTCTGACGTACAAAGTAAGTTATATTTTTTTACAATATTCTGAGCGTAACACGCTATGTACCCGTGATAATTTCCCCGAAGGAAACTAAAAATAAAAGAAGAAGGAAAGAGAGGTTTTCGGCAGACCGCTCGGAGAATAATCATAATATCGAAAAAAATGTTTCAAATAAAATACATTTAAAAACCTTAATCCAAACGTTTTCCCGATAAATATCGAAACGACCTGCTACCCGTGTAAAAGGGATCGTAAGTGGTCGAAATTTCTAGCGGTTTTTCGAAAATGGCTCGAAATTGGTTTTGGTTTTTAGGTCATAACTCAAAATAAAAAAAAAAATTCCAAAAAAAAAAAGCTTCGAGTAGGGTACAATCTGAGTCCGATTAGCACTTTTTAGTGCTCCTGCATGTTTCAATTCGACGCACCCTCAAAGCGGCCACAGAAAACCAAAAAAAAAACACAGAATTTAAAAATTCGTAACAACAATGCGATCTAAACACTCGCAAACTATGTGTTCAACAGTAAATCAAGGCTTACAAGAAAACGTTGTTTAAAACACGATATCGAAATAACTATCGATACTTTTTGCTTTTCATTCAAACATTGCCCAAAATCGGAAATCACTTACATTTGAGTAGAAAAAACAATCTTACATTACGCTAAACAACAAATGTATTACGAGAACGATAACCTAAGATAGTTTGTCGAATGAATTTTAATATTTTTACAAGGGTAAAATTTATTTTTTATAGTACGTAAGTAAAGATTTTACACTCACTAAAAAGTTTTAAGCTATCTACAAGGAAACATTTTCTACAACTATTATTCATCCATCAGAGTTATCTTTTAAAATGTATTAAGTGAAAATATCAAAAAGTCACTTTTGAATTCCGCCAGAGCGCGTTCTATACTGTATTTCTATAGCAGTAGGCTATCTTAGTTCCTTTACAAAATATGAAACAATAATTAACTAATTTTTGTTTTGAAAAATGATTACGATTCAGATACCTGTATACTTGAAGTTTTTTTTTGTTGAAATTTTGATTATTAAAAAAAAAGTTGATGAAATTTAATTTTGAAGAACGAGGTCGATTTCAAACCCTTATAACATAGAAAAAAAAGTTGATTTTAAAAATTGGCCAACGACAGTATAATATGTATATTGAACATTTAAAAGTTACAGACTTCAAACAACAAAAATTAAACTAGTGGGATAGAACTCAAAATGCAAAATTTTGATTTTTAAACTGTTGTAACTGAAAACAAAATAAATAAAAATGGTTTAAAATATGTTTAGGGTCATCGTAAGCCTAGTATTAACAATAGGTATTATACCAAACCAAACCATTTAAGAAAAAGAAAAATATGATAGAATGTTCCCCCTTAAATTGTCATAGCCCTTATAGCAGTCACGTTCACAAATAAATTGCATTCCCTATTTAAAACGCTGATAATTGACTGATTGTCAATATCAATTATTATATCATACGGTAAATTCAATTGCTGAGCAGCTGGTTAAATTGCGTTTACATTATTCATGAACGAAAAACTTTTAATTTATAGAAAATGGTTGTATTATTCGAAAAGGTTTTCATGGATTTTGTACGGTCGCTGAACATATTAGTTAATATATCCATTATATCCATATTCCAGATACAAATAATTATTATAATATTGTACCAGACACGTAAACGTTTCGTTTGAACTTTGCCTAATCTTGCTACATTTAAAGAAAGAAGAAAGAACTATTTTCTTTTGTTGGCGTAAAAAATTCATTGATTGACCGGTAAATTTTGATGTTTGTATCGTATCAAATTATCATTTTAAACCAAATCGTTTTATTTTCATACGAGTAATTATTACCCGTTATTTATATAGACACCTTTCATTAATATATATATGGTACTCAGAAGCAGAATATTTTTGAACGCAAACGTCATCACAACATAATAAATCGTACAAAAAAATGAATATAATAAATTATAATCCGAAATGTTAAAAATGTTTAAAAAAAAAAGTTGTGCAATAATGCGGTAAAAATATGACGACTGTGAGTGAAAAGCATGATGAGCTCTGCACACGATATTGCCCTTTTAAACGTCAAATCATTGTTACCGATAAATTACGTTTTTTTCATTTATTTAATATTAGATAAATCAACATTTCTGGGGAAACATTTTATTTCCGAGTACACGAATTGAAAAAATACGTTAAATTTGAATTATGAAAGATAAAGCGAAACGGTAATAATATAACAGTATAAAAACCATTTAAAAATAGTTCATTCGGAAATTATTAATCCGCGTGCACGTATCATAAAAAATAAAAATAAATTTTTATTTCATATTTCAACTTCTTTTAAATTCAGAACACGATTATTTACCAAATGAGGTGTTTATTTATGTTAGATCAATACCGTACAAAAACGTGTACGTATAATATAACGCATAAACGATAATGTATATTATAGTCGTGTACTATACGTAAATACTTGGAGATATCTTACAGTTATATTGTAGTTGTCGCTTGGCAAATATTAATAATAATGAAGATTAAACATCTCATTGTGAGTACACCTTCTAAATGTGAGTAGATAGTTATTTCTACCATAACACGCCACTACAGACGATCAAAAAAATGTGACACTATGACAGCGCGACTATTAAATTTAAAATAGTTCCTGTTACATTTTTTTCTTTCGTACATTTGACGCTGTTAACGTCTGCGTAAAGACCACCAATCAGTCAAACGTAAAATGATTTCACCAAAACGGTTTGAAAAGAATTATTCGTAATAAAAATTCGTAACAATAACAAAACGTTGGTGTTTATGTCCATGAAAAACGAGTAGATTCGACGGCAAGACTCGAAATTTTAATTAATGTTATCTTACGCGCGTTTGACCTTAGTATTACTGTTACGAGCAACGATGTAATATTTTTGATTTTCATCCACCACAAACTTCCAGTAATGCCTAGAACGCCGACAAAGTTTCTAAAAGTATAAAAGCAAATATATATAATATTAAATAAACCAATCTTGTAGCGAAATACGTTTATCACACAAATGACACTTATTTTTTTTATCTTTTTCGTGTCAAAAAACTGGGTCAACTGGGTCTCAGAGTAACTGAACAAAATCAATTTATAAAACGTGTGGCTAATGGCTATAGGATGAAAAATCTCGTGAAGAAATCGGTTTTCGAATAAGTTACAAACATCTAGCCGGTGGATGACTATCGAAAGTAATACCTCACCATAAGAACCCGACGATTCCAAGAAAACATTCTTATATTTTGTTCCGTAACAGAACTCATGGGAGTGACCAACATTTAATGTGATAATTGACACGTTTCAATCAAATATTTTAATATTAACACATCGTTTACACTACGAATGCTGCAGGTTTAACTTTACATACACATAATACGAATTATCGGTAAAACTCGGATTTTATACACGAAAAAAAAAAAAATTCTCGATCTTAAGAAATACTATGTTTAACACGATCGTTGCGAGTGAAAATTATTGTTGGAATATTAGGATAATATGTAAGTACAATAAGTAGCAGTTTAAGCCTGTAACGATAACATAAAGGGAGGAGGGTATAAATTGTTTGATAGACAGTATTGAATTTTTAGTCTAACCATAATTCAGAACTAAATAGGTTTATCATAACCGAATAAACACAATAATAATCACTGCAGCAGTTACATTTTAATGTTTTCTACAGGAAGTAAAAGAGCAATCGTTTTTTTTTTTCAACAAGATATCGTTTCAACTGTAAAAAACACGTGGTTTGTACGTAAATGTTAAAAATGACTAAACGATTTCGTATTTACACGTTGGTATATGTTTCATAGCTGGTTAGTTCCATATTTGTTTTTAATAATTATTTTTTGATCGGGCATAAAATAGTGACGATCAACGATCGAATAAATTACAACGCGGACGTTTGCGACTCCGGAAAGTGAATTAGGAGACGATAACCTTTCCCCGAATCGATATTTAGTGTACCAAGAAATAATTGTAATGTACGTATGGTACGTACGATTAAATTGTTTTAATTTGAATCAGCTGATTAACGACGAAAACGAATGCGAAGAACATTCTTATTTTCTACACGAATGTTTACGAGTTGTAAAACACGAAATAAGTGTTATAAGGAAAAACTAGAAAGTTTGTCTACGGTTGATTCATTCGACCGACCTACGTACACCACGCGACTAACGTCGACCAACATACGGACAATGTCTACGCGACCAACGATGACATCAAATTTTAATTGCAAAGTTTTCTAGTTGCATCAAAATGGAGATGAAATACGGTGGAAATGGTGAATTATTTTTAAAGAAATCGGTTCCAATCGCGCGCGCGCACCAACTAAGCGCCGAACTACATTCTTTTGTGACTTTTTTGTGACATGAAAACGAATTGGTACCAGCCAGCAGTGTCTATGTACGGTTGCTTAATTTTTGGACAGACGTCGGAATAATCGGCCGACCCCATGAAAATATAATCACGTTGACAATGTCCTCACAAGCGACGTGTTTCGCTCGTGGCCGAAATCAATACTGTTCGTAACACGTTTTTTTTTCCCCGCAGTTCCGCAGCAGGAGAAAAATAAGCGAATTTTTTTTTTCGTCCCGGACACTTCCCGAAACGTAAAATTGTTATTGCTTTTTCTTTTTTTTTTAACTATTGAGCCTCGCGGACGACACACGCGACAATACGATCGAGATAGACGGCGGAGGGTGGCAAAAATAATACGCGAAACTGCGGTTAACGGGCGGCCGACGATAAAATGTCCGAAAGAAAATGGCCGACGGCGGTCAGCGGCGAAAACGGAGAGAACACCACACCGTTTGCTCCGATAATCGCCGTTTCCCTCGGGCCGCTAGAAAACGTACGAACAAGGAAGAAAAAAACACGGAGAAAAAACCCGTTAAACACCACCATTATTTCCAGATTCTGACCGAAAGGATGATAACCGAGACGGGCGATCGTTGTAGCGATATTAAAATAACGCTTACCAGGATATTAATTTCAAATGCGTTTTACTTGCACGCCTGCAGTTTTATCGTGATATTATTATTGGTATCATTATAATCATTATTACCCCCATAGTACCCCCGTCGTTTGGGGACGTTTTTGGCGTGTATTTTTTGCAGCCGTTTCTCGCTAATAACAATAATAATTATACGACGAACGTTTTACTGCAAAACACAGTATATTATAATGCAAACGAACAGTATTTCGGCCCCGGGAAAATGTAGAAATACAACATCGAAAGTCTCGGAACGGAAATATTAAGAAAAATCGCGTGACACGTTTCTTTTCCATTAAAATAGAAAAATTTACGAGAAAACGTAGAAAACTATTCGTACAGCCTTAAGATCGTATACAGAACTGCAACGATACCGTATAAAATTGTTAAACGTGCAAAGATAGTAGTTACGAGTGTAAAAAATATTTGAAGTCTGTACAAAAATGACATTAAAATTAAAGTAACAAAATATTGTTATTAAAACATATTGGACTGTTTTTAAGATGACTTTTTTTTTACTTGGATCTATGCACGATACTTAAATAAATTCGATTAATTCAGAATAGTACACTAGCAAGTGACATTAATCATCGTAATAAATGGTATAAACTATAAAAAATGTAACAAACGGAAACAGTTTTCAGCAAAATTAAAGATACATATCACGAGTTCGTTATTATTATTATTTAAATTAGCTATAAAAGTGACAACGTTTACATTCGACGTAGAGACGAATCATCTTTTTTTATACTACATATTATGTTCGGAACCTTTTTCAAAACTTATTTATTGTAAATATACTTTTTTTTTTTTTTTTGTATGGAGAGTAATTTTCGCAATATTACGCGGCATTTTTCTACCAAGACGCTTTCCGAGGAGCACACGATGACATTTTAAATACGATATCAAATAAACGCGTTTCCCGAATACTTGCTTGGTAACTTTATCCCAGTAAATTCGGTTACACGCGTAGTAAACGTGATCCGCGAATCGTGTTATTTTTGGCCGAAAACAGGAACAACTCTTTTGAATCGCTCTGTATACAGTATATGTTTTCGATGTGTCACGATCGATATAATACTACGCCGCCCTCCTTCTCGCGCAGTTGTTGTTGGCGTCTCAAGACGATGTTGCCAGTCGAGCGGCGTTACACAAAAATCCGCATGCGATCTACTTCTCTTATTCGAGTTTTATTATTACGTCTCGGCTAATACTACTGTACTACGGCAGTTTGTTTCACGGAGTTGTCTGAACTGCCGAACTATGGCTGCGGAACATTTTTGAATTGTTCTTTTTATATAAAATACTATATGAAATTTTATATGTCCGCAGTGAGAGAAAAAACCAATCTGAATATCGCGATATCGCGTAAAATACCGTGTCGTACTATATTATGTATTACGCATTCTATTAGACTCCGGTGCACACACGTTTAGCTCTCGTTCAATTTTCGTCCTGAACTTTTATTAGGAACAAAGTAATATTATAAATACACGATTTTTTATTCGACGGGCCCGGAATCGGCTACCGAAACATTGACTTTGCCGGAAAAGTTCTCGTATAGAATTTTTAATTGTTTTTTAGATGGTGAAGTATAATATTTTATCGGATCGTGCGTGATGATATTTACCTTAAAAAACCGATATTTTTCATCAAACCGAAAGATTATTCAAAGTATTTAAACAACAATGAACTTAAATGCGACTTACGAAATGTTTTAAGAAAAAATAAATTATCCGAATACGTGGATTTTACGTACGTCCGGGATAATTCTTCTAAAGACAAACGTATGGATTATAATGCTGTGTGGCGGCGAAAGATTGCCAGAGCGGAACAGAGAAAAATAGAAGCTTTTGAGTGATGTGGCGTTACAGAAGAGTGCTTAAAATAAGTTTGACAAACGAAGAAATATACTAGAAAGAATGTCTGAAAGAAGAACGCAATCGAATATTATCGAGAAAAGGAGAACTTAATGGGTCGGACGTGTATTGAGACGTAGTGGGTTGTGCTGGGTTGGTGGTATTGACACTATAGAAGGCTGCGTAGAAGGTTTTTAAAATGCTAGAGAAAGACCACGAACGGAGCAACAAATAATAAATGACCAACGGTGCGATTCTCACGGAGAGACTAAGAGCAAGTAAAAGGGAAAATGGCTACAAACCGATCTCGGGATAGAATACAAAACAAGAAGAGATTGGGATCGACTTGTTATAAGTAAGAAAATCCGATAAATATCAACGGTGATACGAGCATTTTGAAATATTGTGTATTAATTGTCTGCACGAAATGCACGAAACTGCTTGACAAATTTTCAAGAAATCGAGATTTTATTAATAATTTTAGAGAGCAAGAACGATTTCCTTTGTTTATGGTAAAAATCGCTCAAACAACTGACGAAGAGACATAGAAAAAAACTTATCCGGCGAACCGTCGAACGAGTCAATGTGATTTTTAAATCGAAATCGCAAATATTAGGTACATCGAAAAGTGATTTAACGAATTTATACTACTATCGACATAGAATTAATATCACGACGGTTAGAAGTGTATAATGAAATGTATATAAAGTAAAAAACCCCCCGTTTTCATATACCGCGTTAACAAACTATGGTTCTTTATGAAACTTTTTTAAATGTTCTCTTCGGGTAGTGACTTTCGTAATTATTAAAACGTGTTTCTGCAAAAACAGACTATAACCGCGTGTTTACTTTACAAGTCACAGTAGGTATTTCTCAGAATTGTAATGCATGTTATTATGCGAAACACAACATCACATTCATACAGGTCTCGTGTTGTAAACTTATTTTCGTATAAATATCATTTCACGCCGCGTTCACGGACGCGCAGCAGAGTGCGGCGGTAATCAAAGGAAAACACGTAAAATGTTGAACGACTAATATTATTATAAAAAGAAATGTTTTTCGCGAGTTACACGTGGTTTTCGTATTTTTTGATTTGCGACGTGTACGAAGGAAACGCGCATATCGTCAACAAACAAATACTCACGATCGTTATAGTAGGTACCGACCGAGTTAACAAAAAAATCGTTACAGACGGGTCTTTTTTATTTACAACATAATTTCGTATACACACCTATAATGTTATACCCGGAATGAATCAGCTACGATGATCGTGTTGTTCCTTATACGAAACTTGCATACGAATAATATCGTGTTTAACGATTCATCAACGTACACAAAAAAAAAAAACGTACACACCTATATGGAGAAACACGCGATTGGGCATTTCACCGACGAGACCACGCGATCCCGTCATTTGTAAAAAAAACGTGCTGATATCAAACGTATTACAGCGGAAACAGTACACATCCTTCGGAATAATCGTCTTTTTTTTCATTTAAAATAGGTATCGCACAATTTAATAAAAAATTAAACTCACTTGATTTTCCGACAGGTCAGTCAAACTCAGGTTATACACCGCGTTCCTGTAAAAGAAAAACAGTTCACGGTTATTGATCGACGTACGGCGATTATAAATATTAGAGGACATTTGAAAACGATTAGTTTAATTCTCGTCGATTGTCTAACGCGTAGACGAGTACGTCAATTACGAACTCGGTGTTTGGAATATAGAAAAAAAAAAAGTTACCTGTAGCAATCACCACAAGGATGATCGAAACATTCGGTTTTTGAAAAGTTATGTACTATCGCGATGATAAAAAACTGCAGTGTGATCGTTTTCAAACGAATCTACGTAACGTAGAAATTTCTGAACTATCAATTTTACAGTAAAGTAAATTAAGTTAAAATTATTAATAATCGAGATACCGTAACGTGTTCTTCGCCCGGTTTCCGGTGTATATTTTACACGAGACCATCGTCCACGCACAGTTTCGATACGATAATTTTCGGTCACACAGAAATCGCGCGCAGAATTAAGACGGATTTGGGTCCGTTATTGTCATTTTAAAGTAGGTGAAATCGGATTATATCGAACACCGTAATTTTAAGAGAATGGCCAAGGAGGAACTGTGCGCTAAAATAACTGACGGTTTCTACGTGGTTTGGCCGTATAAAATATTGTACACTACTATCTCGAAAAACAATATTCGGTAAGAATCGTCATTTTTTTTTTCCCCACGAGATCCAATTATAAGAGCCGATCTGTACAAACCGTACGGCGTATATCACACACGAAAACCGGACGTCAGAGAACGCAGTAAAGTATATTGCCTATATATATATGTTTAAGCAATATTGGCTTCGAGTTTGGCGGTTTTAGGATTTTACTCGCTCGGGGACCTCCCGGCGCTCGTAAGATTGTTATTTTCGCTTTTTCAATCCACCCTTTCTATTCCGCGATAGAAAACAATATAATATCGAAGTGTTTGCGCCGCACGCGCGCACGCGGCCGACGTGGTAATAATTATGAGCGAAAGTCGCCGCAAACCCCGTGGGGTCTGGACGACACACGCGGTATAAACTTTTTGGGGACACGATTGTATATCGTAATAATACAACATAAGGTCGTGCGTTGTACTGCGTCTTCTATACCGCGTGCACAAAGGATATTAGCTGGATATCACGAGAAAAAACGATAAAATATACTGCTAGGACAGAAAGAGTGATTGGACTGCGCGGGAGAGGAGGGAAAATAACAATTTATGGTCGATTTTATTCCGAGGTTCACGACACACGTCGAACCTACTTATAATACGCGAAATAAAACCATCAGTGTTTCGGCTCCGTCGTACTGCGAAATAACGATTTATTTGAACAACTCCTTTTTATACACGCAATACGACATTCTACACGCGTGTAACATACAAAAACGACGTACGGCCGCTGGAGAAAATCATTTTTTTACTATTGGAAAAACTACGTTAGCGGCGTGTCTCGAAAAACGACCCGGAAAAAGGTGCGCGCGGTGGGCTCGTATCGGATTTAGACGGGGAGCACCTCGGTGAATCTCGAAATGCTTGTTGGAATCTTCCGATCGGGAAATAGAGCGGTTACGAGCGAAGAGTGGTTACGAAAATGGAACGTCGAAAGGGAAGACCGAAAAAGAGACGACTGTGAATGATACGCGGAGGGCTGTGTGCGCGTAGGGGATGTGAAAAATCGAGACGAGTGTAAGGGTTCAAGGTGACCACCCCACCCAGATGGTTGGGTGGAAGGCGAAGAAGAAGAAGCATTCAAGATATTTCCTTTCCTAATCCGAGGACAAATTCGGACTTTTCCGGGTTTCCGGAGAAAACGCCGAGTTCGGAAAACGGCGATCGATTCGCCGCCGGGAACAACAATAATACGACAGTTTAACGCGTCCTTTGAGCGCAGCAGCCTCGCGCCGCCCTCCTCACCCAGTGCTCTTCGGACGCGGGATGCGGCGGCGGCGGCGCGTTTGTCTGACCGCGATCCGAGAGCCGTCGCCGTTCTCGGATAGGAGATGAATTCGCGAAAAGGGAGACGATATTATTATCGTTATTATTAGAATATTCTCCTTGCAAACGACGTATTTGGCTCGGGCGAAACGTGTTCATTTGTCGCTCTAACGAGCCGTGCGAACCGTTTTATCATCCGCCCGACGACCGTTACCACGTGGATAGTACCGAAAATGTGCCAAGCGCAAAAGCTCTACCGCCGGTTCGTCTGTTGCGGGTTTTGTCTTTTTTTTTCCGTTCCCTTGCCGCTTTCAGCACGTATAACGACGAGAAAATGTGAAACACGGCGTGTTTTGTTTTCCGGCCCGTTTGACGGTAATACGCGGGCGCGCGGGGGCACATCCTCTCTCCTCCAACGGCGTAATAACGTGTTAGCTCAACAACGTTATTAGCGAGCAGTGAAAATTATCAAAAGAAGAAATGTACGTTTATGAAACGTAGCGACGAGATCAAAAAAACATTTGTTTTTAAACAACAGTAAGAGCGAAACACAAAAACCAACGGCATATTTTATGGTGTTGTATAGGAAAAAAATCTCCGGTTTACACATTTTGTCGACAGCCAATTTTGCCAAAATTTTCGGAAAACGTAAAATTTCACGAGAAACGGTTCGAAATGTCCCCCCGATATCTGTTTCCGGAAATTATATCCCTACAGCAAAACCGTCATTTGATTACTACAATATCTCCGTTACGTTAAATAGTATCACCTAGCGGAAATATTTTTCACACGATCATCTCCACAAAACAGTTATAAACGGTTTGACGGTAACAAACCAACTTAGGGATGTGTTATTAGGAAGATTTGCGTTTCGAGTATTTCAAACGTGTAAATTTCCGCAGGGTACACGGCTATCCTGTATAGTTGATTTCAGACGTTGTCGCTCATCGATTGTCAAACAACAGAGAGTAAAAAAAAAGTCCATTTTCACTCAGCAAGAAAAATAATTTTTTATACGGTTTAATATTATTTATATTGACTTTAAGAACAGAAATTAGCTACTACTCGAGTGTACATTTCATACCTATACCATACAACCTAAAAATTGGGGATCTATATTTGTTACTAGCTGTCACGACACGACGTTGAACGGGATTTAGTTTGCCGATTGGGTACAATCCTTTAGAATTCACAAACAGTAAACGAAAAAAAAAAACAACGGGATCGGTTAGGAGGCTTATCGGCGGAGTATTCAGAACAACTTTGCGGGAAAAATAGGTTGAATAACGTCACACAGAAATGTATAATGCATCCAATCAAATAATTTTCTAAGCATAACAAAAAAAATTGTTATTGAATTAACTAAAGGCGACACGTCCGTTTTCAATGGGTGCCCGTCAAGACTGAAAAGGCCTGTGTTAAAACAGCGGTTTGGATACAATCTATCAACGTAACGGATTTCATTCGTTCGGTATAGTTTTGGCGCGAACGGGTAATCCAAAACTTTCGCATTTACGACATTAGTGGCGTTACCCACGAAAACCAATAAATAGCCACAAACGAAATAAGAATTTGGGATATTCAAGTCCGGCACGGACATAAAATAAAATTTGATTCAGTAAACTTTTCGCCATCGAGCTACGGGGTTTTCACGAATCTATCGTCATGCAGTTATATTATGCAGGATTCGTCGCTGCAGTTCTGGGGGCGACTACTATACGAAAAGTCAAAAACGAAAATTTCAAACATCTTCTAGGGCACCACTCGATGTTTTGCAGGGAATCCTGAGAGAGTTTTTTTGTTATATCATCCGGTATATCCGCGGATTTTTCGAGGAAATGAATGTTTCCGTAAACATTAACAGATTAGGATGACCGCGGGGACGTAACTTTTTTATCGTTGAAATCGACATTTTTGTTTACCGCTTGCCTGACAAGAGTCGATGATCGCAGCAGCAGTACAGGGACGGTCGGGGCTCTAATTTTCTCGCGCTTTTCCGCGGCGAGACACGACGACGCGACATTTGGGATTCCGAGCGGACCCGCCGAATAATCTCCGCCGAGGAAATCATCGTCACACTTTAATAATATCACGACATCCGCGTTAAATCGCATGACGACGACGATGACACAGGATCGCCGATCTCGCGACGGCTTAAGACAAAAGTCGTTCTTATTACTACTGTATTGCCGTCTCGGGGTCACGTCATCGGGGGAGGATTATCGACGAAATCCTACGCAATCTACGCGGGTAACAATCTACACCTTACCGGCCGGCCGATTTCGTAACGGCTTTTGAAGTCATAATAACAATAATATATGATACATTGAGTCCGAAATTTTCGAATCCGAAACACGTACTTGACCGAGGGGCGCGTATCATATCGGTTTCTCCGGTAATTGGCTTTCTAGCTCGCGCGCGGTGTTCTTTCTACTCGTTATTTTTTCTTCCTTCCTTTTCTTTTCCCGCGCGATGTTTGTCCGGTCGCTAATTGCCCGTCACGAACGAAAGAAAAAACAAAAAATAAATTCCGGGTTTTAATGCGTTTCCAAGAGTGCTGCTGTGCAGATCAAAAGATTAAACGCGAAGCGGGCGCCAATAAAAACGGTATTAAATTGCACGCCGCGCCGTTAGGGTGGTGCAGACAGGGAGAGAGAGAGAGAGGAATCTAAAATAATGATATAAAACTTCTACTTATGTCTGTGTTTTCCTCTGCACTCGCAGGAGAGATGTTGTGAGTGCGTGGTCATCATCAAACGGAAAGGAAAGAAAAATTAGGAAAAATTTTTGAAAAATGCGCCTTCTTCATCATCGACTTCCTGCGGTTTTTGCTTTTGAGGCCAGCCCTCCAAACAGATTCGTCGCCATTCACCCATCTCGGCAACTTCACGCCGTTGTATACTTGGTCCCACTGCCTTTGCGTTATTTATTTTTTTGACACGGTCCTCTCTCTTCGGTCTACCCCTAACGGTTATTTTTTCCGGTCGGCCTGAATAAATGAACCATTTTTTCTCCATTTTTTCATCGATCATCTTTTCGTAGTTCTTCCGATCATCTTTAAAACAAGTACTAACAAGTTCCTCATCGTTCCTCCGCTCCCAGATCGATACACGGTACACGATTTCATTTTCATATTTGCATTATTTTCAAAACATATACAAATTAAATTAAAAATTGAATTTTTTATAGAGATTGTACTCATATGCGTAAAAGTTTTGCACTGGTTGAAGAATAAACTTTATATTTGTATAATATAAATATTAATATATATTATAATATCATTATTTTGTCAAATTTTTTTTAGTAATTATATATACTTAATTTTATATTTTGTGCAATAAAATGCTGGTTTCAAATGTCAGTCTTATAAATGTCGAGTAGTAAACGACACTTTATGCGTATATAATTTTACTTATTTACTTTATTAATATACTTTGATTATATAACAGTTATTATTCTAACCTTACTTGTAAATCAAGTGAAAGTGGAACTAAAATAATGCGGAATTTCGATTACCGATCAATGAAAAACTCTAACTTTAGTTCAAAAAATATACGTTTTAAATGCCAGCAAAATATTGTTTTACATTTAAGTGGGTCGTCATCATTGAAATGTAAAGTTCACAAATTGTTTTAGTACCTACTGTTACTTAGTTTTTTATGAAGATTTTTTTTATTTTAACATTTTATGTGGTATCCATTACCGTTTTCTCGAGAAATTTAATCATCCGATTAAACATACCATTCATTTTTAATGGTGGTTAAACTTTCCCGGTCTTACCTTTAATTGGAAAGTTTTTCCTTCTTGTTTTTATAAATAACTGTAAAGCTCACTTTATTTACTTTTAATAAAGCACTGTTCTTTTCTTTTAAGTTGACGTCATTATTTTAAAACGTGTTTTAGAAGTTATTGAGTTTTACTTTATGTACGTCAAACTGATGTTAACTTTAAGTACGTATCTACCTGTAATATTTGTTTCCCTTTTAGTTTTTGGCATGTTTTGTATCCGTTTTCATTGTTTGAAAGTTAAATTAATAACGCGTATAACCTCAAACGGGATGGTCAAACATTTATTTTTTTAACTATCAGAGTCTATTTATTTTTTTTAGTGAACACGACAAATCAGACGTTTTTTTCTAAAAACACGAAAAATACATATAAGCACGAATAATAATTACGCTTTCGGTTCAAAAGAAAAAAATCAATATTTAAAGTAAGTTGACCATTGTGACAATATGATATCCATAAAAGTCGTATAAAATGAAATTACAATAAATGTTTAGATAATAGTTTTATAACAATTGGTTTTTATTCTACTTTTTTTTTATGAAATCAATGTGATACGTATAAACAAAAAAATGATAACGTACGAGAATAAAATGTTTATTAGAAAAGTTTTTAAATAAACATAAAAAAGAATATAAAACACGCTTTACGAGTAAAAACTCTTTCATAGAAGAGATTAAAAGACTTATTTTATATCGACGAAAACAAACGAAATGAATATGTACTTCGAATAAGTAGTAATGCATAACAGATAATCATATTTTTGAATAGTTTAAAGACAGCCATCAAAATAAATACAAATTTTCATTTCTCAAATCTATTTCCATAAGATACAAATTAGACGGATAGTAGATTATTGACACATTTCTTGGGTGGTTTTTTTTTTCATCTAATTAAAACAAAGGAAATTGTTTTTTTTCCTCACTACAAATCAGTTTTATTAATACTATCATTTATAGTGAAAATCTGTAGTTTTTGGTACCTATCTTAAGTCAACAACAAATATCAGTACACTGAAACATGGTATAATGTTGTTCGATGAAACAAATTAGGTTTAACACGAATACGTGATTTTTACAACGCAAAACTACAGTTCGATGTAATTAATTAACACGGCTGGTTCAAATTCATATTATTTACATTAGGGAAACATGTACAGCTCAAATTGTCAAAAAATAATGCAAAACAAAAAATAATAATAAATAAAGCTGTTATCGATATTTTCACTGTAATTTGTAAACGTATATATCGATATTTATCGTAACTTATAACACACGTATCTTACAATTCTTTTGTAACGAAATACGTAATGAAAAATAGAAATCTTCAAAAAGAAAGTAGATATACCTAAATATAAACAAACATTCATTTTCATTCAAACCGTGAACCGATGTACGGCTATTTTTACTGTTAAAAGATGAAAGAGAGCAAAAAAACTGAGAGGGACGCTTATACGTTTTACCCTTATACTGCGGTCTAATGAAAAAATACTACAGAAGATTTAGAAATATAGGCCAATATCTATTTACAATGCAACAGGAACAAACTACGTACACAATATACGATTTGTTCGTTTTAGTATTCTTAAGAGTTGTGAGCACGTTTTTTCCATATTATACAAGCGAGTTAAATTTTTTGTATTCTTTAATATATTTATTTATTTTTTTTTTTTTTATGACAATAGTTTATTATTTATAGATGAATGGTTCACGAATAAAACAATATAGTTCAATGAAAGAGAAACAAAACAACACACTATCCATACATTCTTAATAATATTGAATCAATATCGTTGGATATTTGTTGCGACCGACTTCAAAGAGCCTACTAATAAAAAATTTGATGTTTGTTCGATACGTTCCGGGCGGAATATAAGGTCGAAAAGAATCGGAACGTGTTGATAATAAGGTTTTCAAAAATTATTTTGTTTCTAAATGTTATTCGAGAATAAAATAACGTAACCTAACATATTATACACCTTTTAATAATGTGTTAAAACACTTGCAAACTTTGGAGTACTGATTGATTATTGACAATAGTTAAAAATATAAACATGAATAAGGTTACTTTCGAAATCGAATTCTTTTTTTTTTATCATTATTATTACACATAATCATGCATTACCACTACAATACACAAACTGTTTACCTCGCGCCGACCAAAATGTTATTTCCGTCCCTGAGCAATGTTTTAAAGTAATCCGTGTGCGTGTTGTTGCCGGAAAATATTTTACTTTGTTCGGGCACTGAAAATCAAACAAAACGAACACATGTCAATAACAATAGTCATAAATTATACGTGATTTTAGATATCGATTTTTCAAAAAATAAATCGTATCTACGACGCAATTTTCTCACAAAAATAGCGTTTCGAGCGACTCTCACAAACGAACAAAAAACGCGGTGTGATCTTTACGCTGTAAAATGGAGAGACAATCTTACACGATCATATTATTTCGTACACGTATATTTTTCTTTAATATCGCCGACGGTTTGTTTCCAACCGAAAAGAGAGTTAAATGCCGTAAGATATTCATCTTAGATTGTGAGACAAGCTTTCAAATCGGTACCAACAGCGTTGGCTTTGTTTATACAAGTGAAAAACCGGCTCGTTCCGCCATTCGTAAGTCACACCACCCAGCTGTTTCGCGTTAACGTACGCAACACCTTGCCCGCTAATATTTACACGTTTATTGGATTTGTTCAGAGAAACCGAGTTTGAGAACTCGGTAAAGACACGAAGAAAAACTTGCTAAAACACCAAAGTTTACACGAGGGTTTTATGCGTTTTTAACGATTTTTAAAGCGTCAAACGTTTCCGAGAGCGCCTGGCCGCGGCGGCAGTGATCATTACGGACAACGATCGTTTAGCGACAACGATAACAACAACAACAACGTAACCGCGGCAAAGCTTCAAAAAAAGCGGCGTCTCGTTTGCGTACGCGTTGTAATACACGAAAAGTAAACGGTATACAGGGTGCTTCGTAACGGACACCGCGTTTCGAGGGCGACGTAAAACGAAAAATAAACGGTACATGACGTGGGGAAAAAATGTTTTTATAGGAAGTAATACATGTATAGGGTTCTTTTTTAGTTTCATTTCAAACAAGATATCGTCCAGACGACCGTTTTCTCACGGAGTGGTTTTCGAAAGTAAGAAAGAGGGATTTTTACGTCCGAAGAACGTACGAGAATACTGTACGGAATGCTTCTAGTTTCGACCGACTCTTTTTGCGATAAAATACGTTTCGTTTGGTCTTAAACCTTAAGTTTGTAAACGCCGTCCTCGAACCGTCGAAGAGCTCGAGAAGGCCGTCGGTGCGACGACGCCGCTGGTACTCGACACGACGCTTTTGACGGGAGCGATGGAAAACATTCGATTCCGTATAACACCACGCGCGTCGTTCGTCGTCGAGACCATATTTGGTCGGCATCGTTTTCGCAAAGTGACTGAAAAATAACCTTCTTTCACGTTGTACACTTTCTATAAACGAAATTTTTATTTTCACCGTGGAAAATATGCCCGATACGACGGACGCCCTGTATATATAAGCACTCGTATCCCCGTGCTGGAATGTGACTGCCTCCTAAGCGGTTTCGTGCGCTTGGCATTTCGCGAAATAAAAATAAATAAATAGAACGAGGAAACGAATTAAATATACGCGTTCTGTTGCCGCGGAGAAAGACCTCTACGCCACGCGAACGGAACACGACACGGGTCACGGCACCCAACCGGGGCAAACGAAAATAATCCGATATTGTTATTCGTATACAGTTCGGTAAAAAATCGCCCTACATTTTTCTCACAAACATATCGGTTTGTTCTCGATTTTATTGTTTCTACAGCGATATACACACACTATACCTATAGAGTAGAAAATATCGGAGAATCGTTTGGGAGTCGGGACATTTTTTCTTTTTTTTTCGTTTAATTATTCTATAGTTTTTAGTATATTTCAAGACATTTTTTTCTATTCCTCCCCCGTAAAACCGTACTGCGGTGCAACAATGGTAAATGACTCGTCGCGTGCATCTTCTGCAGCAGAGAACGTGCATCATAACGCACACAAAACGAGCGACGTTCGTCTTGATTACGGTCCCCGCAAATGGGCTGTCTGTCAATCGCGAGCAGATAACACGTGTAGCAGGATTGCATAACCGGAGCGCCGCGTTCGCTGCGACGGTGACACAATGGCGATAATTTAACGAATTCTGCGCGGCGCAAGGGCGCTTTCCGGCTCGTTTGCGCAATATCGAAACGCAGGCCCGCGCGGCGTTACGGCCAACGGGACGACAACAATCGTTATTACTATTCGTATTCTGACGAACGTCGTCGACCGACCGAGAAGGACGAATGTGCGAAACTCCACGAACGTTTCGACAACATAGGATGTAACGATTAATATTATTTTGGCGATGACTACGTGGTGTTATAATGGTTATCGCAATCGATCTGACGCGAAAAGTCTCGAGAAAAAAAAAACATTTCCGACCACCGATTATTCTTCTGCGACTCGTTTCCGCGATCGAAAAACAACCGTTTAGGAGGTACAACTACGAGTATATACATTTAAACTAGAATGATTTACAATAAAATATAACAAAAAATTAAAAACGCTCCTATATCAAGGCGGAATTCAGCAAACCAATTCGGATTTGTAAAGAAAAAACATTATTGTTGTATGTAAAAATGGTGAAGAACAAAAAAATAGGCGCTATTAGCAGGCGATTTCAAACGCCGTGGATCGCCGCGGTATCGTAAAACAATCGTTATTCTTTTTTCTGTAAAACGATACGCTATGTTATGTACCACGATGAGATAAACTTCTTTTGTACTTCTCGTCGCTATTTCGTGTTACACCGTCAATAAACTTTCATAATTCGAATTAATCTACGACGGTTTATAAAACATCGTAATCGGGAAAACGTAAATTGCGAAAAAATAACGAAAGCAAAAGACAAACGAAACGAGCGCAAGTTCGTGTCACTTTGGTAACGGGGTGTCGGACGGATTAATAAAATCCAACGCGCGAGAATCGTTACAAATCGCAGCTCGTCAAACATCTCGACCACGTGCCGAAAACACGCAGCGATCGAAACTTGGAGGAAATTATTCATGCGTAGAGTGCGACTTTCGAGAACTATAAGACGACTTTCAACACCCGTCCTCGATAAATTCGTTTCGAAGTTTTTCAACCGAAGCAGAAGAAAAAAAGATAAAACCGCGGCCATTTATTTTCAAAACATGGATATCCGGTGACGATTTTTCGTCCGAACCTTTTTTTTTACAGCCTATACAGACAGGTTTACGTCGACGTTCGATCCGCCCGAGCCGTAAGTAGTGTGTTGTTGCACACATAAATAAATACAACTTCGCTATACACGATGCGAACGGAATTCCAAAATAAACACACAAAAGTCACCGGGTATTGATATGTATATAAATTGGATCAAACATTGGTTAATACAAATTATTGTAATTGAAAAAAAAAAAAAGCTTATCCAACTACATACATATAAACATTGTATAACGAATACGCAGTACGACAACAAAACGCGCGCCAAATAACATATTAATATAGTCATTTGTTTTATGCGACCGATTTCTATTCATCGAACCACTGATTAAAGGGGGTAAACGAGAAACATGAGAATCCCGAGAGGTAATAAAAATGCGAAATCAATGTTTTCCATATCGTTTTAAATATATGCCAATATTTACGCCAAATAGATTAGAAAACACAATAAAACCCAAAGTGTTTTGTGAATATATAAAATAACGGATATGTTGTTCACGTTCCGGTCTTCTAAGAACAGTGCGAGACGTGCGAAAACAAAAATGCTTAAACAGTAAAATTATGGTAGACAAACCGCGTAATATCCACGCGCTCGGTCGGAACGAATTATATTTTACCATTTTCCGCGTCTGTACACCGGAATCGCGAAGAAAGTTCAAAAACAAAACAAAACAAAAAGTTTCAACATAGGTACAATCTAAGTCCACTATCCAAAAGATTTAGAGCTACGACATTTTTCAATCGTAGTACGCACTCCGTCCGTCAAAAAGTGTTTGCAGAAGAAAAAAAAAGAGAAGAAAAAACACGAAACGCGGCAGTCGACCGAAACGAAAACGTTTTGCAAATTATTTGTCAGACCGGAACACGAGCCGTACACGGCGATTTTCAGTTGACAGACGTGCTTGGTTAAGAATTTCGATTTTAACTTTTCGATTCGCGCCTATCCATCCCCGGATCTCCTACTTGCCGGTTAATTTTTATCGGACGATCGAAAAGATCGTCAGTTTTCTGCGTGCCGAAAACTCGTCGACGAAAATTTCTTTTTTTGAACTCTTTGCGAATCTCCACATTGGTAAAAAAAAATCCTCAAACCCGGCAACACTGCGACGTTCGCGCGGACGTGGATGACACGACGTCGTCGCGTCTATTGTCGTTCCACAAAAGTCGCGTCCCTAAACGAGTGGTGTAAGCGAGACACGTTTATTTACACGTATCCACTGTGTGAAGGAACGACGGCGATAAAACTTCCGCCCCCGGAAAACGGCGTCTATCTATGGCATCTTGGCAGACGTTGAATCACATCATGTTATTATTATATTATTATTCTTCTTCTTTTTGATTAAATCCCGCCGATATTTCCGCGTTTCGCCGTCGACGACGATTGCCGTTTTGTGAGAAGACTTGAAAAAAAATATATATATACGTAAAGAAAACGGCTACGTGGTGGTGTTTGGAGGGCGCAGCCGAAGATTGTACGGATGCCAACCACCTTACACGTTTCGGATGTAAATGTCTTGGCACCGAGAGTGACAATTTCAGACGGGGAAAAAATAAACACTCCCAGCGATAATATGACGCGGGCACGTAAACGTAAACGTTGTGATCCGAGACACGTCGAACGTTTTTTATTTTATTTTTTTTTTTCGATTAGTTTCGATCAGTTTAAAAGGACAAAATAAAGGGTCTGCTGGTATGAGAGGAGATCGCTCTACACGTACCCGTCTAACTTAGTAAATACGTGTTCAAATAGTTAACATAAACTCAATTTTTCGGGGAGCTACTAGCTTTCTTTTAGATTCTGAGCGTGGCGAAGGACGTATATTTCACACGATGTTTGTTTTTTTTGATTGACGATAACTTCTTCAACGACGCTGCGATTTTTAAACGTCAGTACCCCGCTAATGATAGGTACACGTATGGGGGACACGGACGGTAGTAATTTGAGCGGTCACTTGAGCGTCCGTAAGATTAAAAAGTTACAATCAAAGAACTTAAGTAAGAAAAAACGTTTTAAAATTACGGCGAACGTGTTTTTGACTTAATCGATTTAGTTCGATGGATTTAATCAATCCACAAAATGATCATCGGAATATAAGCTGAAACTTTCACATAATATTAAAATTGCTAAAATCCGGGGGGTCTGATACGAATTTCAAGAGATTTCAAAAACGTCTGAGCAAAGTAGAGGACTTTAAGATTTTCATTTTTTTTTTTTTTTTTGTAATTTTTGTTCGATATTTAATTTTCCACAAAAAGTTTTGAAAATTTAACACAAGGTACCAAACATGGAAATACGTATGCTACAAACGAATTTCGAAAATCCTTACTCTAAATTGTGACTACGGATTTTCGAATATTTTTACCATAGCCATGTGTATTTACGTGTTAGCAATCTTGTTAAAACTTTTTTTATTGAACAAAAACTAAAAAAAAAAAAAAAAAAAATGGATATTTTCGAAACCTTTTAAGTTTTATACTTTGCTCAACAATTTTCGAAATCATTTAAAACTTATATCAATCTTGGGCCATACCTATTTTAATGTTAAGGGAAAATTTCAGCTTGTTACGATCATTTTTTTTTTTTTTTGAAGTTATGGCCAAAAAACTAAATCGATCAAAAAACGCCGTAATTATTAACGATTTTTTTTTTTCCAAAATTTTGCCTAGTTTTTTTATTGTAACTATTTCAATTTTGAACTCTCACATCTCAAAGTACCGACAGAGTCCATAAACCTTTCAGGAAATTTACTGATTTTCAAATTCTGAGTATTTTTACTACCCTTAAGGTAGTTCGCAGGAGAACGAAAATCCAAAAAACATTTTAAAAGACGTTTATCACGTTTTAAAATAAACCCGCAAACACTATATATATATACTTTGCACAACGTCGGGAAAGCAAAAAAAAAAAACCCAAAAGTCATTCGTCGTATCTCGCCGGTTTAACACAAGAAAAATAGCAAGTATGACGGCGTAAGTACGCCTAATATTAATATTATTGTTATTATGCTTACGACATAACTCACGCGAAATATTATTACAAAATACGGCTTTGTATTTATTTTTAATTAGACACTGTCATTAAAAAAAATTTATGGAACGTAATTCCGTTATAATATAAACGAAACGTTTTTCCACATCGGATACGAACGACTTTATGATCTTCTATATTTATCAACGTCAAATACGAAGAAAACGGATTTAAAATATAATAATATTGCAAAACTAAATCCGCTATATCCGTGACATCCGATTTATTATTCGCCACAAACTTTTCATTTGTGGGCCCCCTATAGCTATTAATTTGTATAAATTCGAAATCATCTCGACGCCTGCACAGTCACTACTACCGATGGGCACAATAATTTTCTTTCTTTCTTTTTTTTCATTTTCGTGTAATCTAGTCTCGTTTATTTTAAGTTCCTCGTCTTATAGAGCGTATCGCATTTGACGAAACGAATTTCGATTTTACGTCGGGGCAAAGTTGTCCGAGTCGTTACTTTAAAGGTATAAGTTATCTCAACAGCGATTTCAGTTTAATCTCTGCAGTAGGTAGGTGGTGACTAATTCGCCACGCGCACAAATATTATTAAATAATATAACTTTTCACGCGGATTTAACTGGTCCAATTTAAAACAGCTAAATCCACTATTACTTAAGCTATATAGAGCGCGGTGACGTTGCAAAATTTCCTGCAGTCGTGCCGATATTTTTGTTCTACTTTCTAAGTTTTCTTAGGTGTCTTAGATTTCTGGTATAACACAAAACCTTACCGGCTATTCTCGACACGCATCGTCTACATTGATTTTCATACACGTATTTGGCGAAAAACAACAGCGAGAAGTGACAGAACACTCCAGCATACGAATGACGACGTGTGTTTTATATAAATATAACGAAACTATTCTTTTGTTTTTATAGAAAACGTTTTAATAAGTAACTTATATTATAATTGTTCATCATCAATTACTCGAACGAAATATACAACTAATTCAGAAGGAGTATCAGAAACGGTTAGGTTAGGAAACGGTGTACACAACACCGGTTGTGTAATATATGTTTAAAACAATACTTATTGCACGGCCGACGACCGAAGGAGATGAAGAAAAAACAGCGACGCGAGTTAGTAGACAATTAAGGAGATAACATACGGAGCAAAGGAGAATAATAATGTCACCCGACAATACATTAAATGAGAGAGAAATAATAATTTAGAAATAAGACGGCGATATAGAGAGCCTGCAGATATAGAAGAATTACATGGGCCGGTCACGTGTGGATATCCGATGGTTTTTAGTAAAAGTAATCTTGAAACGGAATCCCGATGGAGAAAGACCGTTTTATATTAGGCAGACCAAAACAAAGGCGGATAGAAAAAGTTGATGAGAGTTCATCGGAAAACGGCGCACTGGACGGAGAAGCGTTTCCCCGGGATAGGGATTAGAGAAATAAATGAAAAAAGTATACAGGTAATAGCGATAATTTGAATGGAAAGAACTAAGGAAAAGAAAATTTTGGTTTTGTTTTTTTTCAATTATACAGCGAGTCGGGTCGGATTAATAATTATTTACAGCCGATAAAATAACAACTAACCGGGAAGTAATTTGTATCACACTATACGTGTATTATAAACGTGGTCACGATGATCTTCATGTTAGACGGTAACAGGTATAGCGGTTTCGGATTCTTGACCGCATAACTTCTTCTTCTTCTTTGGGGTTTGTCGGCCATTAAGAACATCCCGTCACACATCCAATTCTCCAGCCTTCTCTATCCAAAGCTCGTGCTTTCCAATCCGGCCCTCCATTCAGTGCCAACACTTCTTTTTTTATATACCATGTCTTCCCACCTTAATCGAGGTCTCCCTAGCGGTATTTTACCAACTGGGTTCTCGTCCATAGTCGTCCTTATTACGTTGTTCTGGCTTCGTCTAGCATAACCGGCCCACTAAAGTCTTCGGTTTCTAATTTCGGTATTTACTGTGTCTTCTTTTTTAAATAGGCTTTCTTCATTATTTTTTCTTACTCTCCACTCACCCGTCTCCACTTTGTCTTGACCGCACACAACGGCGCGCATAAAACATTTCAGTCATTAATACGGCAGTACAATTCTGGTGCAATTCGAAACGTTCGTTGGGTTTAAAATCGTTTTTCTGAAAATCGCGGTAAACACAACCGACGCGAAAAGAAACCCATTAAAACTCGATACCACAGTGGCGATATTTTCGACTCGGCCGAATCCCGCACGACTTTTATCCATTTTGACGTACGACACCGGCCGTCTCGAGTCACGCGTCAATTCGGTGCAAAACTCAAGTCGACGTGGCCGACGGTCGACATATATTACACATAATTCTTTCTTCAACGTACGTCAAGTAACGTTGAAATCCGAACGAAATTCGTCCAAGGCGTGTTTTCCTTCGTTCCGATTACGGAAAGGATGACGCCAAGTTTTCGACGAGTTTTATACTACAGTTACTTAAAACAAACCAGAGGTAGGTTTAGTCGTATATTTACAGCCAAACGAACGTTACGAGTGGAAAAGAATTTTGTTCCTTCGACAAAAAAAAAATTTTTCGCGCGCACTTACATAGAACACAACCGACGCGAAAGTTGAAAAATTAATAAGCGGGGACACTAAACGCGCGAGAAACATTAAAAATGTCGACTGTTTGACCGGTGTGTTATATTTTTACCGCTATGCGATCAATACGAACCTACGCTGCACAATTATATAAACAAAAATCAGAAGAATTACTTTTGAATTTTCTTCGACAAAGTTTTTGAACGACCCGTGCAGCGGACGCGGGAAGAGAGCGTTTCCGCAGATATAAAGGGATCCGTACATTGTTTCGGATACAAATAACACTTAAACAGCACATGACGCACAGACACGTTTTATACACTGACACCGCTACTGAGTTAGACAGTGCATGGATGGACCACGCGAAACGATTGTTTGACGATCGAAAAAAAAACCATAAACAAACGCCGTCTCGCGTAATATTTTCCTCGCACCGTTCGTCGCGCGTGGTCATCGAAAAAATCGTCTTTATGAAACCAAAACCACTGTCACCGATTCGAAGATCCGAAGATCGAAGAACAAAAACGCGATACGCGGGTTAAATCAACAGTGAAATGTATCGAAATCGCGCGCGTCAAACGCTATTAATCACACGTCCTTGATGAATATAATATTGTGATAAAAAACCGCGATCTTATCGGAAACGAATCAAAATTAAAAATTGTGAAACCGTTTTTCTGTGGCCAACGCGCGCTGTCGTAAACGAGCTTTACGTCCAATGAATAATGGACCGGGGGAAGATAAAAGGGAAATATTACCGCACGCCGCGAACGAGTTGGAAAATGTTTTCGTATTTCGGTAAAAATTATTTCCGGTCACGGGGTCCGCGTCAACGTCTACCACTGCGCTCTCTCCTCCGGCGGGGAACAACAACAATAATAATAATTTACGGGGCAGTTAGCTTTGTTTTTGACGGAAAACTACTTTTCTACTTCCACCAACTCTCGGCGGCGGCAGTTCAACCGCGGAGGGAAAATCATCGTTTCCGAAAGACGTCGCCGCGTGTTTTACTGAGCCGTTTTCTTTTTTTTCTGTAAATGTACACTACAGGAAGACGGGAAATCCGGCTCTTGGCGACCCAGCGGATACGCCGATGCGGATCATCCAATTGTATCATCGACTCACAATCTTGGCGTCGTCGGGCCTTGTTTTTTATTTCCCCGAGAATAATTGGGGTCCGTCTCATTGCTGAACACGCGGTAAAGCGTTTTGGCTTTTTGAAGAAAATAAAGCGACGCGAACGACCCACGACATCTGGTCCAAACGAACGGCGCGGGGGCCATGCTGGTCGTGTGTGTTTCACAGTGACACGGAACCGCTACGAACGTTGTTCCCAGAGCACTTCGCGGGGTGGTGTGCCGTGGAGTGGTCGGCCTGCGCCAGATTCGAGCATCTGTCACTATTTTCGTTGGGAACATACGAAAAAGCGTTCAAACGTTGTCATTATTATCGTAGAAGAAGAACTCGAAGAGAGAATCGGGAAGGAAGTTACTTACGGCATTAACGACCGGCCCAATTGTGTAGACAAGCGGTTGAAAAACCTAACAGGGATCACCTAATAAAAATGCTGACGGCGGCCGTCTTAGAGACGTACTCTTTAAAACTTAATGCAAAAAAAACTAGACACACTACTGAAAACGTAACTCTTACTGCCGCGGGTTCAACAGTTTTTATCCTACAGGACTTCAAAACCGATCCTTTGCCCCGTCCCGCAGTAGTTGTACCTATAAAAACATTTTTGTCACAGAATAAATCAATATATAATGACCAATTATTATTTAAAAAAAAAACTTTGTAAATTAACTATAATATTGGTTTTAGTTTGGACATTTTTGTTGGCGAAAAGGTAAAAAAAAAATCATCAAATCGTTGAATTTAAATATGGGTAGTACCCGATATTGGTGTACGCTCGTACGCGAATTCTAACCGAAAAGCGAGTGCACTATGTTTATAAAACAAAATTACTATTCGTTTGTCGTTTAATAGAATTTTTTTATATTTGCTCTTAAAAATCCTGACTTTATATAATAGCCTACCACCTCTATACTGTTCATATAGTCCGTGCCAACTCTGTCTCGTTTTAGTTATACGTAATTTTAACGTTTATTCATTTCACGTTTAGAATTAAAGTCTAATCGATCCGCCGACCGGGAGTACTTATTATAAATGTTGTTACGTATGAAAATGTTCTGAACTTGGACGAAAATCGACGGTCGTTAATTTTGATTTGAATTTAGTTTCAACAGAAAACCAACAATGTTGTGTAAACGTACTGACATACTAAAATAATTAAAATCATACATACACGACGGTAATGCTTATTAACTGGAACGTTCCATAAACATCAAAAGCATAATATATTAACGTTAGCGTATACTAATATTACACATTTATGAATATAAATATTGGTCGGTTGTAATTTGTGAACTTTTTACCTTTTTTTTCCTCTCTTTTTTCGTCGTATTTTATTTTTGCTGCTTCCCTTGTGAACAAAAATACAAATGTACCTGCTATTCAACGTACGCATCGTGTTCGGAAAAGTAGGTTAACGCGAGGGCGTAACCAGTAACGTTATTTAACGTGTTCATAATGAATAATATACCTATTCACACATAGGTGGTATTCACGTAAAACAATGCGAAAATGCAGTACGCGCTGTTTTTTTTTAATGTAAAATGTACAAATTAAAATATTATTGCTCTAAAATCTACACGGAATTTCACACGCTTTCGCACTTACTATCGGTTTGCCGGTTTTCCGCTTATCCCCGTGTATTATTTTGTTGTAAAACATATTGTTTCGTATTTGTGCAAACGGTTTATTATTCATTCAATTTGTATTCTATACGTATATTTTTGCGTATGTGTGCAAGAACGATTAGGTGATTTCGATCAGCAAAATTTTAACAAAAGAAAAATGTCGGCTTACAAACACAATATATACTTACGAAAAACAGCGAGACAGAAACCGAAAAAACCTAGAGTAGACATCTGTTATTAGTGGACCGACAAAAAGTTGCAGTTTAATATTTTTTTTAACAACATTTCTGATTTCGTTCTAAGCAAAGAAAGTATAGACTACGTGTAATAACGCGATAAAAATTCTTCAGCGGATTAAAAAATATATCTATGAACCACTCGAAAAACGAATTTGTAAAATAACATCGAGTTACATTTTTTACTTGAAATTATAAAAACCCATTTTATACGTCAAACAATCGCGTTAGTCGTGAATTAGTTCTAAAAAATTAGAAACTATTAGTTGTTATAGAACAAAAATACCCAAAATGTTAGTTTCACCCATTGCAAGTAGGTCTATTCAATAAATGTATTTTAATTACTTTTAAGATCCGTGCGAGACAAAGGTTCTGCGAGTGTTAAGCCCCGTCCATATGAATTAGTCCAAAAAGATGGTCAGAAACAACTAACTAAATCGTAGTAGGAAAAATCAACTGCTAAGTCAACAAACTGACAAGTTTTTTTTTTTTGCTTCGCGTAAAACTCGATAAGGTCATCTACCTACACGTATCAGCCGGCGAAAGTAGGAAGAAGAACAGTATTGATTTGGGCTCAAAACGAAATGAAGAAAAACACAAAATGTTTATAAGTTAGGTAAGGTAAAATAAAATATAAAAGGAAAAGTTTTTGAATCGGCGTTAACACAACAGTGTGAATGTCAGCAGCAGAATGACGTGTAACAAATGTGTGAAAGATCCATTGATTTTCAATATTAGTCATCTTTGCATACGTGATTCTCTAAATGAACTGTGGAATGTGCAAAAAAAAGAAAATGTGAAAGGAGCGCAGAAGAAACGTTTAAAATTAAAAACTTTTTTTTGCGTTTTGTCGTTTCGTGATGGGAATTACTAACAACCATTCCAAATTAAATTTCGAAAAACTTATTTGCACTCGTTATTCGGGCCTTCAAACTTTATCTTATCGCACGCATTTACCAAATAATGTTTCTCGCGCAAGTATAGAGTATATTTATAGAATCATCGTTGCGAATATTTTGACAAATACTACAGTGGTAAATAAAAGAAAAAAATTCGTTTTATCAATGAACTTCGTAAAAATTTCACATCAAATTTTAGATTCTGATCTACAAATTTTGAAATTCGAGTTACAATATATTGTATACGGTGGTTTCATATACAAAACGTGAAAGTTAAATTGGATTTTCCACATAATAAAGTAATTATATTTATTATATTGGTCGTACGAATCGTCGCCTATAATTAATAAAACAAAAAAAAAACAAAAACGACGTTAAATGAACCAAGTGCAAAAACCGTTGACGGTTTCCGCAATCAATTAGAAACTGTCCGGATGGATTAGACGAAAAGAATGAAAAATATATTGAGTGTTAAATTAAAAACCGTTAAATGCCAAATAAATTTGCAAAGGATAATTATTAAATCCCGAACATACAAAAAAGTATTTTAAAATGCAGCTATACACAGTGTTCCCCTTTAAAGAAGGATTATAATGCTTTCTCGGTCGTCGTCCTCGCGTCCGGTCTAAAACCCACCTCCTCAGTGGGGCCCGCTGAGAATTAAAACTCCGATTTTATGCCAATTCGATGGGAATCAATGCAGATTTGTGGGTATAATTTATTTTCACGTACACGCAAACTACACACGGCCGGCACATTATAAGGGTATCATTCAAAAAAATATCTCAAAAATAAACCATCGCGGAATCCTCTATTCCAATCGATTTGTACACATAATAGTCTATCAGACAATAAAATATACGTATATATATATGTTTAGTGATCATGCACTTTACAATAAATATGTTTTATTTTTACAGGATAATCGAACGACTCGCGGGATATTATGTTTTCACGTCACAACAATAATATAACTGCCAAGTGTAAAACGCTTTTTCCCGATCTCGTTTCTAAACGAATAAAATATGGTTATTGTATTTCGTGAAAAGTCAAAAGCCGTCGAAGAAAAATACGTGTTCGTGTTTGTACACAGAGGTACGTGTCATGAATTTCTGTGGCATTTTGAATTTAGCCCTATAAGTTTTGGTCGAGAAAATTATAACTATTTTTTTTTTTTTTTATACATTATAAGTACGTTTTTTTGTGAACACGTTTCATCGTAAGCGTAACTAATTGTACAAACTCGGGTGTGTAAATAGATGTAAGGACAATCCAAGTAATAGTATAGGTGAAACGTTACGAGAAATGGCGCATTTGTCATAAAAATACACAATTATTAGGAGTTTATGTTTACTGTACGACAATTCCGATTTGTATGCGTGTTCTAGAAACATAACATGCAAACGTAAAGTTCCTAGGATGGTTAATTGGAATAATGGATACTCGCGCTCTACATTTTAATATAATACAAGAAAATACGTAATTTTCCATCACGTTTCTACGAAATCAGTTATAATTATAATACTTTTGAGAGCTAAAAAGCAATATTTCAGAAAAGTTGTTTGAAACTAAATGTTCATAGAGTAGCTATGGCTTATGAGCTGCGTACAACAATACTACATCTACATCAGTTCTCAAAAGTCAAACAATTATATACAAGTATAATGCTTTTTTTGTATAATTTCCGTAAAAAATAAACAAAAATTTCGCGAAATAACATAATGACCGAGATTAGAAGATTGTGTAAGACGTTTTTTTTTTTTGTTAACCTAGCTCGAATCGCTACAGCGTTTGTGGTCCAGCTACCTTTTGGACATTTCAAACGAGTACATTTTATACTTTTAAATTGTTTTCATACAAACGACATGTAATAATTTAAATGAAATAATATAAATTATTATAAATTTGTTATTCAGAAAATATAAGCACGTCAAAATACTGGAATAATCGATCGATCACCGTGAATGCAAAACAACTCGTTTTCGTGCTCTGGTCATCTCGCCATTTTAAATCGTAGAATTTAAATGTTATTTTTTTTTTTTTGCACAATCGAAAGTTTAAAATGGTTGACAAGTCGCACTCAAGTCTCTAAATCTAACAATTTCATACAAAAACGACGTTTTGATTGGAATATAAATTTCACGGTCGATCACATTTTCGTTTGTAGTTTTAAATGTAAGTTATCGAATTCGACTTGTAAAATTATTTATTCAATCGGTTACGAGAATAAAAAAACAAATTTCGTCAACTATACGAGACCGGGGTAGTTTTTTTTCCCCCGTGAAATCCATTTGAATGCTCGAAACGCGAAAGAAATTGTCTCGTACGTTTCGCTCCATAAACAATACAGGCTATACACCCTTAACAAAATACAATTTTGATCGAATGCGGAAACGAACACAACAGAAGTTATAATAATATTCGTAAACGAGTTCGTCGCCCAGCTTCGTCTTATTTACAATAAATTTCGTTTTCTCTCTCTCTGTACACCTTTTGCAACCGTTCGCGCGACGTACCTGCAGGGCCGTAAGTACCTGATATAATAATTAATAATAATCCAAACGGAACACAACGACGTTTAGCTACTTTGATGATTGTCGCCCTCTTATATAGCTTCCATGAACGACGTTTAATTATTTATAATAGCGGTCTGTTCGTCGGTGGTAATAACAATATAATTCGTCGCCGAACAACAAACTCTGGTAGAATATTATAATACGATATAGATAGGCGTTTACTGTGTAATAAGGTACCTACCTATCAATTTTTAAAACGCAACAGTTCGCGAGACGCAGACAAACTAACGGGAAAATAAAAAAAAAATACGCGTTTAATTCATTAAACCGTAAATGAACTCTAAGGAAAAGTTTAATTACGACTTTTAGCCCGCTCACAACTGCGCAGATATAAATTTCCTAACGATACGCGGAAAAGTCTCACGCGTTTAAAAAACAAAACACCGTCATCAATTAAGTGTGTTATAAAATTTCAGCAATCTACTTAATTAAAAAAAAATAAACACGCGTTGAAAACCCCGTAAAACGAACCGTGTTTTCAAAAGTACAAAATTAATAAACGTTCACATACATATATACTTATATTTATACTTACTGGCGTACATCTAAAATTTAACGTTAAGATTTTACACAATACAAACCGATATATTCGGCCCTTTAAATCCGTACGGACAGTCAACCGGAACGGAATAGATAACAGCGAAATGACAGAAAAAAGAAATGAGGATCAGTGAAATATATATCTTGACTCGCGATCTTTTACTCGCGCGATGTTGGAACGGAATATTATATTGTATACGACTCGTCAATGTTCCCCTGCAGTCGTTTATCAATCTGATCGGAGCGTTTCGATTTTTAACACAAAATCGTTTTTTTTTTTTTACGCATTTTTACATTGTTTTATTTTATTAAAACAAATTCGGTAAATAATTTCAAACGATTCGTTATTTCTACCACGACATCCATAGAATAAAACATGTTGTTCTCTTTTTGCCGTACAATTAAAATGAACATTTTACGTGTTATATGACATAAAATGTTTATGAATACACGTAATTATATTTTATGTCACAATGTAACACAAGTGAATATCGCGTTTTAATCTCGGAATATAGCGATTAACTAAAATAATTTTCAACAAAGAATTAAATATCGATACTAACTAAACATAAGTTAAAACAATATTAATATAAATGACACACGACAATATCGTCGGAAACTGCGGACTAAACTAATATGATAAGAGAGAAAAAGAAAAAACTTTGAAACAGAAATTCCGAATAAAACTCTACATTATCGTATACGAATCCAAAGAATTATTGTGACAAAATATAGCGATGATAAATAACGGAACGTCGACTATAAGAAGGACATAACACATAAATATTCGAACGTATAAGGATCACTTGATTTTAAACATATCTATATGAAATGGAAAAAATCAAAACGATTTAGAAAATGGAAAACGAAAATGGAATAAAATTCGAGAAAAAATACAAACAATAAAAAAAAATCAACACATTTATTTTGTGGTTTTAGTAATAAACCCCGCGAATTCGTAGAAATAAAGCCCATATACGACGTGTGCAAGCACAAGTATTATAACTTGGAAGCAATTCGAATAAAAAAAATGAAGCTAATTACACATAAAAGGCGGTGGCTGCCTATTCCAAAAGGTCGCGACGGCAAAAACCATTCATAAAGGCCAAAACTAAAATTCGATCCGAAAATGTTTAAAACCTGTTAAATCTAATTAACAAAAACAGTGTTCTTCTTCTTCCACAGCGACGATAATATGTCGGCGATACGAAAAGCCAATGGGTTACGGCCCGGTGATTAATGGCGTGGCAGCTCTCCCCCAGGACGTACGCGGCTGGTACACATAAATTATTATTGGCGTCCGAGTTCAACAAATTTGAGAAAGATCGATGGTCCGATATCACGCGCGAATAAGCTGGCTAATTTCTCGCGCGTGCCTTTTTCTCCGATATTGAAATCTGAGACGGTTTTTTTCATTCATTCCTTTTTTTTTATTTATTTATACGCGAGCGTCGAGAACGAAGAAGAGAAAAAGATGGGGTGATGGGAGTTTAGAGAAAACAGGGGTTTTGGAAAATGAAGAGAAATCGTCGGTCGGCCGGAACGCAATTTATAAAGATTTGCCGTCGGCTGCCACGACGGTTAGGAGGCTCGACGACGGTAAAAAGAGTGTACACTGTAAACGGATATCGGGTGACCGAAACGAAATTTCTTTATTACTTTTTTTTTTTTTCGTTCTTTATCCGTCTCAGTAACAATTATTGACTCGCGTGAAACGCGGTTAAAAAGTTGTCGACTGCGTTTCATTAGACAAGCAGTAAAAACTGAAAAAAAATACATTTTAGTTGCGGCCAAAAGAGTGTTTGGAATATACAAATGAATCTTTGAATAATATTTACTGGAAATTATGTTCGCTGATGAAAGCCGGGCATTAACTCGTTAAAAGTTCAAATCGAGTAAAAAAAAAAAAACCGGGTCAATTAACTAGTTTGATAAATTGATTTTTTTTTTTTTTAATTCAACGTGACGTGAGTTAAAATGTAATAATTTTAAAAAAATTTTCAAAACTCTTTTTGTAAATAAATAAGTAGCTTGCTAAGACATCACTCTGGGTCGTAGACACTTGGCAGTACAATGATAACTGTAGTTAGTGTTCATCGATTTTATTAACATTTAAAAAAGTGGAAAAATACATTGGACACTAACGATAAGGTCAATCTCCTCAATAAGTCGTGAAATTTTCGATTTTTTCAACGGCCGGTCGGGAAACACTGCACTAGGTACCAATAATCACGTGGTAATTTATTTTGTTAGTTAACATCTAGTTAATGAATTTAAAAAATTAACTTTTGACTCGACTCAACCTTTCATTTTATCAATATTAACTTAACGAGTCGAGTAAGTAACTTTTCCGGCCACGTAAACTCGAAATAGTTTTACATTCTGAGCGTCAGCGAAGAGTGTATTGTTTTTAACGATGATGATGTTTTTTTTTCTCTCTCTGTGAACACTCTTAAGGGTTTAAGGAATGCTCCGATTTTACGTACGATACCCCGAAATATATAAGTAATTTATCCGGGATACGTTTTTTTTTTTTAAATTTCGATTATTTTTGGAGTTATCGGGGCCGAAAAGAAAAACGGCGAAATTTTCGAAATCGTTCCGTTCCACTTGAAAAACTTACGTGTGTCATTAAGAACGAGTTTAAAGAGTTCACTGCTGAAATCGCAATCGATTTTCACTCTCGAAACACGAGTTTTATTATATATACGTGGTGAAAAAATTTAGAAAATCGGTTCGGACCATTTTGGTTTGAACACGTTTTTCGCGTGGTTGTCGTCGAACGAGTAATTCCGGGCAGCCGTGTACTTCTCGACGAAAAAAATGAATACGTTTCTCACGGTAACACATCGATTATTTTTCAGATCATAACGACCGGAATAAAGAACGGGGCCGAGCTGAAACTAGATACTAAAACGGGATAAAAACGTTGTCGAATTCGTTTTTTACCGGGACGTACACTACAGACGCGAGCTCGCCCGGAATATCGTATTTTCAAAGGCGACCGGTGTACTCTCGGGTACGAAATAACGCGTTCGAAGCTACACAATAATGGTCACCCGCCGAAACCACGCGCGACCCAGAACCGGATTTTTTTTTTCAATCCCGGCTCCACTCGGAACGCTACCACACGCTCTGACGGCGAATTTTCGATCGATTGTCCTGCGCGCCCGCGAGACCCTACTACATGAATAATAGTACGAGTACACGGTGGAAAGGGCGCGTCAGCTGCGACGCGACGGGCACGGTGTTCGGACCCTTCAGGGCCGGGCCCTAGTGGACCCCGTAGACCCTGCAGCGGGACGATATTTTATTTCGTGCGCGTAAACCGCGTAATAACATCGACACGTTTAGGCTTGCACGCGTTGCATAATCGCCGCGGTGATTAACTCGTACGAACGAAATAATATATATCATGGCCGTCGCGTGTACACGTCGGAGTGCCCGCGAGGGTCGAACGACCCTGCGACCCTTTTTTTTAATCGTTCCCGATCTGCACATTCATCGAGAAACTGCACACACACACACGTTTTGTACAAGCTACATGCGTTATTCTTTATGACGACGACGCTACGACGTTTGATTGATGACGACGTGTGTGTATATAAAAACTTTTCAAAGTTGAAAAAACAATTTCAAATTAAACACACACGAGTATTGTTTTAATCCAAAGGTCCAAACGCCCGTAAGATGTAGAAGGGTCTGCGTGTACGTTATCAACAGTGTGAATAGTTGAAAACACGTGTACCGCACACAGTCTGTACGACATAAAACACATTGTGTTTATTAAGATTACGCGAGTTTTTTAAAAATTTTTTGACTCGAGAAAACGTGTATGAAAGAAATATGACACGTTTAAACGTGATGAATCGAAAACACTGCCCGAGAGTAGTAAACTACGAATTGATTATACACGACCGATTTCGACCAAACGTCGTCAATGTCACAAAAACGATTCACTATCGAATTCGGTACGTCGTTTTTTTTTTTTTTATACGTTGTGTAAGAGTATCGTTCGTGTCGAGATAATTAAAACGTCCTCTCTCTTGTGTCGATCTGAATATAAATAAAAAGAAAAAAAACCTATAACGAGGCGTAAAGAAAAACTCGACGACGTGTGACGCGTAGAATAAAATCGCGCGAACGTCATATTATAGTCGCGCATCGATTGATACGTTTGAATAAAAAAAAACACAGATTCCGTTGAATCGTTTGTTTTGGTCGAGTACACCTATATAGTTAACACACCAGGTTAACGAAGCCCCTGAAAAATGTTGCTAAAAAATTTCGTTTGTTTTTAAATCACTACGGTTCGATAATCGAAAGTTGGCGTTTTAAGTCCTTCATTACTACTTACTAGTTTTAGTTTTGCATTTAGAAGTCTGTAGCTTTAAATATGCAGTTTACGCGTAATTCTCTCTACCGTCGTAGACCAATTTTTAAGATTTTTTTCTAGGGTATAGAAATTGACCTCGTTGTTGAAAATCGAATTTCATGGATATTTTTTTTTTTTTCAATAATCAACGAAAAAAAAACTCAACGTCGGTACACGGGTGTTACGTATTAACGGTGATGATTTTTCAAAACAAAAATTAGTTAAGTTCATTTGTTGAGGAACGCCAATAGAAATACAGTATACGGAACCGCGCTCTGATAGTAACTCTACCGCGGATATTCATTCCCCAGTACATATTATACAGCTGCTGATTTTTCTAAAGATAAAATAATACAGCTGCGTTTGATTATATTGCGAATTACAAAAATTAAACGTAAAAACGAATTAATAATAAATACAATTTATAGGACTCGACGGACAGGCGCGATTTACGCGATCTTGGAGAGTGATAGTATACGGATGGGTGCAAGTTGAACGGAGAGCCACGAAGATGAGAAGGAAACACGCACGCGGCCAATAACCATTATTTTGTAAGCTCGCTAAAAACAGCCATTACGTGACACGCATTTGCTCGCTTATGTGTAATTAACTAAAATATGGATTGCTTCGAGAACGGACCGTTTTCGATCGCACGAGCAGAGTCGAACGTGAAAATCCTCTTTGCTCGCAGACTATAAGACCGACGACGACAGATCTAACTTGCCGAGCGGATGAAATACGAAAAACACAAGCAAAGCAACAAAATAAATGCAAAAACATATTACAAGTATATACACGTAGATTATTTGATTTTTTTTTTTTCGAGTCTGACCGCCTCTATAGTATAATACGAACATGACCGCTTGTTTTATACTTCGAAAATGCTTACGAATCCGTTTGAATCAAAATATTCCGCGGTATAAAAGCCGAGGCCAAACGGAAAAACACTTAAAAGCGGTAAATCGGGATCTATAAAAATGTGTGTAATATTTGTTGATAGCTATTGTATTTTCGGTTCAGTCCCGTGGAAAATCTAAATCGATTAAAACGCCGAAGTTACAAATTATGACAAAACGAGAATTAAGATCAGAAATGAATCGGCTTTATTTGAGCACGACCAAAAAGTATTCGTTAGGACACGGCATTAACGTTATCGATAAAACGTCTGCGTTTTCTTTAGCGATAATAGACCCGTTACACCCTATGCATGTTATACGAAAACAACGGCTGTTTGAATAATGATTTAAATAATTACACACCTTAACGTTGAATCTTTAGATAATTTATAACTACGCGGCCAATCCAATACGATATTACATTAGTTTACGATACGGACAAAAATTGTGTTTTAAGTGTGAGTGAGCCAATACAGTTTTTTACGGGTTTCAAAGCGATTATTCGCCAGAACGTAAGTCGGAAAAATAAAGTTGGACGGAACAAACACGGCAGAACAGTTGACCCCTATGATTATATTATAAGGGCGCATATAAACGTGCTTGAGCGATGGATCTATGTAAATTCTTGTCAGGACATTTAGGGAAACGTACCTAATAATATCGCGTGAAGTTTCTCGTTTCCAACCGACGAACAGTGGTACATGCATGTTCGACGACGACGACGATAGGGATTAAACCGAGTAAATACAAAAATAATCGTAAAGTGCGCGTAGACAGACACAATAAATTGAAAGATGACGAACAATACGCACACGGAAACTTTGCAAACAACAATTATTATTGTACACCGTCGTAGCGCGTTATTTTTGAATTAAAATTATAGTCGAGTGCGAAACAGCCGTGCGAATATCCTGTTCAGTATATACTCGTACAATAACGTTTCGAAAAAGGTTTTTCGCCGACTAGATCAGACTGTTAGATAGACTTTGCGGCGAAAAATATTCTATATTTTATACGCACAAGTACGAAGACAATGTAAATTATACATCAACGGCGTAAAGGAAAGAATTTGTCAAAAAACACCGCGTAACGAGAATCGACAAAACTCACTTTTGTAACATTATACGACAACGTGTAAAAAAAATCTAAATTGCAACACGTTTTATTCATCGTTTAACGTCAAAATCAAACAGTCGCGGTATAGGGGGTGTATTTGTAACAACGGGACTTCAACCCAGGTGTTTATGAAACGTCCCCCAACGACAACAGAGTTTGACGAACCCGCAGCTCGTAACTCTCGAAAACGTGTAAAAACGCGTATAAGCACACTGGGGGCGAAAATAAATACCGGAACTCGTCGGTCATACCGAATTTTTCGCTCTCGAGTTGATGATAACTCCGGTTCTCCTGCGACCGTTAACTTCGTCCTATTTTCAATAATAATGTTCGCGGACATCGCTGGCCAACCCAACCTTTCCGCCGGGGCGCGCTAAAAACGGACGACCCGATATTTATTGGAATTCCGTCGCCGGTGCGGCGACCGCGAGACTGAATAATATATTATTCGACGCGAAACTATTCGCCGCGTATTGTTTGAGCGTTCGGAGTATATTATTATTGTTGGCGGCGAATACCAGCGACGGAACTAATGGGTTTCTGTGTGAGCTCTCGTGTGATGGGTGTGTGTTTAAATTGTTTTTTACTTTCCGAACAAGTCGCTGGACACGTCGGATCGACATGGTCAGTGTACAAATATGGATCGGTGTCACTGGATGTGTGGTTTTTTTAAATCAGTTTTTGTACGAACGCGACGAACCGTAAAATACACAAACGCAACGTTCTTATAGAGACAGTTCCGTGTCCACGACCCCGGCAACAGACATCTGCAGCCAAAAACCGCCGTTTTGAATCCACCAGAATTCGGTATAGACGACGTTAAAACGCTGCGTCGAACTCAACAAACACCACGAGCTAACTCGGTTTCTAGGTTCGAGAGCAATAGTAACAACGCCGACGGTAGGTTTCCGACGAATCCTCTTTTTTTTTACTTTTTCTCTCCCAACGAGAGCGACGACGAACCGTCGGAAAAAAAAAGTTGAGGTGTAAACCAAACGTGTAAAAAAACATACTTGCGGTTATTATATAACGTATCGTCTGCAACATTTTAAATTCTATGATTATTTTTTTTTTTCCTGAATTCTTGATATTTCATGCGAAACGCCGCGAAAGCACTTAATCTGTTTTAAATCTATACAAGCATTTCGAGGGAATTATACGAATAATTTACATAATTCCATGGTATTATTTCGGTTGAGATATAATTACATACTTTTATACTATACAGAATATCTTTATAATACATATATTCATTTATACATTTTTTTTTTTTAGTTAGGTACCCTAATTTGAAAATAATCACCAAGGCTCATCGGAGATTTAATATAAAGATAGGGGAACAATAGACGTACAGTAGACGTCTAATTAAAAAACAATAATCAACAACACCTAAACCGAATATTAAGAACCGACAGTTGACACACGGCAGACCACGCGATTCGGAAATGAAAAAAAAAACCGGGATCACTCTAGGTCGCGTCGGCAGTTCGACAGAGTAACGCGCTAAGCTTTCGGCTGGTTCGGAAGTTGTGGTTCAAACGCATTGTTTAACATCTGAAAGCAATGATAAAACTTCGAAAATACGAGTCCGAGCGAGCTCAGATGTCTACTTTACGTTCTGGTAAATTTTTCGAGAACTTCACAGTTCTATTATACTTAGCTCAAACATTTTCGAAATCACTTGAAACTTTTATCGAACCTGTAATTTACCCATTCTGATATTGTGTACATGTTTCAACATGTTTTGATGTTGGATGTTGTGGCCGAACAAAACAAAGTGCGTAAGTAAAAAACACGTTTTCGGTAATTATAAATGTTTCTCCGAAGTTACTCCTTGCTCGCAAGGCTGTGACTTTTTCAATTTTGCCGTTTCAAATTTGATACCCCTCGCTCAAAGAACCATCATAGACCTTTTATTAGAAGTACTGACTCGGTGCATAACTCATACTCTAAAAGGGTTGTGCACAGAAAAGGAAAATAAAACATCATTGTTTAATACAATACATTTTTCGCAGCGAACATAAAAAAAAAAAATATTTAATTTGTAAAATGAAAGATTTTGACAACAGCAATGTTGATCGATTCATATTGATATCTGCGATCGGCGGTAAATAAAAAATACACGACAAACAACCACATCAACGTTTTACGGGATACGAATTATAATGAAATTTCATCAACATAATAAGAAAAATATCGTACGGGTCACTACAGTAATTATTATTGTTATTTTTTTTTTTTTTTAGCAAAATTATCCCGGAACATATCGGACTATACGTCATATAGCAATTTAAAACCATCCAATTTCACGGTCGGTTCATTTTAGGGTCAGGGAAGAACAAACTCTCGCAAACAACACACGTTACCCTCTGCACAGTTGTCGGAAGTTTCCGAGATAACGCCACACACACACACACACACGAAGAAGACGTATTATTTTATTATTATTATTTGTTTTTGTTTTATTTCGCCATAGTTAGATAGTTGACAGCATATATAAAATTTTACTCGACATACAAATCGTCCGACAAAAATTAATATAAATCATACGAAAAATTATACGTTCACATAAACAGAATACAAACAATTAAGAATTTAAAAAACGAAAAACGGCCGAAAAAACAGTCGTCAGATGTCACTCTGTACCATACTGCTCCATAATATTAATATAATATACAGTTAAAAAACTAGTTGGTGTAAACTATTAAATAATTTTGACAGCTAAATAAAAACATTTTAAACCAAAATGAATACACTGAGCTCGGTAAAAAACCTGGGAAAAAAACAAATTTATCAATAAATATCAACACTTTTAATATGTATACTTATTATAGTACGTATAAAATGGGACTTTTTTTATGTTAGAGGGTTTATAGTATAAAAATAACACGTGTTCGTGAAACGAACCACGGATACACTAACAATCGTTTCACACTTCGACACATTCTAACGTTAATTAGGTAATGATAATTTTTGTTAAAATCACAATTACTGAAAACACTGATAAATGAGCTATCTTTCCTAATATGAGATTACTGGGCTTGTGATGGTTTATCGTCGCTTTCAGAATTCAGCTAAGGCTAATGTATGTTTATGTAAAGGTAATTACATAAAAAAAAGCATCAAACAAAGTACCATCTTTATAAGCTTTCAAAACTATATTTAGTTCTATATTTTACGAATGGATCCGAACGTCTATTATTGTAAAAACATTCCTCGCCACGCTAAAAATAGCTATCGAAACTATATATACTTATGGACTGCGCTTAGATAAAAAATTGAGTCGCTAAAATAAACGTAGGGCAATCATTGATGAAAAATAATTTGATTTGATTGTTCCATAAAAAGAACCAACCTACGTAATGATAAGCTTAAATGTAGATAAAATCATTATTTTTCATAGAAAAAAAAAATAAAACTGATTTCATCCGTTAACTCCCCTAACATTATATTGGCTACAAGTAAATACACTTGTGTGTTAAAAGTGAGATACGCAAAGTCCATATATGTCTATGGTCAAAACACTGGCAAACACGCTTAATTAAAAAAATATTCGACCGACTAAATATTGAACACAGCCATTTTTTCATTTATAATAATATTAGAAAAAGTCTTTAACAGTAATAATTAAGACTTGCCGGTTCATGCGTTTGCATGTTTTTACTGCATAAAACTAGTAATAAAACTATAAAGTTTTATAGTGCATATTTTTTTATATTTTGTGCAATTAGGCATAATGGACTTTTTTGGCATTGTAAGTTCGAATTGTTTCACACAAGTTCATATTCAAAAAATATTTCGGTAAATAATTTCTCAGGTTAAGTAAAAACAACAAACTTGGATTCTTTCGGAAACCCTTTTCCAAACATATTGAGTTAACCTACTAATTCTCAGCAATCGTTTATACAAATCTTTTACGACCGTATGGATTTTATGCAAGTACGTTTATGCAAAATACAGAAAAAATGTTCAAGGATCGAACAGAACGACAATAACTTCACCAAGTATGCCAGTTTTTTATAAAAAGATAAAATAAAAAATATAGAACTTTTAAAATGAATATATAATTCTTCTTATTTGAATTTTCTACGAGTTGTAAATTGAATTCAGTTTTCTTATCGCGCATATTTTAAATGATTAATTTTAGAATTTAGTGCATAAAAATGCACGTTTCCAAACTATGTAAAGCCCATTTTGCTGGTTTTTATTGCATGTGTATTTTTGCGTTTTTTAGTGCACTGGCACTAGTACCTAATACTAATACAGCTATGCAATGTTGGGCGAGTCAGTGAAAAAAGTTAACAGCGATAAGTTAAGTTAGTTCAATTAATTTGCCTTCAGTTTACAACGAAAAAAGTTAACTAGATAAGTTATGATAGAAGATTAAATAATAAACTCGGTTAAAAAAAAGTTAATCGTTCATTTTTCTGCTAAACAAGTCGTCAAACCTATAGTTTGGAAAAATAAAATACGATCAAAATAAAAAAACGGCCAATGAATTAGTCTCGATTATTCGGTTCCGATTGAAAAAACTTAGAATAAACATAATGGTAACGTTGCAACGATGATACATACGACTGTAAAAAGTTGAATTAACGCAATAACGTTTTTTGACCGAATGAGTTAACAAAAAAAAAGGAGATTAACAAGTTAAAAAGTTTTTAAAAAATTAACTTTCTAATTACTTTTTAACCTTTGACGAAATTTATACTATTTTATTATCATGCCGAAAAACTTGAACAAAACTCGTGCGCGTTTAACGCACAAGCTCACCCTGTGTACGAATACCTACGAGCGTCCTCGTATAAATAATGTTTTTTCGTGCATAATTTGCCCGAGACCGCTGATGCGAAAGTATAATATATGTTATGAGCTCGGGCCGAAATATTGTTATAATAACACTGCAGCAGCAGCAGCAGCAGCAGCGACAAAGGGATGGGATATACTGTAAGGGATTTATTTTGTTAACTCGCGACAGCAAAAGGGCCAAATCTGCCTGTTTTGTCCGTAAAAAAAAAAAAACCATGGGATAAGTCAAGTGCAGCAGCAGCAGCAGCGAGGGACGCCGCAAGCCTTCACGCACCGCCGCACAAGTTATATGCGCGCGCGAATACGGTCCGATGGGCCTCTGCTGCTTGCGGGGACGGACGACACGTGCACCGCCGCGTGTGCAAAGAAGAAAAGAAAATGTCTGATGTATACTTTGTAGTTTTAAATAGAAAATTTGCGATCTATTCGGACAAAAAAAAACGTATATTATTATCTTTTGTGCGTCCTGTTCGGGCGTCGATAATCAATCCCAATCGCACACGACATTCTGCTGCGAATCGCAGAACCGAAAACGTGCACAATTTTTTCCAAAACGTTTCGGAGATTTCCAAAAACGAAAATACGTAGTGCGCATTGTTACGTATGACACTTTCGATAGTACACAACACGGTTGAAACAAACGGGTACGAAAGTTTATAAAAAAAAAAAACCTGCTTAGATATCACTCAAAGGCGCACAGCGATTCGTTCGACTATAGTTTATACGTAACAAAAAAGTTTATCGTATGCAAGGAAAATAATGATAACGATATGAAAGGACATAAAAACGATGTTAAATATTTGAGTTTATTAAAAGCGGTTTTGTTTTTAATCATTTTCATTTTGAGTTGTGATCCAAAACGAAAAAATTCATGAATACGAGAAAAAACTTTTTTATCGGTTCACACAATAATCGTACCTAATCGACTTTGTTATTTTTCCGGGTTAATTATCGTTATTCCGTTTCGATAATAATAGTTTTGAAATTAATTTAAACTTTTAAATACTATTAGAACAAGTACAAACGTAAAATTGAAAATTTCGTGCTAGAACCTCTGAAATCGTCAATACAGATCACGAAAGTCGCTCAGAATCGAAAATTACTATAATTTAAAAACATAAAATACATACAAGACATTTGCGAAAACTATATAAACGGAAATAATAAATTACTCGATGATATTGTGTTATGGAAATAAAGTTATTGTACTAATCACCCACGCGCACGAAACGTACAAAATGAAAATGAGTAAAAAAAAACATAATCTGATTCAACATCATCTGCTTTGTAATTTTTTAAGATTTTTTATGCGGTTTATACGAGAGATTATTGACGTGAAATTTCGTAAAATTATATACGACTACGTTGATCTACTAAAATCATCCATTTAAAATGTTTATCAACACACACACACACGAAAAGTTTTTAGAATAACCAAATTTATAATTATGGCAAAGTGGTTTTCTCTGGCGTTTGTCAAAATACACACGCTACACTATGAAATTCTATTATGTTACCAACCAGCGAGTAAGTTGATCAGAAAAATGTTAATTTGATATTGTAAAAGAACAAATATTTGTACGAAAAGTTATTAAAACGTAGGTAATGTGCAACAAACAACGCGATATTATAATATGCCGTGTTTGAACAGATCACGCGATACAATGTACAAACGTATCACGCAAATAACTTATATCATATTTAGAATACCGTGAAACTAACAACGTTTACTAGGTATTAGCAAACAAAAACTGAAAATTGAATAAAAATACAATAATAACTACGATACGTTTAAAACGATAACGTCGCTGTACCTTCGTCTATGATATTCGAAATTGAATTTAAAAAGGAAATTACGGAATCGCCAAAAAATAAATCATACTAACGCGAATATTGGACAAAATTGTAAAAAAAGCCACGAACCGTAAAAACACAAAATGACTAATGTAAAAATGTGATTATTACACGTTGTTGACAGAAGTACTGAAAAAAAAAATAGTATCAACGAAAATATTACAGCAATTATTCAAATCAATACACGCCGGGGGGATGGATGCTTTGTTCTCCGTTTTTTTTTCATCGTCGGTAACGATTTCTACGCGTAGAATTTAATTAAAATATTTTTGCGTCGAAAAACGTTATGCGAGATAGATCACGCGGGAAATACTCCGTAAACTTAACATCGATTGTTCTGCAAATTTTATTCACACGCGTTCTCTCGAATTCGTACGCAATTTATTTTTTTAGAAAACAAATAAGGCCGTCTCGCAGTGATTGGGTACAAGTTGATGAAAAAAAAAGCTATTATTTATGAAACGACTTTGTTCTGTTTAGTAAAAAAAAAAAAAAAATGCAGTTTTAGAACACCCGTTTGCAAGTAGAATATGCAGCAGTGGTAAAATATTAGACCCCTCGGCACAATAAACAGCAGCATTACATTATTATATTTAAATATACCCTTTTCGTATAAATTTCGGTAATGTCACGCGTTATTCCGTTTCAACGTGTATTATATTAAACATCTCTTTGTCTCACACACACACACGTACATTAGAGGCGATAAGTAATACAATTCAATACGCGTTTCAAATGAGCTTTTCCGATGACACACGGTTGTTGCGTATGAGCACCAGAAAAGGGTTGCGTCATATTCGATCGCGTTATATGTACAAATGGAGCTCGGCGGGAACGCTGTGTAATGTATATAATAATAATACGTGCACGTATTCGAAAATATAAAGTAAGTTATCACGAGAAAAAATGATGAACATCATTTTCTCCGTGTAAAAACACCTACGCGTAAAAAAACACGTGTAGAATTTTTTCTCTTCTCTAAATTAAATCATCGACGTACGAGTCTCCATCCGACGTAATACAAAAAAAAAAAACAACGTGAACCGTTTTTAAAACGAAATTTACAGAATACGTTTTCTTCCTTCGACGTTTTTATCGTGGAAAACAACAATGATGGCACTGTGTTTAAACGGCTTTTTCCATAGATTATACCAACCGAAACTTGTACGTAAAACCGAATACGATAGTTCGCGAAACAGCTATTCTGTGAACGTATGTGCACGATTTTGAAATGCGAATTCCGAAAAATCGATTTTCAGTTGATGCACGTGTCCTGTTCATTTCCTTCAAAAACGTGCTTCACAACAATAAAAAAAACTCCCCGTACAATGGTCTGATATTATCATTTTTTTACCGAAAAGAAAAGACTTCGCATTGGATTTTCACTTTTCAAATTTTACTTTTTTTATTTACAATAATACAATACTTGAACTAGATCTATTTTTATACGTTTTTTATCAAATTTTTCTTTGACTCTGCTAAAATGGCCACGAGAGATATACCTTTAATTTCTATAAATCTCAGTACAACGTTAACATAATATTTTTTCGTACCAAGTTAAAAAATTTCGTAAAAAAAAAAAAATTAATTTTACGAACGTTTTTACATTGAAATCGATTCGGTACATTATCGTTTGGACAAAAACTCTTTTATAAAAACGAATTCAAATGTTTACGGAACTGTCGGACGAATTAGGTTCGATCGTGATAAAAATTATCAAAAAGTTTTATCTTTTTTATCAGTTGAATATTGAAATTTTCAATAAATACGTTACTGTCTCTCGGTTCGAGCACAATAGCTGATGGTACTGAACGTAAATTTTTAACCCGCCCAAATTATTGACCGTCGCCGGTGGTAGTGACTCGTTTTTTGTGAAACGTTTCGCGCAATGTCTCAATTGAAACGTATCACAAGACGTTCGTGAAATTTTCAAACCCTATAGTAGCAACGCAACCGGAATCAATGAATCGTGCACGACGGCTTTTCGTACAGCGGGTTTTCGATGCGTCCCCTCGACTCGATTATTGTTGCAGCGGTGCATCCCTCGCTTACAACATCCCCGTCCCTCTTTAGACGTCCGATTAATTTTCTCCCGGACGGTCGTCGTTTTGTCCATTATGCATACGCGGACTATGCGCACTTATTCATTATTCATCAACTAGCGTAAAACATCGTCTCAAATAATACATTATACACTAGTCCCCGGGGAACGGGACTTCACCCGCGGGGGCACCAGAAATTAACATAATCCGGCGTTCGGGAATATGACTTCGTGCAGCGGTGTGTGGTCGGTCAGTCAGGTCACCGCTGCAACGCCGAAAGTCAAGAGCGCGGTCGTGGTCAAATGAATAAAATATAAAATATCCGTCCCCGTTAACCGGGTGTGTAGACAGTGACAGTTAGTCAAAGACAAAGTTTGGTCGGCACGAGGGTTTAATTGTTTTTTTTTTTTTCCTAAAGATTTTTTCACGTTTTATCATATTCTTTGTAAAAATGTTGCTTATTCGTATCGAAATTGGAAATTCGCAAAGAGGAACAGCAGGAACAGCTAAGACCAAAATAGAGCGAGCGATCGAAAGGCGGATAACGCAGTCTGAAAAAAGAAGAAAAGTTGACGAGGACGGATTGCATGAAGACTGAGAAAGTCGTTCGTTAGCTGACTTTTCGCGAGGAACGGCGCACGATTTGGCGTTTTGAGACGAGTGATTCATAAAAAAAAAACCTTTAGAAATTCCAAACAAATCAACAACGGTACTTTAAACAACGGAACAATTTAAATAATACAAATTGACGGTTGGATGAAAATCTAAAGTGTTTTTAATACCGTGTAACGCTAAAACAACCCTTTTCAGGGCCAACACGATAATCGTTATGAAATAGAGCTAACACAACCTTACTAATCGTTGTGTCGACCAAAAGACGTGTCAACAAATCGTTACTGTCGACCAATCGTAAGTTATCCCCGTCAACCCTGCACGTCGTACAGGGTGTGGTCGACGATAGTTAATCTCGACCCCGTAACACGTCGAACACGGTAAATCATTTTATACCGAACACGGCAAAATATCTAAACCTTAACGGTATCGCCCGTTCGGGGGTAGTATTTCGGTATGGGTGGCGATGGTTTTGAAGGTTTTATTGTTGCTATACTTTCTTTCCCCTAAACGTATGGAAAGAGGATTCGTCGCTGTTGTTCAGACGAAACGAGGAATTCGGTTGGACGCGTCATTTGCAACGACAAAGGCGAACAAACGTTTAGCTTATTAGACCAATATGGAACCAGACATCGCAACGCTATCAGCTGCTACTCGTATATCAGGGCAGTGATTAAGAGGTTTTAATTTTTGTAACTATTTCATTTTTTTTTTAAGTCAAATCTTATTGTCAAGTGGAGTAAAATATATATGCCATTGTTTTATATTTTTTAATTTTAGTGTGCTGATAAATGGATAAATATATCGTATCTTTAAGAAAAAATTTTGATTTTGCCGGACGGGTAGAGTGTTTGCGGTCAGTCAGTAACAACGATAAACGGGTGCTGAACCAAAAAAGATTAAGAACCACTGATCTAAACTTGTGCGGGAAAACAATTTTACTGTTAAAAAGGGCATTTTTTATAAGGGGCGATAAATTAGGCGACCACAAAGTCGCAAAGTAAATTTTATCGAAAACATGTAACCCTTGCACAGTTAGATTATTGTAAAAGAGCTGTCGTTATTATGTTTTTTCACACTGGTACAACTGCAGACTACGCCGACAATCTCGCGACTAAATTTCTTATTAAAACCGCCTTAAATTAAATTATACGCGCATTGAATGCTTTCGCAAGTTCCATCAGTACGATGAGAAAAACGTATCATTATACACATTGAAAATGGATAAAAAAAAAAAAACGTAAAAACATTGTTTCACCTACTTTCCTAAAAATCAATTTATAAGCACAACTTTTGGTACTTCGTTTTTTATTATTTTATAAGAAAAATAATTTAAAAATGGCGATGTACAGAAGACTCTATTCAGAATACAAATCCGTTTTCATAATTGATCGCGCGTTTCGACGTACCGATGAAACTCGCATGGTCTAAAATATAAGACAGACGGGAGCGGCTATTTATTAAGGGGCAAAGTTTGCGATTTCTACGCTCGGTGCAGGTCGCGCGCTGATAGACAGCGCTGCGGTCGATCTAACTATTTCTTATGGAACAGTCGACCTCGGATAAAACGCAATTCAGTTGAATTTATTTTTCGAGTTACTCGACGTATTTGATTATTTTTCTTTTTATCGGACGCATGTAAAAATATCTCGAATGGCGCTCGTTTTGCCGACCTGGCATACCGTAGGTCTGAAAGTATCGTTCGTAACATCGATTTCAAGCGTCGCTACAAAATCCTGAAATCGGGAAAACGAGCGGCACCCGAGCTAGAGAGGGGTTGTTTTACTGCGTCAGACAAAAACGAAAAATCACAACGTACTCCTCTTAAAAATGTGCGGGGCCAGTCGCCTTTTGGGCAAATTTTAGCCGAATCCGTTCTTCTACTCGACGGTAACAATCCGCCGGGTCGTGCAGCAGCGATGATCACTCACACCCAGTATATTATACATTACGCGCCCGGCGCATTTCAGAGTTTTGAGGGTACGAGGGTGGATTAATTAAAATCGGTTATGAACGAACAACATAGGGATGGATGCGCGTGGTGGTCGGCTTCGCGGGCAAAAGTGTGCGTTCCGAAATCCGTCAGTTTCTCGACAGGCACGCGCGTAGACATTTACATATTATTATTATTATTATATTATGCGCGCTGTCGGCGACGGGGGAAAATAACGCATTGTTCTTGGCGATAATAATAAAAACAGTACAACGGACGTCGAAAGTCGATTCCCCCCGGGGGTGTCAGTTGAAAGAGGGTGAAAAAAAAGCCGGGGCACGCTAGATCGCGTTGGTAGTGCGGCGATGCATGCTGTGTTTTGGAATTGAAAATTGCTGGCGAAAATAACGGATTCCGAGCCAGCTCAGTGTCGAAGAAACTCGTGCCGTGAACTTATTAACGGTCTTTTTTTACGTTCAGAATTAAAAGCAGTGAGAAGGGTTAGGTACAATTTTAATCGTTCGAATCTTAATTTTGACATCGCGAGAAGATAATTTCAAAACCGTGTGTAATTCAAGTAAAAGAGTGATTCGATGTTCCGTTTTTAGAATTTTAGTGTCGTCGCAATCACGCTACAACAGCGCGCATCGTTATAACTAACACAGTTTTTCGATACTCGTCAAAACGCTTCCGGAATCCGCACGGCGTATTATTTCGAATGTTCAGATTTCGTTTTACACAGCATAGTTGATTTTCAAAACAACAAATCTGTGCGGATCTTTTTCCAAAATTAAATCGCAGGTATGTACGACAAATTGTCGATGATTTTTCAGCTTTGAACAACTGAATGTAAAAATTGTGATTACGGATATTCGTTAGAAGCACGTGTATTCACACGTTTGGAACCTTGTAATAAACTTTCAAAACTTCATGTAAAAAATTGAATTTTTTATCGAACAGAAAATAAAAAAAATAAAATAAAATTTTCGACAATTACGAAGTTCTGTACTTAGCTCAGAAATTTTCGAAATTCATTAAAATTCGTATCAGACCTGTTACCAATTTTAGCATTATGTGAACGTTTCGGCTTATTTCGATCGTTATTGTGAAAGTTATCGAAAAAATCTAAACTGATTATGTCCAAAACACGTTTGCCGTAATTCTTAACGTTTTTTCCTTAAGTTTTGCTTAGTCTTTCGATTGTAACTTTTTAACTATACAGACGCTCAAGACTATGACCCCTCGAAGTGTTGTCCGTGCCCATATACCTATCGTACATTAAAAATCGGAGCATTGTTAAAGAACTTATCGTGATTGCATAGTGGTAATAAAAGAAAAGAAAAAAAAAACACACATCATGTGAAAACCGATACATTCTTAGTTTCACTCAGAATTTAAAATAAATGCTTTACTGCCCGAAAAATCGAGTTTCTGTTAACTATTTGAACACGTATTTATTACGTAAGTAATGGTTTCAAATGCGGAATGATAGAGAAAATAGAATTCAAAATAAAATATTTTCGTATATAGTAACACTTTTTGTAAAGCGGGATAGAAGAAACTGTATTACTAATGTATCTTCTTAAAACAAGAGCTTTCGTCGTTTAAAATCAGAGCACCGTCGATGTATTCAAAAAATTTCAACTCATATATAATTAAGTATAATACGGACTATTTTTTAAGGGGTTTCAAGTAGGAAATTTCGCAAACAATTTAAATTTATTATGAGCGTTTAACACTTTCAATGTATATTAAAGATTAATATCATGTAATAAAAACTATTTCGCGCAGGACTAAATTAATCTGTAAATTATCATAAAAGAATGATGACTTTTTTTTTTAACTAGGTACTATGTAGCATTATTATCTTTTCAATATTGCTAATAGATTTCAACATTTAATAATTATTTAACGTTTGTTAATTTTAACATTTTCCAATAGCTAATTGTAAATCATTGAATTCGGTTAGCAAACGCTACATAATAAACGAAGTATTTCTCCTTAGAATTAAAAAAAAATTTGTCATAAATAAGCACAGAATAAAACTTCCCACGTTTTAGCGTTTACCTCCAGAGAGTATTAAAAGCGTCCTCTTAAAATGAACATTTTCTAGATCAAAATCTACACGTCTTTACAGATTAAAAATATTCTTTAAATAAATCAACTGCACTATATAATATTTTCCGAAATCGTCCCTTCTCGTTCAAACTTTTCTATTTTATTCTTGACCGCTAAGATATTCCGACAAAACGGTTTACTGAGTTAAGTTACGTTACGTATTCGTTTTCAAAGTTTTATCCAAACTCCATTCACTTAAATCTCCCGCAAACGCCACTCATATTCAGCGAGACGATTTCATCCGGCAAAACTTTTTCGAAAGTTTTGTATTTTAGCGGAAATAAAATGTGTTCAAAATGTTTCTATAACTTTCAAAACAAGAATAATATATGACGTATTTCGTAAAAAGTAATTGAAAAAAAAAAACTAAACAAATTATAGCGAATATTTCAATCAGTTTTTTTTTTTTTTTTTTTTGACTCGTTTAGAAATTTTCATTTAAATGTAAGATGTTATTCGAATAAATTATGTTGAGAAAAAACCGACACATTAATCCAATTCACCAGAAATGTATTGCCAAAAAATGTTTATAACAGCTTCTCTCACAAAAAAAAAAAAAAAAAAACTTAATAACGTATTTTGGAAATTGTACATTGCTGTGAATGCTTATAAACTAATATGCCTTTTAAAGACTAAAGTTTTTAGTTTAGTTCTTATTATTTAATTTAAACTTTAACACAAAAAGTATGTATCCATTTCATGGATTTTATATTGTTTGTACATGCAAAAGGTAGAAACTAATTGAATAAAAATTAAAATCGCGATAAATTCAAATGCTAAAGAATGAATGAAAATGTCAAAAGGAATGTTTATTAAATTAAAATATCAGAAAAAACGATAACGCCCTGAACTGTGAAACCGAAGATTAAAACATAAACTGTCACAGTTATAAAATACAGATTTCTGTGTCATACTTTCCCAACAAATTAATCACAGTTGTTATACGACTTAAATCGTATATAATATATATACATATATTTGTATCGTAAATAAGAAAACTTTACTTTAAATGCAGTAGATTAGAGTGAAAAGAATAAAAAGGTGTCACAAGTCAATTCAAATATAATGTTGATTTGTAAAATCAAAATCTTTAAAATTATTTCAATTTTCAACTAGTGAATTAAATAAATATCACCTAAGATTAATCTGAACAGACTCGAGTAAAAATAACACGATAAGGCAATCCAAAAATCAATTAAATAAAGTCTAAATAAATTTACGGAAAATTAAAATTAATTAATAAAATGTGTAAAATAAAAATTTTGAATTTAATTTATCAAATCATTAAATTTTATACGACTAGTAAAATATATATAGCTGGTCCAATTAACGATTATTAATAACTCAAGTTTAATCAACCTATTTTATTAAACTTAACTAATATTAAAATTATTTTAAACAAGTTTGAAGTTGGAAATGTTCAAAATGCACATTTTGAGTTAATAGGTTATATTAATTAAATTAACTGAATTCGGAAAAAGGAAAATAAAGTTGACTTCAGTTACAACGTAAAGAGTAATCGATGAAAAATGTTAAAACTTATTGAATATTTAACTTTTATTGACAATAGTAGTATGAAAAGTTTTTGATATAAACTTAAAGCGTTGATTATAGGTTTCAAAAAAAAAAGCATATTGGTTCCTAGGCGCTTCTGCGTGCTAATGCTTTACTGACGGATTTGATAAAATATTGCCCAACGTTGAACATTTATATAAAGATAGTTTTAAGCAAATTGGAGACCCAGACATTCTTTCTCTGTCTACGACATTCCGATTTCGTTGGAATTTAGATTTTTATCCCATGCCAAACGTACTGATTGATGACGCGATAAGGACTCTGGAAATTGATTTGAATTCGTTATCGAGTCTGCTGGAAAACGAATTTCAGACATCTTTTATTTTTCCTCTTTAATCTATACAAATAAAATTTGAAACATTTTTAGTTTTTGGAAAATTTGAGACGAACAATGTCGGGAAGTCGCGTTTATAAACTTTAGACTTCATGACGAATTCAAATCGGTTTTCAGAACCATCAATATGTACGTTAAGCACACGAGAAACGTCACTAAATGTGTATAATATCACACTAAACACGGAGAAAAGCAATCGAGGTCTCCAATCCAAAAATCAAGTAGAATAAAAAATAATCCTAGTACGCCTACTAAAAATCAGCACGACAGACGAAAAAAAGCTAATGAAAATTAAAGTACTCAAAATCATATTCCCATTCGTAACTGAACGTGATTCATTTGGGTGCCATTAGAGTTTTGGTACAACTTGTTTGGATAATGAAATATGTTTTGTTTGAAGTTTATCATTACTTTGGATTACATTCATTATCTAGTGTAATAACACCGAGCCAAAACCACTATATTTCAAAACGATCAATGTACCTTTTTACTACTCATTTTAGCTGTTTTTTTCTTAACCGTTTTATTCGACCCACGTTTTATTTTACGTGTATTTAATGGTGCAGAATGAAAGTCCAATTACTAATAATTTTCAACACTATTAAGATTTAGTTTCGATAAACATTTTTCTATTTTAAATTGTACGAGTCGCGTTAAAGTGACCAAATAAAATGTACAACTTTGGTAGATCGAATGCTTTACTATAATTATTATTATTCATTTAGGGTGATTTATGCTGATTCTAGTCGGGTGACACACACAACACGTAGTTACAATTTATCTGATAAACGACAATATTGGCAACGAATCACCAAACTGTAAGCCCATAAACATGGCTATACGAAATTCGTTTTCTGTTTTTTAAGTAACTATAGTTCAAAATAACGAATTTGAATTTATAATAATATAGTGTCAGGATCAAACGAATACGAACAAACTAATTATTATCGTTCTACTTTCACGGCGACAGGCGACGTAACTTTTAAATAATGAATCGTGACATATTTGATTGACAGTTATATAAAATTAACAATGCATAATCGTTAACGTCTTACGGTCAGAATGCACTACTTTTAGGGGGAACAGATAAATTATTAAGCTTATCGAATTGTTCTTTGAACTGAATTATGCACAACGAATTCAAGAAGCTTTTTAGATCCTAAGCGCAACGAAAAATTTATTGTTCTTACAACGACTATCAACACTTTGACGGCCAGTGTCCAATCGAAAAATGTCATGGCGCACAGAAAAATGGCCTATGATTGACCTTACTTGAAACTTTTTTGAACCACAAATACTGTTTTGACCGCATTTTCGGAAAAAAACGTTTTTAAATTTCGGCGTTTGTAATCACTTTTACGGGTAACAGCTTTACGTTGAATAACAATAAAAAAAAATTAGATTTTGTTCGTAAAATGTACTATATTACAAAAAAATTGTCGGTATTTTGATTATTTTCTGAGTTATCCGCCGGAAACGACAAACATTGGAACATTCGATAATTTGTGTTTTCGAGGCGAAGGAGCGATCAATTCGCACAAAAAAGTAAACGAATTAAAAACAATTTTTTTTAAATTTTACAATGGTATTTACCGAGTTTCGATCCGAAAACGCCGATTGAAAACGCCGATGGAGAGGCGAGTATTGTTTTATGCACTACCGCTTATAGGAAAGAAAGAAAGGAATGAAACTTAACCTGTTCGAGGTCGTCTCGGACTGTTGTTTGGCGTGACAACAACATAAAATAGCACATATAACTGACACTTTTTGTTAAATTTGGTTCTTACCACGACGTACACACTAGAGATAACTGAGCTCGGAATCGTTTTTTGCGAACGAAATCATCATCATTGCTTATGCACGTTAAATAAGTTTAAACCGCGACTTTCAAAACGTTACGGCGCCTACCCCCCAAAGAAGTCTTGCGCTAAACAACCAAACCCGAATTTACTCACTTCTTTTTTTTACTTTTTCCGTTTGAATACGTTTTAATCGCTAAAACAAAACGCAAGTAGCGACTATAAAAATGAATTACGACTTGCATCACGTAGATGGGGGCGCGGTGGAACGGGCAATACGGCGAAATCGACACCTTTTCGCTGCTCCCGTACACACTAACCGTGTTTCAGAGACGGAAAAAGGAAAACGCCAAAAACAGCTCGGCTTCGAACGTCTAATAGATAAATACGATGTATTTCATCGAAAAACGTGCGTACGAAAACGCCGCGAAATGAAACCGACGCGTTAAACGCCAATCTTGACCACCAACGTCGCCGCGAGTAGCCGGCCAAATAACACGAGACGACCCTCTTCTCTTCGGCGCACGCCTTCCGCGTCAAAAGTACGACGAGAGGCCGTTTAAGTGAATTACGGCTGTTCTCTTAAAATATATATACGGTTCACGCACACTCGGTTGATTTCGTTCGCCGCGGAAACGGTACGGCTAAAATGCGACACGGCTCTCTCTAAAAGCTTCCGAACCTCACCGCCGCCCCCCGGACCGTCATATTATTATTTATAAAGGAATGAAAATGATTTTTCCAACCCGAAAACTTCAGATGCGTCTACGAATTCGCCGTTAAACACGTTCATTATTATTACGTGGATAAAACCAATTGGATTATTGTTTAATACACTCCGCGTTACACGAATTCGCGGGCGATCGAACCGCCGCGACGTTACAAAATCGAATAATTTTTTATATCGTAATTGTGTGTCTAGAGACACACCACGATTACGCGAAGAACGGAAGAGAGAAAAAACCGCAGTAGCTTCGTAAAAAGACGATACTTATCGTTTTCTGTTCGGCTCATTGGATCCAGGACATTCACACCGGGTCGTCGTTTTAATATCTAGTTACGTACGGGACGAGAAACGATTTGTTTTTTACCGAGACGGTTTGTAACGAACGGCATACACATCTCGTCCGATTCATTTCCACCCGTCGAAACGTAGATAATTTACAATATTATTATTACATATACAATAGCTTCTTCTTGTTATAACGCGTATTTACACGGTATAGTAATTTTTTTTTTTTAGAAAAATGTGCGGGTTTGCACCACCACATCGGCCAAGACACGATATTACACCGACGATTTGGCGTCCTAACAAATGAACAATTCTATATACAAAACGAATTTCTGTTCTTTTGTCTCTCGTAACGCATAATTTGATTCTAAACATGCTCACTTGCGTTAACGACCGCGGTGCGTTTGCGCAATTAGATTTTGAACGCTATCGCAGTTTCCGTATAAGTGACTTTAATCTAGTTTAAGCTACATGCATGCGATAACGCTAATTGTTCGTCGGGACAAGTGTGTTACCACCGAACCAGAGTCGACCGAAAATAGCCGACCGATTACTATTTTAGGGCTAAAAGACAATTCTATATAGTTATTTTACGGTAAAACACGAAACGGCGTTTTCGCGTTCGTGGCGTAAAGAAATAGCAGATTGAAAAAACCGCTGAGCGATGATACGCGTTTATCCGACTGCCGCGCGTATTTTTCAATCCGTGTGAGATCCGATTTCGGTAAAATTTTAAAAACTTCGTGACCCGAACAAATCATCCGATCACGCGGATGCGTAAACAAACTGTGTGTTTGAATCCTTCATCCAGTTTTTTTTTTGTTTCATACCCGCAAAACGATCGTCTGATTTCGTCAATCGAATTTTGAATTTGTAAGCGCAAATCGGCGAGATCCCAACTTGTAATGAGTCTACAAGACACAACCTCACCGTACGTAAATACACGCGAAAATCAAATTATAATAACAATTTTTCATCTCGTAGAACGACGTAGGTGATAATGGATGTTCGACGGACCGTTTTGGGCCACAACAAGTTAAAAGCGAACTCAAAGAAAACACGCGCACAGATTCCACTTATAAAATAATTAATAATGGAGGCGGCGGGCCGAGTAAACGGATCAAACAACGACGTTGAAATTCACGTAGGTAAACAGCAGTGTAAGACACAACGGAGCGGAGAGAAGATAGCAGTAATCCCGAAGTGCGCAATGCAAAACGGTTGCTTATCAGCGGTCGCAGCGGTTTTCCTGTGCTAGGGTCACGCAAAATCAACACCCAAACAACATATTATTACACACGATATACATGTAAACAAAAGAGCCAGCAATACCGGTAGACCGAGCAGACAAAAGATTATCGGACAAAAAATTAATTAGAAAAACTCGCGGGAAAAAATTAAATTTATAACGGTTCGAGAGTCGAAATAGTCGGGGCGTTTGTTGACACTGGCAGACAAAAAAAATCGAGTACACGCAAACGTAGCTTGGACTACACTTAATAAGGGTACGAATGACTTAAAATTGAAATCGTAACACAATACAGATCGTACGACACGGACGAATCGACTTAACGCAGAGTAGAGCCTCCCATTAAAGTTCATCGATTAGCTTAACAGGCGAATAAAGCGCTACTCAACCGTGTGATTTTAACTTTTTAAAACTACCGATAACAGAAGAATAAACTTCACGTTGAACTTCAAAGAGTAAATCGTTGCGCGGTACGAAATTTAAGCGGCAGGGATCAACGAAAATAGCCACGAAGAAATTGAAAAACGACTTGTGGCAGCAATCATAATGCTCTACTAGATAAAGTCTAAAATTACGTTATACAAAGTAAAACCGATTGCTCTGTATGCGTGTAGTACACACCGTGGGCCACGACAAAATCAGATGAAGGAAAGAAAAACGCAAAATCTTCGGTCCGAATAGAGAAGTAACGGTGGAGAGTACAACACGAAATGAGAAACGACGAAGATTCGGAAAATCGTTTATGAGGAACCTACCCTGAGGGTACTCACGAGAGTAAGTCGGACAGCGCAGATCGGAAAGAATGATCGGTTCAGTGACTAAATGCAGACCCGACACTATGAAAGACCAAGAGAACCTAGGCGATGGATAGGGTACAACTCGAGACTTCTGGACGTAAGGGACGCAGATGAACGTGCGAAAGCCGGAGAGCGACGGGGACAACACGGCGTTGCGGCCAAAAGGGCCTTGAAAGCCTCTGTGAATTGCCCAGAAGAAGAAGTACGCGATTTAATTTAAAAACAAATTGTTTACGACGATTATTCCAAGCGACGCGTTTTTATTTTCTCTGCAAAATCGAGTGCGACTGTCTATTGTAAAATTATACAGTAGTGATATTTGCGCGATCGGAAAAACAAAAAGTAAGGAATGTATTCGACAAACGTACACAAAAAAAAAGTGCACGTACTTAAACGTCGCCATTATATTATAATTATAACTCGCTGCGTCTATCGCGCGCTGATCTCAAGACGGGCGTGACATTGTTCCGGGGGTCGGTAAACTCTGTTTTTTTTTTTTTTTTAGACAATTATTTTGACACGACCAGCGTTCGCGAGAGTTGGAATTTTCACTCCGGTCCACCGTGTCAAAGCACTCTCTCCGCTGCGAACAACTCATTAATTCGTAAAACTTTCGGTTCTGTACGAGGAGGAGGCAAAAGAGGCGTCTTTTAGCGAGCATATATATAAATACGATAGCGGAGTGAGAAGTTGAGGGGAAAAAAAAAAGGAGCGCTTTTAGGCGACGCAAAAACCGACCGATTCGGACGAGAGAGATCCGCGAGAGCTACGCAATCGGGGCGCGGAGGAACAGTTGTTGGGGGGTGAGAGCTGGCAATTTCGGCGGGAGGGTTAACGGCGCCCGGATGTTCCCGGGGGAGAGCTGGATATCGTTTCTCGGCTCTTTGTCTCCCTCTCCCCCCGCCGGCCACCCGCTTTTCCCGTCCCACGTTACAGTATATTATTGTCGCCCCGAGATTTATTCGCATTTTATTTATTTGTCCGCCAATTTTCCGGACACTGTTCGCTACAGCCGCCACCGGAGGGGTTTTATCGTCATCGCTTAGCGTTCTTCCCATTTGTCGTTAAACACGTCCGCGCGGTCACCGATTGTATCGAAAAAACGGATAACGTTTATACATCGTTTATATTCATTATTCAGGTATTTCGTCCAAGATATGATCATTACGATTTGTCTAATTACTTAACCGATTTATTTCCCGTATTGTTTTGAAAGAAAAAAAAAACAATCAAGAAGTATTCATCAGTAGCTCTGCAATCCGTATTTTATCGATTAGCAGCCGCCACACAATGGAGTTGAAAGGAAATCCTGGCTCGAATCCATATAATATTGCTCGGTAAAAGGGTGTAAATAAGAAACATATAAAAACGATGGCGAAAAAAATGACAATAACTGATTCGAACTAATATAAGATTGCCAAAACCGAGAAACTCAGAGCGAGTCCTTAGCGTGCCAATTGTAACGGATCGTCCCAGACTTCAAAAACGGCAAATGTTTTAGATTCTGAACGTATTGTTCTTACGGTGATGTTTTTTTTTTTCTGAGATCACTTTGTCTAGTAGTAGAAAGAATGCTCCGATTTTAACGTACGAGACAGTAATTTGTTTGAAGCGTTTTTTGAAAATTTCACTATTTTTGGAATTGTGAGCGAAAAACTAAATTTTCGAAATCGCTCCGTTCGATTTGAAGTTTATATATGTCGTTAAGAAGGGTTTGACTCAAAATTCATTCGATTTTGATCATTTTATTAAAGGAAGCTATAGGGAACTTTGAAAAACGAAACAACACCCTACAACGGGTGTTACCACTTCAATGAATTTGAAATACTTTTGAGGAGTTATTATATAAATAAAGAAAAAACAGTAAAATTAGCGAACTAATAACGATGTAAAAAAGTCTTTGACCAAAAACTTCAAAAATGTTAAATTTCATAACGGCTTGAATTAAAATTTAGAGTCTTTAAACTGAAAATTAAGGCTTTCATAAAAAACATACGAAAAATGACAACTTAAAAAAATTACAAAGTTTTATATTTAGATCAACAAATTATTGAAAATAACTTTACGCATTAGTTTTATCAAATAATAATGTGCATAAATTTCCGAGTCATCTGAAGAACTTGAAGACATTTTTTGATTTTATACAAAATTTACAACGAAAAAAAATTTGTTCAATCGATACATTTTTCGCAAGAACGGAACAAAGGTAACAAAAATTATTGTATGGACTTTAAGAATTTAGAAAACTTTGAAGTATCAATGAACGTTAGGTATTTCAAAAATATTGTTTTATTATTTATCGTTTAAATTTTGAAACAATGGTTTTTATTACGATTATCGTGTTGTTAAACCAAGCTAAAACTTGGTTAAACTCATTTTACTGAAATCCGTTTATTCAAAACAACTGCAACGTCAAATCGAACATCAGCCGCGTTTTAATAATCTTCGTAAGTTTTCAGTTTTATTATTGTATTTAATCAATAAAAATATTACATTTCGCTTTGTACAAAAGTTTTATATTTGTTATTATTTTAGATTTCAGCGCTGAAGTTGTCTCGATGACAATAAATTCTGCCGTCTGGTAGAGATCGATTTAAAACATTCTCTTGGTAAAATAAAGAAGAATATTTTAAAATATAATATGTAAAACGAGTACGATTAATCACAAATAATGATCGCGCTAATGATAATATTATTATTATGTTTGGAAAGTATAACGGCGGAACTCATTAAAATAATAAAACCATTAGATGCAGATATTATATTTTACAATGTAAGATATACCAAGTACCACCCACCGCGGAACAAAAAGAAGTTTGATTAATTAAAATCACGTATTTGATTTTTCGCATAAAAAAATTGGAATTCCATTAACCTCTATCGTTCACGCGCGCGTATAAGACACCCGTAACTAAACGTTTAACAGTATATAAAATCGCACAACGACCGTTTAGAACGATTTTTTCAAGATTTAATTTTTTTTTTCCGTTGGATGACATCGGTCCTTTATTAATTGGAAAAGTAATAATAAGGGGACGCGATCGAATAGATGACACATATTTTTGACTTTTACGTGGTAGTTACACCCATTAAGGGTACCAAATCTGATACGGTAATCGGGTTTTTTTTTTAAAAAAAAGAGTCGAAAATCCTTATAAAATATTTAACACTTTTTTTTTTTAAACCGAAACACGTTTCGTTGACTCTGCCGACTGGTTTTGACTTTTTCAAAACGTACCAAAAAGAAAACGTTCACGACGGGTTCGAATCGATTTCCACACGGGTTGACGATCTCTCGTGTTGTGCAAAAAAAAAAAACTCGAGTACGAACGTTCGTGTTGTACACGATAAAATAAAACGACGGAGGTTGGCGAAAACCATACACACCCCCTTCACGTTCTTTTCGGTAAACATACCGGCTTATTATTATGTGTATCGGATTACGGGCGATACACTAAATATTTAATTTCCCTTAATATTCCCCGTCGTCGCGGGCACGTTTCCAAAGCAAACATCCCTTTCGTTTCCCCCGGCCTCGGACCACCGCGGCATCCGACCTGAATAATACCTGAATAACGACGACTGTAGCTCCGTTCCTTTCGTCATCTCCTCCACCTCATCCGCTACTCGCCTCCTTCGTCTCCGTACTATCCACGTGCAGTTCTCCTCCCGCTGCACAAATATTTGATAACGGTTTTCCGTTTTGGCTTCGCGGCGACATTTTAAAATGATTTATAACGTTACACGCCATATTTCTGGCCTCGTATACATTCTCTACCATTAGTGTGCACACATCCGAAATAATAAATTATTTATGGAAACGGCGAACGGAGATTTCCGTCGGTTGTCGGTCGGAGGAATCCCCCGGAGGAATCTTATTATTATAATACTACTACTACGAGTTAAACCCGTTATTTCCATTCCTAGTGTATCGCGACTACGGTTCGTTTTGTACTACTCCGTTCACGTTCTTCTCCGTCCGTCGACGACCACAAACGACGTTTAATTTGGCCGACAGGCCAACAACAACAACAACGACAACGACAACGACGACGACGACAATGTGTGACAATCGTGTGCTGTCGTCGGCCAACAATATAAAGTATCCAGTCCCGATTTCCACTTTCAGCCCAAACGCAGTCGGTCTCGCGACAACCGAGGAGGAGCTGTGAAACAACAGTGGGTACTGAAACTAAAAACAGTGAGAAGCGTGACTGATTTTTGTATTTATTTTGATTACAGAGTACGTTAAATGCGATTCAAGATACGAATGACAGAATTTTATGTGCCAAAAATATGTTTCCGTCACTCTGTTAATTTTGGTCGGTTACGTAAAAAATACATATATAAGTATTGTGGCGCGAAAATGTTTTCAATAGAAAATCGTATACTAGATGGAAAACTTGTAAGTTGAAAACAAATCGACAGTTCTGAAAACGCATACAGAATTAAGTGTAAATGAATGTATATATGTATTTAAAATTGTTTACATTCCAAGATCGAGAATGGTATTATACGATACAGATGAAAGAGAGAAAGAGAGTCTATCAAAACTCAGTGAAGGAAGATGTTGCACATTATTTAGAGGGATTTTATCAAAAGAGTTTAAATTCACCGTCGCATAATGTTTCGAAAAGAAAAATAGAAAGTGGAAAAGAAAATTTCAGTAAGTAATAACGCATTTCGCTATGCAATAACCGTATAAATCCTTAATCCGATTATCCGTCGAACAAACTGCGACGTGCTCCGTATACGCCAAGACATCTTAAACTACGGTCAAAAGAATTAGGTACATCTAAAAACCATTTAAACACTTTCGTTGCCTCAAGATTTCAGATTCTAACCAAAGACCTACCCGTTGACAACGCGTGTTGGAGGGACACGTGATATTTTAATATTTGTGTTTAAATGAAATTAATGGAATTTAAAAATCTAAATCGCAAGTATTTACTCAAATTAAAGACATACCATAAGCCCACGACGTATATAAACTTAAAAAAATACATGTATCAATGATATTTTCTTATATATTATAATTTGCAGACCAACGAAATGTAAAAACAAATGACGTGACAAGCACGCTCGTTTAAGTTGACCACACGTTTTAAATCAACAAAAACATAATACCAGCTATAACCGGAGATTTTTAAATAAGCGTTTCCTAGTTGACAATCGCGCGTTTTCCAATTTATTGAAAAATTATTTTTACAACCGTCTATTAAGCCTTTTGGAAAGTAAAACGCGTAATATAGTTAGTAATTTTCACACACATTTTTTATAAAAGCGTTTATCTCGGCTTGTGTTTACTTGTGTAAAAAAAAAAAAATTATATAACATTAAATTACTCTTTCCAATAGGTTATACAAGCATACTGTCCAATCAGATTTCAAAATCAATATCGATGATTGTACGTTTATGCTGGAAAAACATTTTAATTAAAAATTAACAAAATTAAAATAAACTTTACAAACTAAGCGGAAAATGTCTCATTTGTTAGAGAGAGAAAAAAAGTCTATTAAAAGTATAATTAATACAGCATGTAACAGGTATACGAACTCATTTACAGGATAACATCCACTCAATAGATCATACTATGAACATGAAACTCACCTGAAAAATAAAAACAAATTATGCATTAAAATCAAATACTTGTTAACATCGTTGTGGAAATTAATCAAAATGTTTTACTGATGGAAAACAGCAAAGTTGGTCAAATGAATCACGTTAGAAAGTTCACACAAATAATATAGACAACAATTTTAATAGGAGAACAGTTTTAGAAATAAATTTAAATAAAGCGGGAAAATTAAAAATGTCTATAGTGATACAACACTCAAAAAACTGGTGGGCAAGAACACAGAAACGGTTTGAATCATTTATTTGTAATACAAAAAACGCAAAAAAATTGTTTTATTATACTCGACTTAATAAAAGCCCAACCCATTTGTAGGAAACCAAAAACCCCTCTATATTTATGAAAAACTACGCCTGTTATACATGAGAAACTATTGTCAAACGTCAACCAGCAATCTTCACTGCACGTTTTATGTCCGCAAGTCTCGCACCAGACGTTAGATGAACAAAACTAAAACAGTTACCGAAACCCTAAAAGACGTTGAAATAAACAGAAGAATAAACATCTTATAATAATGAATAGTTTTAATTTAATTCACAACTAAACAGTTCTGGCTAACGTCTACGTTAAGAGCGATAATTGAAGTTGAAGCTTAATTACTCGGCGCTTTTATTACGATTATACACTTTGGCATTAAAATAAAAACAGTGAAAATAAATAACCCGAAATGAAATAAGTGTTTTGGTGGTACCTAAGTTTTTCAGTTTTTAAGGTCGAACCATAACTATAGAAGAGCGCATCAAAATTATCCTTTCTGCGTGCGTTATTAAAATCTAACGAATTATTATAATTTGAGCAAGTGTTGTAAGACAATAAAACCGAATGTGTATTATACAATAACAGGAAAACTGTTAAATTTTCCACAGACGTAATATGCATATGTGATACATCGGCTATATATACGAGGAGTATTATTCATCAAAATGTCTACGTTAAATTCTACACAACCAGAGTAAATAAACAAAAAAAAATTAATACGTTCTATGTAACAGTGATTTTTGTCATCACTTTTTTTTTTTGAGTTATTTAAGATCCTAAGCGATGAGCAAGGGATGTATTGTTAATACAGTGATGTTTTTTTTTCTGTCAACAACTTTTTGTATAGAAGGAACGAACCGATTTTCAAAGTCAGTAACTTTTCTAAAAAAATTATGGACTCCAATAAGCTTTCTTTGCAATAACACTTACTTTTTGAGTTTACCCCAAAAACCAAAAATAATCGAGAATTTGACGGCAAAAAATTTAAAAAACTTTAGGTTTAACACTACGTTTTCGGGTAGAAATAGTGCTCCAATCGTTACGTTGAATGTCACATAAGAGTTGGGATTTCGACTTTAAATTGTATTTTATTTGAAGCATTTTGTTTGTTGTTTTGATTATTTTCTGAGTTATGTGCCGAAAACGACGAAAATGGCAAAATCGCCGAATCCGGCGTCGGAACGGCTATACCTATCAAAATAACGTTAGAAAAAATTATTCCTCTTCGTTTTCAAACTTTCATGTACTGAACTAGTTTATAATACGTAATGAAAAATTGAAAAAAGTTTTTTCTAGGTATTAAATACTATTTTAATAAGATTAATTCGCGATATTTTTTATCTTCACCCGGGACTTATTTATTGGACGCTCAGAATCGTTTTTTCAAATGCGATGATTTATCGCAGTTTTTAGATATCAAACAGTACGGATAAACCGCAACTTTGAAACCAATGACCCACGTATAATCCGTTCTTCTTTTACTTTCATACGGCAATTATTACCGAACAAATCTATGTCGAACGTTTTTATAGAGTAAACCGTTTAAACTTGTAGAAACTGTGCATCGGTTTGATATTTTACGGACGATTTTTTTACTATTTTTCACAATAATCCTTCGTGTCATCATCATCAACACGTAACTATACTCAGCAAAAAACGAAACCGTAATACAACGTTAGGGTTATACAATTTTTTTCGAATTTTTTTTTTATCATTATTATGCACTGGGAATGAGAAATTAAGGGTTTGAGCCAGCCGCACCACGGTGCCAAACAACGGCCCTTTCCCTGACAGATTACCGCGATAATTGGTTTTCCGTGTTGACACGCATACCGCGCGCGTCGATGGAGGACAAACACCGCGCGAAAGTCGAAATGGACTGGAAATCGGCGGATTCCGAGCGACGACCGGTACACATTGTATTATTATTATTGTTGTATACGACGCGAGGCCGACCGAAAAAAAAAAACACCACCAGCCCGACCGGCAACTGCGGTCCCGAGATCGACATTTGCCGTCAGGGATGCCATACAATCGGAAAATATATATATATATAATTATATAGGGTGCTTTGGACCATTAATAAACATCGCGCCAATAGCCGTTGGTGATTTGTCACCGGTGAAAAATCCGCAAAAAAAAAAACCGACTAACCGTTTGAAATAAAACCGTTTTTCCCAGGGAAAAATAAGCGCGAAGAGCTAAATTTAAAAAGTTTGTCGGGGCGCTGATTTATATAATAAGCGCGACCCCTATGATAGGCTATACTATATTTTAGATCCTGAGGGCCAGCGAAGAATGTATTGTTTTTACAATGATACATTTTTTTTTTCTGCGATCTTCTAGGAGAAAGAAAGTTCCGATTTTAACGTATGGACACCTCAAAAGATAGGCAACTGAGATGGAACTTTATTCGAGCCTTTTTTTTTTTTTTTGAAACGCTGGTTATTTTTGGAGTTATGAGCAAAAAACGAAAACGTCGAAATTTTTGAACGTTCGACTTAAAATTTATACGTGTCATTAATAAAGGTTCAACGTGTTTACTGCTGAGATTTCAATCGATCATTTTTTTAGGGAGTTATGGAAATTTGAAATTTTTTTAATTTTACGCAGTTATTATTCCGTTTACTTTTTAAGTCTCGAAACTTTGATACTTTAATTTAAAAGTTGTTTCCGGAAAAACAAGGAAAAAACCGTTTTTCTAAAATCATTAAGTTTCTGGTAACGCTAAGAATCTAAAACGTGCAACACGAGCTGAAAATTAACCATAAAAGGTATTCGAGTTTCGTAAAACATAAAACACAGGTAGATAATATACACGTGGCGTAATAATAATACAAAATACCATCCATCAGTCGATTATTACTAACGCCGACGTAAACATTTCTAATAAATTATTATTTCATTTCAAAAGTTACCGTGATGATAGATCATGATTAGCCAAACACGATCGGTTGGTTATTAAAAAAAAATCTAATATTAAAACTACTAAATGTGAACGTTACCTACGCAAATACGACTTTTGTGCACTTACACGCTACCGTAGTTTTAAGACAACGAGGTTTTAGTGTTTTTTAAATAATTAAAGTAATAGATATAACTGTCACAAATACTATGTTGTGTTACTCGTATAAATTCCACAAAAAAATACCTACACACGAGTTGCACTTTTTGCTTGTTTAATGCTTGTCGTAGTCCATACCTCACATCCATAAGTGAAAGTGGGTCTAATTAGAGCCGTGTACGATCTTGATTTTTTTTTTTTTTTATTTATGGGAAGATCTCTGGATTTGAGGAATTCGAACAGCGCGAAAGAGGCTCTTTCTGCCTTTGCTATAGATGTTATATATATATAAGGATACTCACACTCATCTCCGGTGACCAATAATTCTTTGTGCTGAGCAATACACACTCCTAAACATTCGAATTCTTCAACTTTTTTTGAGATCTTTTGATCAAATCTATTTTTTGCACCTTGGTTCTCCGTCAAGCGACGCTCCGTTATTTTGGTTTTCTCCTCATTGATCCGCATAGTTTTTTACACGGTAAAATATCAACGAAATAATAAAACGTAGTTTATACGCTTTATACGATATGTCGGACACGACAACCGCACGATAACGTATCATATTGATTCGTGTGCGCAAGCGATGTTTATAACATTAATAAATAATACGTACATAATATAC
>CM029357.1:35393070-35459296 GCA_017140985.1 Hormaphis cornu
GACCACGCGCGCCTCCGAACTGACCAACATCAGTAACCGGATACACGGTGTCGGGTTGTCGAACAGACGAGACCCCCTTTTGTTAGTAGGAGTGCCTGGAACGATTTCTGGTGTCGGCTCGACCTTTTTCACCGACATCGGAGCACAACAAAGGCCGACTGTGCTGACTCCGCCCGGCCGCCATACCGTGCAGGACGGGCCCCCTTTTGCCTGCCTAAAATATGTAACTGCAGGCGAAACGGCGTAAATCGATACGCGCCAACAGTGTAACGACGAGACGAACGGCGATGCTGACTGCAACGGAATTCATCACCTTTGCCTACAAGGCCGCAAAATTCTCATTCGACAATCCTTTACACTGCGGATAAACTGTACCGTACTTTGAGCATCTTTCAAGTATAGAGCGAAAATCATTTCATACCGTTTCGACTGTCGAGTAAAAAATAACTTCGTACGATTCGCTCGCACTGATTTCACGACTCATTAGATAATTTTACGCTATTTCGCGAAAGAAAAAAAAAGCAGCTCGACTTAAAATTTAAAACCTCGGTAAATCAATCATGTTCGGCCCGGAATCTCGGGTCGAAAACGTGAAAAATGGTGCCAAAAAAAAAAGAAGCAGGGAGATTTTTTTTTGTCCGGGGTTTTGTGGACGAATTTTTTTTTTTTATCCCTGCGCTAAAATGGTGCCAGAAACTATATACACTACTGTATTGTTTGTCATGAAATATAAAACGTGAAAACGAGTATTTCGATCGAATACTTCAAACGACTGAAATATATTTCATGATTAAAAAAAAAAAAATCAGTCACTAAAAAACGTATATATGTACAATGGAGTTGGACATTAAAATTTGGGTGGGTCAAAAGTTTGAATTCAATATTGTCTACTATGACCGTACTGAAAGAGTTACAAAAATACTTATTAAATTGTACATTTCAAAGTTTTATACGTATAAAGAAATAAAAATTTTTGAAATTTGTATCTCTACATGAACTTCATTCATCCTATAATTCGTATGAATTAAATGATTAATTTTTAAAAGAGATATTTCAAAAATATAATACGACAAAACAATCTCGATGTAAAACGTTCGTAACGGTTTTTTTTTATTTTTGACATTTTTTAACTTAATATAAAAAAAAATCGTATGTTTGAATTGTACTAAGATATTCTAAATTGAAAATTATAGGCTTTACGAAATTAAAGAGGTACTGCGAAAATTTGGATTTTGGATCATTATGTTGAAAATAATAGACAAGAAAGCGACTGATCTTAAACAATACCACTCATTCGGGTACCTTTAGTTCGTTCCGATCTATTCAAACGATTCTTCCAAAATCCAATGACAGGTTATTTGAAATCAAAATGTCGAATCACTTGCACTTTTGTAATTAAAACGGGTATAACTACAACTTTTAAAAGTATTTTGCATACATTTCGAGTGGAATATAGAACTTTGACTAATCGGCAAAACGTAGCGAGATTATTGTTTTATACAACTTTTGATTTTCGATCAGAATAATTTTGATTAAAACATTTTGACAATCGGTTCACACAACACGTATACATTTTTAGAATTTTTTTTTGAAAGCTGCTCGCTAACACTTGTTTACATTAATAGAAAATTTACACATTGTTAGAATGATGTTTTTTTCGTTTTCTCCGTTGGTTCCGGCCTTTAAAACCATGCCGCTAAATACTGCAAATCGTTCATTTATTAACCATAAATATTTATAACGGTAACGTCAAATAATAATATCGTTTTGTTACTGAACCAAGGTGTTTATAGGACAAATTAAAGTCCATACACAATTTGCAGATTCGACAAACTGAATTCAAAAAGCTGTATACACTTTTTTTGTCAAACAAACTCTATACAAATAAATGCGCAACGCGAAAACGCACTGAAATAAATTCACACAACAGGAGCCGTTAGTCGCGAATCGAATTCAATCAATGCTGAAATAATTACAACCGAGATGAAACAATGTATGTGTACATGAGTGAACAATTCGTTTTTGCTCTAACAACCCATACAGGTGTGGTCTACGTTGGAAATTTCGATACCGAATCCACCCTCTTTATACAATTTCTAATATATAAACGCGTGATATCAACATATTTTACAATATATTGAAAATAATTCCTTCAGCTCCTTTTTGCGAAACGTGAGAATATTATTATTATACAATATCGTATACTATACAATTCACTATACTATTCTTTCTATCTTTTGTACACAAACAAAATTTTTAATTATGTAAAGCCCGTATAGTGCCCGCGTTTTTTTTTTTTTTTTTTTTTTTGTCAGCTCGTTATTAAAATAACTAAACAAAATTATGTAAGGTCGTACATATTGCACTGAAACGAACGAAAATAAAGACGTTACTAAGAAAATAAAGTTTAAATTAATTTAAGTATAAAAAAAAAATTTTTTTCAACAACTTTGCCAATAACAATAGTACAGTAAACCGCATATTTTAGCACTTCCGACTTGATTGTAATCAACTAAAGCTATCAACCACTGAACTCTCGAGAAAGTTAATCGAAGACAAACATCAACAGTTTCTATAAAAAAGTTTTTCTCCACTGTGCTCGAAAAATATGTGAAAAATAACACCCGATTGTTCGATCCGACGTATTACAAAACGATGAAAATCTAGCTGCAACGCCCTTTGTTTGTGTTTAATCATTTGTCACAATCGTTTTTCCTTCTTTAGCACTTGTGTCGACGACAGCAGTCCGTTAGAGTTTATTTAGTTTTTTTTTCTAAAAAAATTCAGTTTCAATGATTTTTTTTTTCATTTCTTTACAGTTAGTGTCGTTTGAATACAAAAATGTTTTGTCTACTTTTATTATAAAATTGTTATAACTTATGCCATCACTCCATGATTAAATGTTTTGCAATACGTCTTTTGCCCTTGTAATCGTATATACAATAACATCTTAATATTTTATTTTTGTTTAAATGCAGGCATGAGCCAAAAAGTACAATTATAAATCCAATAAATGTAAATATTAAACACAACGAATTAATTTGGATACACATAGAGACACTTTAAAATATAATACAAGTAACAATTAAAAATGGAAAAATTCATTTTTTTTATCTAATGTCAACATCTTTACTCGTTAACTACCCTAATAACTTTTTAAAAAAAAATTTGATTTTTAAAAATTGGCCAACGACGGTATATCAAGCAATAAGTATAGATTGTGCCTGTTTAAAGTTACAGACTTTTAACTACAAAACTTAAAATACCAGGAACGAAGTTAAAATGCAAAATTTTCAAACTCGTTTAACTGATTAAAAAATATTAATGAAAATTGTTTTAAATATTTTTCAGGGTGATCGTAAGCCTAGTATCAAGGTATACTGAATCAAACTATTAAAAAAAACTATAGGGTATTCTACTTTTGGCCGTCGTTTAATAATATCAATTATTGAATATGTTAAACACGCATACGAAGGGCTAAAAATTATTCTCTCCGCATAAACTTGATCTATAGTTCTATTCACCGACGAACGCGTACGACGTTAGTGAAGTAAGTAACGAAATTGTTTTTTTTAAATTTTGTACTGAACTAAAATGACTGTTTTACGTTATCTCCTCCAAAGTAATTTGAATCCACGGTCGGTTGCTGCAGTTCTGCAATTAAGTTACTGGGATCGCTTTCGATCACAGACATTTTTGTATACTTGATAATGACCCAAAACGTCGTCGTCTAAGGTGAATTTTTACTCTTGGAAAGAGAAAAAAGTCGAAAAGGGCTCAAAAGTCCGGTGAATAGGACTTTATTGACCACCACGACTGTTCTCCAATCGTTCTGACCGTCAACCGACGGTCGGATCGGACAAGATCCCGAACTTTTGATGACGTTTTCATCATTTTTTCCAGTCGCAGGTCATCGACTGCGAGGTGGTTCGTCTTCAATCAACCGTCTGAAAAAATCGCCTTAAACCACCTAAAAACCGGGTCTCTTGAGAGCACACGTTCTCCATATATCGTTGCTCGAAATAATTGTTGTCGCACGTTACTGAAACGTACTAAGTAAAAATTGGTTTACAAAAACGATCGCCACGGACCAACACTGCGGAGGAGTTCGGTGTTCACACACTCGTGAGAGCACGTTACGTTCATCTACAAAAAAAACTCTTCGAACGGAAATCGCTGCCCGATGACAAATCAGTCTCGTCACTTTATTCACACGCCTCGTACCTACCTACTGTTATATCGGCTGTTATTATTTCGTCGTATTTCGTACAGGTCGTCGGATCAGTGTCTTACTACACTACTCGTGCGCAATGTGACGAGGTACGTAACACCTACCTTCCGACTACACTAATAATAATTAGACATAATACGGTCGTCGGTACTACGTGATTATGCGACGAACCTATGTACGGTATAAAATATTATTATTATCGTCGCGTACGATAACAACAATTATTATTAATTTCGACCCCGTCGCGAAATGCGAGTTTCCGTCGTCGGGAACGCACAGGACGATCTGCACGCGCCACCTCGAAACCTCGTACCTCCGCCGCGTATTTTACATTACGTCGCAAAGGGAACGTGTGTGGATTAAGTAAACACAAATATTGTCGCTACTGCCGCAGTGGCGGATGCTAACGAGAAATCACATTATCGCCGGCCGATAATGTAACGCGTTTATGTACACCTACAGCGTCGGAAGAACGCGGAGCGAGCACATCGAAGAACAGGCAACAGTCTCTAAAATCGAAATTAGGAATCGGTTTTTTCGAAACGATTTTCACAAAGGTGGACAGTTCATAAGTCAACTGTTTTTTTTTACTTTTCAAGTTTATTCGGTTAAAAAAAATGTCGTTTCGTCAATTCAATTTTTTATACTCGAACTGCCTATCGTCGTTGCAAAGTATCGTGTTACGTTTATTTTCTTATTTTTTTCGTTATCGAGCGGAACCAAGGACCAAAACTATTTTTTGAAAACTATTTAGGCAAGTTAAAAATACCATGGATACACCTACTGTAGGTCGACTTGTGAGCGTCTGAGCAAAAAAAAAATGAACTTTTTTTTAACTTGGTTTACGTTTTTTTTCTTTCATTTTATATCTCGACTTATCGCGGTTAATTTTTTTTCACTAACAAGCGTTTAACGTTTCAAAAACGACGACGGTGAAAATCGGCGTTAGTTTAAAAGTTCTATAGAACTTCAAAGTCGGACGCAACATGACGCGTCTTACGTATTTTACATTATCGTGACGTTGCAAAAGGAACGTGTAAGGATTAACTTAACAAATATTGTAACCACTGCTGCTGCAGTGGCGAAAGTTGACGAGAATTTACATTATCGCCGCCCGATAATGTAACGTATGTTTATACCTACTGCTGCGTCGGAAGAACGGAGCGAACACATTGAGGAGGCAGTCTAAAATCGAGATTAGAAACCAAATATTGTTCCAAGTATAGTTTAAGGCCCCCATTTTCGGTTTTTTCGAAACCCCTATCTACGATTTTCACAAATAATATGGTTAAAAAGTCAATTATTTTTTTAACTTCTCAACTTAACTAGTTAATTGTTTTTGTTTTTAACTAATTCAGTAAACAATGTTATCGCGTTAATTCAATTTTTCATACTCAATACTTAATTGTTGCAAAGTTACCTATGTTTATTTAACTATTTAGATAAGGTGAAAATACAATGGACGATATACTATAGATCAGAGGTTCCCAACCCGTGGTACGCGTACCACTAGTGGTACGCGGAAGGCTCGTAGGTGGTACGCGAAGAAATTTTTTTATTACTACATATTTGCATTCAATATTATTTAGTTTAGTTTATTTGATATTAGCTAATTTTAAAAATTATTATTTTATCAAAATAAATTTAATGTCGATAGCATGGGGTTTGTAATCGTAGCAATTTAGAATTTTAGATAATGATAAACTTTTTGAAAATTAGTTCCATTCAGCCTGATATTGATGACCTTGTAAAAAATAAACAACAACAAATATCACATTAGTTTTATTTATTTAATTTTATTATTATTTATATTTATTATTTTTTTTTATTAATTTGAAAATTGTAATTTAAAATTTAAATATTTAGATTTAACTAAAAATTATGATTTTTTTACTTTCATAAATATCAAATAATAAAAATGTAAAGAATTGAATAAATAATAAAAATATACGTTAAAAAAATTTGACTCCTAATTTAGTTTTAGAATTGAGGTGGTACGCGTATTGATTATAAAAGTGTCTGGTGGTACTCGATGATAAAAAGGTTGGGAACCCCTGCTATAGATTGACTTGTGAATATTTTAGCAAAAAAAATTAACGATTAATTTTTTTTTTTAACTTAGTTAAGTTTATTTCAATCTATATCTTTAAACTTATCTAGTTTTTCGTTGTTAACTTTGAACTTTAAACTGAACGCAAATCAATCGAACTAACTTAACTCATCGCAGTTAATTTTATTCACTAACAAGCCCGACGTTGAATTTTTAACGTTTCAAAAACGACGAAAACTAAAATCGGCGTTACTTTAAAAGTTCTATAGAACTTCAAAATCGGACGCAATTCGACGCGCATATATCATACACACACACCCGATAAACGCGATTGGTTATGTGCGGCGGCACCAGTAGTGGCTGACCTATTTTTGCCGACTTTTTTGCCAAAGGGAAAAAAACCCTGGAGATGTGAAAAACAAGAACGTTCGCTAATACCTGATGATACATTTTAACCTTTTGCAACCGAACCCATATACACGCATGTATACGCTGCTGTACGTGACTTAACCCTCTAACCCTACACCTAAAACGTATATAGACGTTGGTAAACCGTTCTCTTATGTATTAGAACACCGCGTATTTGGCAATTGCTCCGCGATTATGTCCCGACTTTAAATAACGATCGAAAAAATGTCCCCAGCAATTGTAGTAAAAAGAAGCGCGAGCAGTTTACAATTTATACGTCCGTAAAATCGATAAACTTCGAAGGTTTATAACACCAAGTGTGTAAATCCGAGCACACAAACCCGACTTGGCCGTCGTTTTCTTCAGCGTAAAAAAACACGCGTTTTGAAAAAAAATTAAATTTGAAAAACGTCAAGTACTAGAATTACGGCCAATGAATAAAAAAAAAATCAATCATAAACCAATCATGCCGATTCGTAGGGAAATGAAAAAAACGAGTGCTTGATAGGAATGAACGTGCTCTATAAATATATTACCGCGACTCAACAATGAAATGCGCAATGCAGCATCAAACATAAAGTATTTTTATCAAAGACGAATCGACGTCGATAGAAAAGTACGGTTATTATTACAAAAATATTTAGCGTTCAATAAAAACCATACGACTTACAATACTTTTACGTTGAGTATTGTACAATAAGAATAAAAGAAAACGCTGCTGTAAAGGGAGACGATTTGGCATACATCCCGGAAGGAAGAACGGATATTTTTTCCGGACATAGCGACGATTGAATAATTCATAAGATTTCGCTCTTAGATTAGCAGCATACTACGATGGCTGAAAAATAAACAAAGACGAGAATCCCGAGGCCTTTTCCAAACGATTTTTCAAAAGAAATTTGAAATTTTCGTGTTCGTTTATAAGTTCGTATTTTTACTATCAAACAACAATATGGCTGTATTAATCTGATAACATTAAAATTAAATATTTTGGATCCAACAGCTTCGTATTACACACCCGAAACCAAAAAAATACCTTATACCCTATATATTAATACCGAAAACCTGTATACGCATAATACATTTTAGTACCCAGAAAGCAAAAAAAAAAAAAGATTAATCAAAATAAATTTGAACACTTGACTTTTCACAAAAAACGCAAAACCCTATAATTTTTGACCATTCCGTCATATTTTATAACGATATAATGATGTACAATTTAAGTGAATTGTTTAAAACGTTTCCGCGATGGAAAGAGACGACGCGCGTGTTATTGATCGACAATATGCATTTGAATAAAACGCCAATAAGAAAAAGACGAAAAAGTGTTCAAACATGTTTATAAGTGCTCTGCTTTTTCGCGGCAGCAATCTATAACGATCGTGTTTTACTGTACGAGAACGGCATTTGAATTCAATTTGCAGAACCGCGTCCGGAAAACTCGCACGACTATTATTTGTTTGTTTTCGGCGAGATAAGCGGTAAAACTTTTGTAGTCGCCGGGGAGATCTTCAAACTTTTTACCCCGAAACGCTAGAAAATAAATATATATATACATAAATATATATCATTCGTACATCTATTCGTCATAACAGCGGCAGATAACGCGGAAGCCGGATCGCTAACGGGAAAACAATCGCAGAGAAAGTAATTAAACTTCTCGGGAACGTAATGAAAAGCGGACGGGATTTCTGGAACGGCAACAATAACCACTATTTTGCAATAATAGTATCGCGGAGGCAACGCTAGAAAATTAAATAAGCAATTTCTTTTTTTTAATTTTGATTCGCGCGTTAAAATGCGTGAAAGTGGGAAACAACAAAAAACACTCGAATGACAAAAATACTATCCTTTCAGTGTATATATATATATATATTGTCGTTCCGTTTGGATTATCCAGATAAGCAATGTATACTTGTGTGCGAAGCTCCAAAACATATGGAAAACTTTAACAACGGATAAGGTGATTGATGATGGTAGCCGCCGTTGCGGGAGCTAAAGGTTTTTAGCGGTTAGGAAGATAAATTGTGCGCGACTGATAGTATAGAAAAACCTCTAAAAATACGTATATATTTGTTACGACTGTTCCTGTCGTCAAAAACACCCAGCTATTTCGGATACGCGACAGCGTTGAAAAGTTTACACGCGCTGATGAAAATCATAAATTTCGTTGTCATTCTTATTGCCGAACAGCGGCATAAAATATACTGCATACGGATACACAGCGTGTACTGCACGTTCGTATGTGAAATAAACAAAACGAAGTATCCAAATGAACCGTAAAAAACGGTCAACGAACGGAAGGGACGAAACGGGAAACGAAAGTTTTAAAACATTTGGTCCGAAACGATTTCTCGTGATGCGCACAATATAATACGAGAACACGGATTTACAAAAAACGCCATTTTCTCTTACTTAATACTTTTTTTCTAAATCTCCACATCGAAACATACGCACATAAAAAACATAAATTTTTTCCGAAGACTATTGGTAGCACAGAGTATGAGTTTACTTCAAAATTAACCGTTGTTATCGATAAGTATACACGTCGCGTTTATTCGATTCGTGATTTTATCGCCTAGAACACCAAACAACTAGTTAAAAACTTTATGAAAAAAAAAAACCCCGTACAATTTGAAAATTCCAATAGGAAAAACGATCGCGTAAGTCGAGAACCAATTTACGAGCCGACTCCGGCGTTTTTCCTGCAGTAAAGCGTGGTTTTCCCGAGTGGGACGGTTAAGATTAAAAGTTCCTAGATCGGCACTCGGATCGATCCGACCCCGTCGTTTAATTAACAATAACAATAATAATAAATTCGATGTTCGGAAAACGCCGTCGAACCGTGGCAAAATAATACAATACAGACAACGTCTCCGGCGCCGAAAACCAATATAAACGTCGCGCGAGCGGAACAGGCCGCGACACGTGGTGTACGTGCGGCGAAGTGCGCGCGACAACAAGACGGGCGAAATAAAAACGTAATTGGGAGAAAAAAAAATACGGAATACACGTAAAAGACGTATCTCGTCGCCGCGTGTTTGCGCGTACTCGTTTAAAAGTCAAATTCGTTTGTACGCACAATGACGTGGAGGAAAACGCGCGCGCAACGACCACTCCGCGGAGCTTTTCGTGTTTCATTAAAGCCTCCCGGACGAACAATGAGCGATTGCTGTGCCGGTAATATCGTAACCCCGGGACGACCCCTTATTGGATGGGCAAGATTATCCTAGGAGTATCTCACCCCCCGGGTAAGGCTATCCTAGGATATCTCCATACGCCCTTGCGGGGCAAAGGTGTTCCTAGGAAAATCGAAATCCTACAACACTGGGATAGAAAAATATTACCCTGGGTAAATTCCGATGCAACCGAACTATGGTTTTACAGGAGAATTTCGAGAGTATCGTGGACAGAGAAAATTACCAATACTGAGGAATTGCGTGGGATGAGAAAGTGGAAAAAAAACTGTAGTAACGGTTAAATGCAGGAAACTCCAGTCATCTAAGGACATATTATGCGGAACAAGTGTAGTTATGACCTGCGCCAACAACGTATTCTACAAGGAAAAATAGATGACGAAAGATCGCCTGGAAAAAGAAGAACTTCGTGGCTGGCCAACCTTAAAACGTGGTTTGACAAAAGTTCGGTAGAACTATTCCGAAGTGCCTAACTAACAGAACTCGTATGTCAATGATGATCGCCGACGTCCGAAGCGGATCATTAAGAAGAAGAAAGGGGGTATGAATATTCTCGGATAATCTTACTGGGCCGGTGGTAAATATTCCTAGGCAAATTGAACCCTCTGGTGTGATGTCCGGAGGTGTAGAAATATCCTAGGATAATCATACCCGACGTAAGATTTTACTAGGAAAATTTCACCTCCCGGTAGCATCATCATATATTTCCTAGTAAAACCCTACCGAGTGTAAATTTTCCAAGGAGAGTCTTACCCCCATGTAAAAAAGGGAATATGGTTTTCCTAGGAATATTTTACCCCCCGTAAGATTATCCTTGGAAAATTTAACTCCGTTATTACACTGGGATAAGATTCCCCTAGAAAAATATTACCCCCGAGAAAAAGGGTTATAAATATTGTTGGACAATCATACAGGGAAGGTAAAAATTCCTACAAAAATTTTACCCTCTGGTGTGGGGTATCGATGTCCTAGGATAATCATATCAGGGGTAAGATTTTACCCCTCGGTAGTATCATTATATATTTCCTTGTAAGACCCTACCGGGGGTAAATTTTTCGAGGGAGAGTCTTACCTAAAATATCAAACAGAAATACAACTTTCCTAGGAATATTTTACACCCAGAAAGATTATCCTAGGGTATCTATACAATCTATGAGTGGTATGATTTTCCTAAGAAAATTAACGGCCTTATTAGGCGGGATTCTCCTTGGAAGAGAACCTAACCTATCCTAACCGGGTATCATTTTCCTGGTAAATTTGTACACCCCTCGAGGAGGTATTCTTGGATAGTATCACTGGAGGGTAAATATTCCTAGGAATATGTTACCTCCTGGCGTCACCATCTGGGGGTATAGATATCCTAGGTTAAACATACCCGGGGTAATATTTTACATGGAATATCGTTATATAATTCCTAGTTAAGTCCTACTCGAGTGTAAATTTCATAGGAGAATCTTAACCTATCTAATCTTATATATTTTTACGCCCGGTAAGATTATCCCAGGATATCTAATCCTACGTCCTACGGGTGGTAAGATTTTCCTAGGAATATTTTACCGTCCCGTCGTAAATTTTTATAAAAAAATCTTTCCCTCACCAAAGTGAACATAGTTGTCCTACAAGATAAGACTACATGGGGGTATAATATTCCTAGGGAAATTTACCCTGAAGGGTTAGATCGTTCCGGGGAATTATTCTGCTGGGACATCGCGGTTCAAAGTACATAACGTACGGTAGTAGGTAAGTATACCGCGGTGATTTCCGTCAAAAGTTCTGCGCGTTACAAAGTTTTATTTGTCGTCACGTACGTGTGCGTGTGTTTGTGAATGTCTGAGACGGGAGGGCAAATTTAACGGAGAACGGGATCGAAGGAATATTATATAGAACGGGATAGAAGAAACGTTTGCAGCGTATCGAATAGGCAGTGTTTACGTACGGTTTTTTACAAAAAAAAAAAATAGAGAAAAGTGTGTTTTGACGGTACAAGACAACCGACAAAATTCAAAGACGTACGTCAGAGGGTTCGACCGAGTTTGAACACGCCCTGCAGCTGTCCGAGATATCCTCACAAACCGACCACTACGATTTTAAAACGGTTGATAATAATTATAATTTATAATATTTGTTTTACACGATGTTTTTTGTTTTTTTTTTTTTTTTTGTAAGTGTAAATACCCGTTTTTCCGTCCGAGCTTAACTGGGAAATTTAAAAAAATACGAATAGTTTGTGACTATATATATATATTTATAAGCTATAGCTTATCTTCCTTTATTTTAAGTACATACACGAAATATTATGATGTTTTTTCCCGAGTATTGTGCTTTTTCCCGCAATTCCGTAAAGGCTATTTTCCCGAATTTCCAAACGATTTTTTTTTTCCCGAAACGGTTATTGTTCAAAATAAAAATTAATCGGTAAAAATGCCAGCGTATCATAATTTAATATTTTAATAAAATAGATACATTCGACGTTATGAATATCAGTTTACAATTTTAAAATGTACATTCGTATTTTGTGTTATAATGTCACACGTATAGAAGAAACAACTGCAGTTACATTGATGAACGACGAATAAATCGGTAAATAATGAAACAACGTACAGACCCGACCTCTTATTTCTATTAATAATGTAATATTATTCTACAGCTGATACACGAGTCAACTGCCTGCATTTGGTGAAGTCGTTTTAGGTGTGCCACAGAGGAACAATCGAGAAGTATTGCGTTATTTTTTTATAAGTAAGAAGACAATGACAAATGAATCCATTCAAAACACCTACCCACGCACACGATCTGTATTAAAATCTTTAATGTTTCAACGAGATTCCCTTTAAATGTATAAATGGAAAAAAGAAAGAAAATTATACGAGACAAACACGTTACGAGAAAGTACACGCCGTGTTGAGAAAAATAGTATCGTTAAACCAAACATTAATATTTGTGCCATCAATATTTAAACTAATTTAGGCAGTGGCACAGTAATGAATAATACGGAGTGTTTTTTTTCGAACTATACCGCGATTCGTTTCGGCAAAAAGAACAAGGTATTATGGCTTATACTTTTTCGTATTGAAATCACCAAAGTATTGCAGTTCTAATATTGCATATAGTTTAAGTTGTACTACCTACATAAACTATATACACACGAAAATAAAAAAAAATTTTCCCGGTCATGTTCTTTTATCGCGCCGCTAAATTCGTCAGCTTTTAATCGTTCAATGTCGAGAAGCTCGGAATTTAAAAGCTTGATGGGGAAATTTTTTCTTTTACTTATGGATATAGTTTTAACGAAATTTACCGAAAACCATAGGCCGATTATTTCATGTATCAAACAAAAAATAGTTATTTTTTAAGTAAAATAAAACAAAGACTTCGTCGGAAGACTCGTCGAATTGTATAAAAAAAAAAAGATAGGTAATTCAAACAATTTAGTTTAGGGCGATGCTGCCACATGGATGAAAAAATCGAACACGTGAAATGAAACACGAAATGAACACGTGGATCGGGGGGCCCGCGATTAACGAAAAATCGTTTTTGAAACGTTGTATCTAATCAGATTATTTGACCTCGTAGTAAATACTACCCCGATCACAGGCACTACTCAAGCACGTTTTTTTTTTTTTTTGGCATCGAGTTGGTTTAGTATATCCATATTACATTATATGAGATACACGTGTAACGTTTCACGTTTCTATACCAATACGGAAAATTTTTTTGAAATTTTGACGATGAACGAGTCACAAAAATGAAACCAAATATTAAGAGTTCGAATGTAAACGCAGTGTCCTGACCAGCCGCCCAGGCTCGACGGCCGACGAGTTTTTCGAATTTCAGAGGGATATTTCGAGAGGAGGATACGAGGATTAGATCAACCGGGCGAACTGGCGTCCCTGGAACTCGAGTGCTGACGATCGGGCGCACCCTGTGCACAAACGGACTGGAATTTTCTTTTCTCGTGAAGAACTAGCGGCAAAACTGGCGGCTGTGCGGAGTAGTAGTCACGCGGCTGCGGGAAAATGAGAAAAGCCCACAAAACACGCCGGTCGGCGGCAAGGGGGAAAGTGGTTAACGGGCCTAAAGGGCGTGCGCTCTGCGCCAAGTACGTGATCGGACTTCCGCGCGCGAAAACGAAGGGATGAATTATACCGATTGATTTTCCCCCGACGTCCCGTGACGAAGCGAAAACAGAGACGAAAACAGATCCGATTATGCGGTACGTTCGTGTGAAAAAGCGTCGTGGGCGAAATTACTTTTGAAAACGTGACCGCGGCGAACTGAGACGCAGCACGGACTGGACACGACCAGTTGACGGGTTGGCTGGTGATAACTGTGGGGAAATCCACGCGACAGTCTGTCGTGCGAACCTGGTGGTTTAAACTTTCACGACAAACAATGTAAATGTGCGACGATCAAATTCAATTTCGGTGATTTTCTCGTGCACGTCAATTTGCGTATGTTTATAGCAATATTGTTACGCGATCACCGCGATGCATGAACGCGTGTAACGTTTTATAGTTACAAACGTCCGCTAGACAGCGCTGCCGTTGCACGAATTCAACTACCGTTTAGCTTGACATCGGGAGAGGATTATGAGCAAATCGGTGTACAAAATTTAGAAAATCCTAGTAGATCGCAGGATGTGCAGCATGGAAATCAAAAATCTGATGTAGCTATACAAGATTATCAACCGTTGCCTTTAAGCCTTTCGTAACACTTTGGTCCAGCGTTTTTAGACGTCCAGTCCTTACCGTCTTAGTTCATGCCGCCACGACGTGCGAGAAAACAATCAACGCGGGTCCAAATTAGGATGGACGATTAATGGTCATTTTAGAAACTGTTGTACGGGTCGTCGACTATACGTTTTGGATGTAAAAATGAACCCGGTTGTCCTCAAATCGTCCCAATTATGACCTTATTCTGACAAGTGACCTTATTGTCATCTTGCCAAAATTTATATTTTTCTTTAGTAAACGGCACGTCTTAAGAGCCAAGAAAATCTTTTTTAACCACGCTTATATACGTAAGACGAACGTTTACTTTAAAAAATACATATACATATGATTTTGCCGATTGTACGAAAATCGCTCTCCTAATAGGGTTTTTTTTAGCTTTTCTACTTTCAATTTGAAATCAAAAATAGATTCTGAACAACGTATTGTTAACATTAAGGTAGTTAATTTGTACTTTTTAACAAACTAAAACAAATAATACGAGAAAAACTAAGTCTTATGGTATTTTTGTTTTCAGAATTAAATTAAATAGTATAAACACGATTAAAAATAAAGTCATTACTACAATTTGACCCGCACGCAATGGGCGGATTCGGAAAAGTGATGGGTACCGTGTTCGACCCCTCAGACATGATTTTTATTCCCTGCAGTCTTTTTTTCCCCTAAAACTGTATCTGTTCGAATAGATAATAACATTTTAGAAAATTGTAGATGTACAATAATAGGCGTATTGAGTGTGCAAATAAACTGACACAACAAAATAATAATATTACGATGTACTAACATCACGAGGGTATTAATTCGTATATGTTAAAATTATAAACTGTTTATTGGGATTACTTTTACAATCCTCAACTGGAAGAACATAACTAGACAGATTTCACCTGAAGCGCCACATTACTTTAATATTTAGAGACAAAATATCTATTAAAAACTCATTGAATCGCTTATTGTTTTTTAAATACCACGCTATTATGTTTAACGTCTAGTCACGGGCCTAATATAATATAGTAAACTACTAGGTAATACTTTATAATACTCACAAAAAGTGAAAATACAAAAATGCTTTGTCGGGTGCACGATAAGGCAAAAATAGTCACACGTGTTTTCTCAGTACGCGTCGACTAAAAAAATTATAATAATTGTGTAATGACGAAGAAGAAATTCGGTTTTCGACATTTATCTTAATAAGATTCATTGACTCGCCCTAGAACTCAGTATTTCTATACTTCTTTATCGAAAGTAAATCCCGCACGGCTCTTTAGGTTAGGACAGGTTAGGTAGTAAATATTTTGTTCATATGATTGTTTAAACTCGATTGCCTCCTCTGATCATATTTTTTGAGTTCGACACGGCATTGCCAGCTGCAGCCAACATAATCGACAGTAGAACAGCAGCAAACCAGATTTAAGAGTACTAAGACGATAAGTAAGTAATTAACATTAAAATAAAACTTTATTCTGTCTAATGATTGTATACCATTTTTATTAAATAAACAGTGAGAAAATAATCTAGAAATAATTTCTTAAATGTCAGTAACAAGGGATAATACTTTAATTTAGTATCACACTCAAAACCTAACATTTTCTAGCTACTAACGGCACAATATTTAAACGCAGTTGCGCAAAAGATGTGAACCAAAAAGCAACTAAGTTTTACTGGTTGAAAAAGAACAAAAATAAACATTCATATAATTTAAAATAATACTTTTCTCTCATACCATTCGGCAAAAAACATACGAAACACGTATAGGTAGTGAAGTTGAAAATGTACCACGCCATGTTTGAGACTTACCTGAAACAAAAAACAAAAACAAAAGTTAATATTTGTCCTTAGGGTAGAAATGTTGCCACATTAATAATGAAATGACAAACTCAATGGTGTATAATATAGAAAAGAGTTCTAGCAGTATTTACACACTTAGCTCTACCCCACTTTTATATAAACACACTTTTCCTGATCAAAATACGTCGCACTAACTATTTTTAAATTAACTTAAATTTAACATTTCGAGTAAACAAATAGTATAAAACCAAGAAAAATAAAAGGCTTTTAGAAATTCACTTCAAGTTGAACTGACAGTTGGTTACGTGATCTATCGTAAAATCACTAGATAATGGGGTGATCCACTGATCATATATAAAATATAAGCGTTCAATTTATATCCAGTCTTCATTAACTTATTCACTATGTTTATATAGGTTCATGCATAAGAACCACGTGTCTTTTTGGTGAGAGATAAAAAAAATTATTTATCATAAAGCGAATTCACACAATTTGTGTGTGCTTAAATTACCTTATATTACTTAAATACCTAGGTAATGTTTGACCAACATTAGTAGCACAATAAAAAATGTATTGAACAAAACTATATAATAACTATAAAACTATAACACTCGAAAAAGAAAAATCTCAAGTTGACCGAATTCGAGTCAATATTTAGTAGTTTTGATAAACATGATACTAACAAAATATTTTTTTTTATTTTACTACTGAAGAGTTACTAACAACGTTTATTCTACGAAATCAAATCGAAATATTCAACGAGTAAATAACGCGTAACATAAAATTAATATGTAAAAATGTTTTTAGTTACTAGTAGTTTAAACATACAACCATTCAGCCTAAAATAATGTGAAGATATTGATGGTGGGTTAAACGCACATTTTTAAGTTTAGAATATTTTTAACCGTAACGAATGTAACAGTAAACAAATGTGGACGCAGCACTCTAGCACAACACTGAAGCATATATGAAAACAAATTAACGACAAAACCTTTTAAAACCGAAGTCTACTCGGTAGATTTATTTCCTCTTGTTCGCCCTTCCATTATATACCTACCTTCTGAGCTATAGCGACGCTTATACTAATAAAAAACAATAAATTATTTAATAGATGGCAGGAGAGAGAAAGCGTTTGTTTTCCCCGAATATCGATTACTAATAGGTGCGTGAACGGTACGTGCGGTACGTGTCTACTGTTTTCTCAAGTTACATTTGAAGTTCGATCGTAGTCTTTCGTGTCCTGCAAACCGGTCAATTATGAAAAGAGAATCGAAAACAAAATATAATACTTGGTTTTATAGTTGTTTACCGAGAACAACGACTGAAAAACATCGGTCGAGTAATACGCGGTTCTTTCACTATTGGAAAACGAACGATAAAGTCTTAATAAAGAACTTTTATCAGCGGAATTACTGTGTACATAATGTACAACACGCGTACAGCGGTTTGGAATTTTTCACAATTTTTCATTCTTATATTACACAAAAATTAAACGTTCGCAACAAAAGAACACGACGATGATAAAAATCTCTTTAGCAGAAACTTTTTTTTTTTTGCTTGAATTATAGTCGAGAATTTCTTCTTTTACGCTCTGTACACGATAACATATTATTTTCATGTCCCGGAGACTTGCGGAAGTTGTTCCGGGATAACGAAATTCCGAAAAAACGAAATTATACGTCGTTCCCGGCGGACACACGGCGTACTCCCGTGCACCTCGCGGCGTCGTCTGTACTTACTATTAATATTTTATACTCGCGCAACTCACTTTGCTAAATAAAAAATAAATTAAAAAATGAATTTGTTTTCGTGTCTATACACGCGGTATTATGACAATTTAAACGTGAGCGTTAACCGACGAAAGAGATTAACCGCACACACACGCTGCATGTTCAGGATAAAATGAATTTATGATGCGGGTCCCGAAACCGGATGATGTCAGATTTCCCATCTCCTCCCCTCCGAACCCCCCAACCAATTCACACACGTTGATGTTATTCAAATCCTTTTTTGGGCAGCACACACACACACACACGTGTTGAACAGTTTTTATGTGTCCGAACGCGGTCAGAATATTCAAAATAAACATCCGATGATGGGCATTCACGGATGCGAGTTATTATTGTACACCGTCGGTGGTTATTACTATAGTATATTACTAGTAGTACCTGCACCGGCGAGGTTAATACACTCGTATGGAGATAATATGATTATTATAATAGTATACGGTACGTTGTACAGGTGGTACTAATTTATTGCCGAGTTGTCCACTTGTATAGAAAAAAAAAAAGACAAAAAAAAAGTGAAAGAATTCGATGCGTTTCGAGTGCGTATATCCGATGATCGACGATACAGCGCGTGTTACTAACTGCGTTTGCAGTGATGACAAGTGTTCTCTATTCCGCTCGGAATAATAATAACAGTTCAAAACTCTTAATAGTGTCCCGTCAGCAGGGCGTCTCGCACTCTGCAAGCGAACGAATCCGAACTGCAGCAGTAACAAAAAACGGTGTTTACGGTTCGAAACAAATCTGTACGTACAAGATATTCGCCGAGATACACACAGACATTATAATTTAATAAGAGTGTATATGAGACATGGCGTTCATTAATTGTCACGATCATTCGAACGATTACGCAAAATTTTTGTTAAAGAAAAAAACAAAAACTGCAAATATCTTGGGTTTTAATAACTATTAATGTCGTATAAATTTTTTTTTTTTTTTACAATTACTATTTTGTACGTTCCAACGTACAATGTTTTTTAGGCGTAAACCAAGTATGGAAATAATTTGTACAGCCTTGCCTTTTACGGCCGAGTACATTCATCGAACACAAACCATAATGGTGGCAGTATCGAGTCAAATTTTTCTAAACCTTAAGTGTTCTTAACCTACATAAAATTATACGTGATACGTTTAAAACAGAAAATCAACGCCACAGCATCCTTGACGTTTTATTTTCTACGTGTGGTTAGAATTTTTGTTTTCTAAACATAAATAATTTTAATAACAAAAAAATCCATATTACAACGAAACAAATATCGTACTCCAGACACCGTAATTCAAACTATGCGGAATATTATTAATTAATTAAAAAGAAACTGAACGCGTTCTACGACGTTTGGAAAAAAAAAAACGAATTAGATGTATAAATAACGCTCATTCGAGATCGTTCAACCGATTTTTTTTTTTTAATAAGAAAATACACATTATACCCCGGTCGCAACGCATAAAAACGGTATCGCTCGACGTATTTTTCGTCGTTTTCGACGAGTAAGAGATATTTTTAGCTACGTCGATTATACGTTGCACTTTACAATTCACTGAACAAAGTAATAAAACACCGTCGAATCAACGAAGAATTAAAACACAAAAACGGCCATTTATAGAAGATATTATTTCGTATTCGAGAAAACGGAAATTGAAAATTTGTTAATCCCTCCGCCGCCGTCCCGCGTTGTTTCGTGTAATAACAACAGTATAATATACCTACACTAACAACGCCGCGCAACGGAGAGAAAGAGACGACATGTCAAGTTTGAAAACGCACGAACGGGTCGTCTTTGTTTGCGTTACAAAATAAAATTAAAATAAAAAGTATGAAAGACGTCATAGGGGTAGGTAACAGTAGTGGGGTGAGAGAAGATGGAAAGAAAACTCGGAAAGGAGTACGAAAGAAATACGGCGACGAATTCGGGTCAATAACCAAAACCTACGGAAAAGAATAAACACGAGTAAAATTATTAGAAAAAACTTGATGTGCATCGCACATATATAATATATAGGTAATAATATAATATTAATAACACGTGTATAATAACGAAAACATTCAAAATACGTTCGTGATGGAAAGTTTGCGTGCCTTGTGTTATACAGATGTAATATGTATATTATAATATTATGAACCTTAACGTTCCCGAGGTTTCTCGAAGGCTACGCCACGCGATCGGAGGCAAAGTAAAGTAAAATTAAATGCAAATTGTTTACGTACTTTATAGGTAGTATTCTCGAAAATAACAGTTGGATATTACTACAGCGTTATACGAAAAACAACCCTGGGTATAACACAAAATGTACGTCTGAAACGAAATTCTAGTCGAAAAAATAGTGTTCAACGACGGGACTTCCGGACGAGTGTATGTGTGTATTTTTACCTATCACATGACTACGGAAAAAAAAAAAAATCTCGTTTTACGTAAAATTTTTAAAGATTGTTACACCGTCGACGATATTCGAGCACAAAAAACAGCAGCAATCAGTTATATTATATTTTGATTTAAAACGTTCAAATACACACCAAAATGTGTATTATCTAAATTCTAACTCTTATATGAAACTAATATGAGTAACGACACTATCGAGCATACAACACAATTATCAACCTATTGGTTTACGAATTATCGTCGATTCGTTATTGTTAATACGATATACTGTAAATACACGTATTTAGTTTTGATTTGTATGCAAACGACGAAAACATTGATACAATGACAACTAAGGTACCATACGAAACAAAGTACGAGAATGAACGAACTACGATGTGCAAATAAAAAAGGAATGTTCTCAACATTTATTTATATATTTATCATTATAATCCGACCGTTTAACAACCTACGTATATATTATACATATTTATTGACTTTTTGCGATCATAATATAATGTATTGCTATAATCCACCACCACAAACTGATACTACAATTTCCTATCGTGATCACACCGCGGTTAAACATATTATGTACAGCTATCTATAATAATAATGTTGGAAAACTTCTAATATTATAACAGAAGCGAGGGAAAAATTCAATCAGGACCCGCAAATAGAGGGTTTGATGTCGTATCCTCATTGTTGTGCGCTCTCGCCCTCGGACGTTTAATAAATTACGTCCACGCCAAAAGTTTTTATACGTGTACCAGAAATGTTACTTATATATATATATGTCAGAACGGCCGGTCTGTTGTCAAACTAAAATGCGGCCAGACGACGAAGAGGAAGAAGCGAGGAACAGATTTCTGCAGCTAAGAAATATATCGTTTTTATCAGTCCGCAACACAAAAACCCTCCGACCCTGTAAAAGCCTTTTCAAATTATTTATGACTATATATACTCAGTACTACAGTGTGGTCATTTAATGAATTTCTTCTCATTTTCTCGGCATCGAACCGTTTTGTTGTTTAGACCCGAGATTTATGTTGTTCAATCTGCGGAAATTCTTTGTGTGACAACAGCGGAATGGACGATAACGAAACGTTGGGTCTTTTTTTTTTTTTATGAAGTGCTGACACGTAACAGCTGTATTATATGGTTTTGATGAAAAACTGCGCGAAACGATAAATATCATTAAATAGGTAAGCAAATGTATTCGTATCACTATTACTTATATAGTTTATTGGTACCTACGAAAAGTTTTAAACAAAAAAAAACAATTTTTTTTTTTTTTTTTACACGATAACACGTCAGCGAGCGCAAAATTTAATAAATAAATTATACAGAATTACAAATTCCATAATGTACAGTGCCGTTTAGGCCGTCGTGGAAGTAAATTAAACAACGAATCTCACACTACGCGATTCACTACGAAAACTTATGAATGAGTAATTTGTGTCGTAAAACACAGTGTTTATAACGGTTATGTTGTCCATTTCGCACGTTCTCATTGAATGCGATTAAAATTTTTTAAGGATTCCAACACGCATATAACGTCTGATTGTGTTCACAGCGCTCGATATATTAATACTTCGTATTTAGTTGATAATATAAACAAAAATAAGTAGTATCATGATGTTTCCCTACGTATAATGTACAGCAAAATGTACGACAGCAAAATTTTTAAAAAATAAAATACGCTGGGCAAAATGTTTTCTTCTTTCTTTCGATACAGTAATCCCCGAAAATACCACCAAGCATATGATTAATGAATTCTACCAAACAACTTCATTTTTGTTTTATTTTAGTCCTATCTTCGCGGACCAAAAATAAATGTACTTTTATAATTAATAACTCGTTCGATACTACTGTACTTTTTTCCCCTGTTGTTTACGGGTTTTTTCTACAGTGGCTATATTATTACGATTTGTTTGTGTTGAATACAAAAAAAAAAAAAACGCTTTTCACTCTCGACTTAATCGCGTTTTTTCGTTATGTGCAAGATTTAGGAGGTAAAACAAAATAAGAACAATTTAAAACGAAAAAATAGAAAGAATAATTTCCCATTTATATTCAAACGCTCAAGATTCAAAATAATTAAGAACTAACAATATCCGCTGGAGCGTTTGAAACACATGTAAATGTTTTTTGGAAAGTATCCAAACATTCGGCTACTAACGGTCCCCGAGAAAATAATAAAAAATATGCCCGTGTATAAATAACCTTATGCAATAAACACGAATCGACGAAAGAGAAATTATTTACTGCCACGAGTCTTCTATACTTTTTGTTCGTCGATTATGAAAAAACTTAATTTGCAAATGTTTGGGATAACATCTTGATAAACAGACTGTCTTCGAATCTGGATGATTTTTAATGGTAATATAATGTAAACAATAATCGCATTTCAAATATATGTATCATACTCGCTCACTAACTGTCTACTCTGAGATTTTTTATCAAAGCTTCAAAAAGAAAGTTTGACGGAACATTTTTTTAAGTCCCGTCGAATTAGGCACACAAAATCACACATTTTGAAAAAAATAAAAACAAGCGAAGAGTAGGGCGGATGTCGAGGAGAGAAATTTGATTGGCGAGAATCAAAAAAAAAAATATATTATTGACCAAATGAATCGTTATTAGTTTACACCCCCTCAGCGTCAAACCGTCACCCCACAACTCTCGTGTATTGGAAAATTCTGTTTACGATTTTTAGAAAAAATACTAAAAAATCACACTTAAAACTGTCTCCATCTTGTGGGAAAAACGATGAACCGTGGACATGTTATTGTATTAATAATAAATTAACATGTTATGATGGAGGAATTCGTAGTTGAATAAAACATGTCAATGTATCTGACGGTATGAAGATAATAAGAAGTCAACGATATTCGGCCTTGACTTACCATTACGGTTAATTGAAGCTCATTAGTTAATGAATCTGTCCTATTACGGGTCAAGTGCCCACAGAAACGGGCCAAAGACACATATGGGTTGATGTGTATGGAAGACCATACTTTCCCATACATAATATGTGTGTATGTCCATACATATGCTTTCATACGTAAGTATGTATGTCCATACGTATGTTTTCATACGTAAGTATGTATGTCCATACGTATGTTTTCATACGTAAGTATGTACGTCCGTACGGATACTTTCATACGTATGTATGTACGTCCGTACGGATACCTTCATACATGTATGTCCACATACGTGCTTTCATACATAACTATGTACGTCCATACACACACTTTCATACACGAGTACGTACAGACTTTTACACGTATGTCCACACATACTTTCGTACACGTTTTGCGTGACGATTTTTCACATTGAGCCACGTTAAAAAACAGCGCACGAATCATAACGCCAACAATTTTGACTTTTTTCGCGCGCCGGGCACGAGATAACGCGTCGTAATAACACGATATACGGCCGGTAAAAACCGCAGATATTTATTGATAAGACGCGCAAACGGGGTGGGCGAGGGGGTGGGACGGCGATAAATAACCGCGGCGGCAATATCGCGCGTACACATAAATTCGGAGCCCCGGAACGCGGCGGTATCGTCGTCGCTCTCTTGTCATTTTTACGGTTTATCTGTTCGAATAATAATAGTGAAAACACGGAGGCAAAGCAGACGTCAGTACCCCGTGTATATATATATATATATCTGCTTCGGCTGCTGTATAATATGTGGCGCACGACCATGTACACGTATATATATAGTATACGGTCCCACCGGAGAGCTCGCGGAAAAACGGTCGTAAAACTTGCCGAAAATATCGCGACCGAGCGCCAAAACCAGCGCGCGCGTGCACCCCGCCGCCCCTCCGGCGGTATTAAATTCGCTTTTTGAAAAACACGAGTGTGCGCGCGTTCGCTGAGAGAAAAAAAGAAACGTGAAAGACAAAACCGTGTGTGTGTGTGCGTTCCTCCTACGTTATTTATACCGCGTGTACGTATATAAAATATATATATCGTATACAATTTTAAACGTGCGTGGAAATTAATATTGTAAAAGTTTCGAAAGGGGTTCGATGCGGTGACGGGGCAGGGGAGGAAGAACGGGTGGAACGGGTGCGGGAAGAGTACGGGAACACACACGCGCACGCGCGGCGGAATCCGTTCGGTCCCGCATAGTGAGTAAACAATATGTGTGTGTATACGATGGCGGAGGAGTTTTTTTTTTTTTTCTCGTACTCTTCTCTCGCTACTTTTTTCGCGCTTTTTGAATTTTTTTATTTTTTCAGTATTATTCGTGTAATCTCAGAAAACCAAACACACGACACGAATACGTCATTCTTCGCGAACACAAAACGAATTTCGATAGGATATTACGATGATGCACGTAAACATAATACATAATAATATACGCAAAACGTCTGTAAAATTCGATACCGTCTGTGTAATCTGTAAACTCTGGGTGTCTTTTGTACGAACTTTAGGTGGTATACGAATGACCTCTAAATACCAATAGAAACTACGACGATTTGACGCTCTCGTCTAAGCGCGGTAAAAAATAATCATTCGGACGGTACTATTATTTTATCCTTTCAACGGACTCAGAATTCCGAACTCTAATGATAGCACATTATACGATACGTTGAATTTCAATCGAGCTTAATCCGTGTAGTAAGTAACCGGGTGAAATCATAAAGAACATAGTAGTAATTGACTGTATTGTTTTCCAACTGGTCGAATATCGTTTCCGTTCTTTGTGTTCTCGTCGTGTTGTTTTAAACCTTCGAAATACGTCCACGAACCGTTGAAGTCGCCCCACAAGTATCGAAAATCAAAGTTGCTTGGCGAACGTGAAACTATCCGAATAGAACACAAATGCGAAACAATCGTTTGAAAACTCGTGCAGACTCGTCCACGACGTTCGAAGGGGCGCGTTTAAATTAGCCCCTCGTTAAAATTGCCGCGCTTACGCCCTCGAAAAACGGTTATTTGTTTTTACGGCGTTCGGTAAACAAAATGTAAAAAAATAAACGACGGTACGTACAGACGCGCGCGAGTTCACGGCGATTTATGTTCGTTCGGGCGACCCGTGAGAAAACACGATCCAGCAGCTGCTGTCGTCGTCGGATGCCGCCGACGTTCAATTGGCTTATTGGAAATCGGAAGCGAGCTGTGAGAGGGAATAAAAACCAGCGCGAGACAACGAGAGCAGCAGAGGAAAACAACAACCAGACGCGTATTTTTTTTTTCCATCTCTGATATCGCGTACGATTAAAAACATATTGGCCGAGGATTATATTATAATATTGTCTTGACATGCGCATTTTTCACGCACACTTTTCGACAGCCCTACCACGCGCGAAGCAAAATCTACGACGAAACATAATTATTCTTCCGAAACTAAAACGTAAATAGTTTTATAGATAAAAAAAAAGAAAAACATCAAACTCTAGGCGCGACGATGGACGTATTTTTTATCCGTCGGTTTTTGGCGTTCCAAAGTACCTATTATTAAGTACCTATTATTATTCATTGGTATTTTTTTTTCGTTATTATTTTTTTTCCCCCTTTTTTTTCGGTCTGAATATAGTCCAATAAGCTCAAATCGTAGTTCACCATGCGATCGACTAAATACACATACGAGTATTACGGTTGCTAACCAAAAACCAATACACCGCATGCGAACAAATGTGAAAAAAGACCATAACATGAACCCGTTATCAAGCGTCAACATTTTGCAAACTATTGTTGGTGAAGCGAACCATCTTATTCCGTCGTATCGGATCCAAGTTCACTCGGACTCCTACAAAAATCTAGTAAAAAATATTCCTTACTAGTCGTAAAAATCCACAGGCGACGAACAAAAAACCAAACACAATTATTACCTAATTATTGTTATTTTTGTTAGTATACTGAACACACCATACATACATTACATTATCAGTACCTCCATTATTACTATAGCGTTTTTACGAGACGTTAACGAAAAAGAAATCTATCGTTTTACGGGGTATTGTTTTATCCCTCGCAAAAAAAACACTCGTTCCCAACAAAACACCAAGTGTATTACACTTAACCTAACAAGTAGAGGTTCATCCTAACAGATAATAATTGTAAAAATATACGTTAGGTAAATAGCGGAAAATGAGAGCAAACGATTCAAATGAAATGTGTTTGCAATTTTTGCAATTACGTCGAATGTGTTACGATAAAACTAATTAACTGCGTTTTCTTTGTAAAAATTATAAAACACAGTACCAAGTGACGAACCGTTAAAGAAGTTTTTAAACAAATGTATGAATTTGTGAATTTTATAAGTTTGAATTATCGTTTAAAAATTAAAAATTGTTATAAAATTTGTTGTTTTATTCAATAACCACCACCTATTTTGGTTGTTTATCGTTACTTTTAAAGAAAGTTTCAAGCATAAAGATTTTTTAACTATCCATAGTTAAACTTGGTAACACAGGGAAAATTACACTTACTATGGATACAAATTGTACTCCCCTCCGGGAAATTGATTTCTGATGAAAAATAACAAACGGTTTAAATGTACACATAATCTATATCTGAATATACATAAAAGAATAAACTGACTGACTGAGGTATCAACGCCCATCCCAAACCGCTGGGTCTAAAGACTTAAAATTCGACACAGACGTTTTTTATACAACGTAGGTGAGCACTAAAAACGGATTTTTCAAAATTCAGCCTCTAAAGGGACAAAGAGAGAGTTCAAAAATTAATATACGATCACGGCACTGCCCAAACTGCTGAGTTTAGAGACTTGAAATTTTGCACAGATGTTCCTTATACAACGCAGGCGAGCACTAAGAAAGTATTCTTCAAAATTTAACCACCCATTAAGGGATAAAAAGGGGGTTCAACGCTTTATACATCGATCAATTCACAGCCCGAACCACTGTGTCTAGAGACTTTTTTTTTCTGAAATTTCGCACAGAAGTTCTTTATGTAAAGTAGGCAAGCCCCTAAAAAGAACTTTTCAAAGTTCAACCTCTAAAGGGGTTCAAAGGGGGTTCAAATATTGATACATCGATCAACGCACGGCCCAAACTACTGAGTCTAGAGAACTCAAATTTTGTTCCTTATACAACGAAGACGAAAACCAAAAAAAAGTTTTCAAAAATTCAACCTCTAAAGCGTTTTTTAAAATTTGTCTCTTAAGGTAATGAAACAGGGTTTCCAAATTTGGTGTACTGACCTTTTTAACTTTATTTTAAATTATTTTACTAAGTCTTGACCAACTAAATCCCGGGAAACGCCGGGTCGGGATAGCTAGTAATATTATATATATATGAGCTTGGACACCAAACTAATTTTTATTTTTCTAGCTTATAAAAATCAAACCGAGGTTCACTTAAAATATGATAATATAAGGCTAATATAATGTTCCTAACTTATAATTAAAACAACGTAAGGTGGTTCCCACCAATACGGCCACGATAGGATGTTAATTGCTACCTATTAAAGAAAAATATCCAAATGTCAGAGGCAAAAACTTCCATTTGACACTTTCTAGAAGGCATTACTACGAAACACAAAACACAAACACGCGCGCTATGTACTGCAATATAGCTATATTATATTATTATGCAGTAGGTATCTACTATAACTATAATAGACCAAAAAGAATATTCTAGTAGACACGTAAAAAAGAATATAAGCTTGGCGAGGTAAAATACAATTTTATTTTCGCTCTCGGAGAAACACGAAAAGTGGTAAAGTGTTTATTTACAACTGAAGAATTCACCAGTAATGTTTTTTTACCATAACGTGACTATTTTCCATTCACCAATACAGGATTTTACAGAAAAAATACTAAACAGGATAATTTAAAAAAATATTTGTAAGCACAAAAAGTACAAACAATAGTTACAACGATTTCTTTTCGTATATTGTCTTCGTGAACTGAAAATAAATTTAATGACACCGTACTTTTTCTTCTGCAGACAAACAACAACTTTTTACACTTCAGTATGTAGCTGTTGGAAGTATACAAAATTCAGCAAAAACTAATGTAAATCAAAAGCGTATAAGGAAAAGTTTTTAATCAATATACATTGATTAAATTGATAGCCGAAAACAGTGTTCAAACTAAGTAAGTAGTAATTTGTAGAAATTGTAGTTGTTGATCAGCATGTAAATCAAAGTAAACAATACGTATACGTCTCAAAAAGTTTAAATAAAACACTACTTAATTAAGTATTACTATTAAATTAGACGCATTATTTTAGAATTTAGATCACCCCGTATCGTGTACAACATACAAGGAAATCGTTAAAGATTTACAACTGATTATTTTATGATACTTGGAGGTAGACGAATTGTTATAATGAATCTGTTATTACATATTATTGGCCGCATTGGTGGAAACCACCTTACGTTGTTTTAATTATAAGTTAGGCGTATTATATTACCCCTTATATCATCATGTTTTTATAGTGAACCTTAGTTTAATATGATAAGGTAAAAAAATTTTAATTTATATTAGTTTAGTTATTTTCCATCATTTTTTTGCACACTATTATTATTTAATATTGCGTTTCACACGTACATATATTTTATAACTTTTTTGTTTTTTATACACTGAATGTTTCTCTTGTAGATATGCTATTGGCGATTTTAAAGTATACTATATATTTTACGATGTTCATATATTTTAGTATTTAGATATTGTTTCACTAATAATTTCTCTTTCGATATTTTTTTTTTACCGGATATCCATCAATTATTCATAATAGTTTAACAAGCTCTAGAAGGCAAATCAGCCTTTAGGGAGGGGCTCTGAAGAAATCTGATAAAGCCCAGAAGAACATCACCAAGAGTGACAAGAGAAGGAAGCCCAAGAGAAAAGAATTACTACCCAAACCACAATAAAAACATATACTCGAATGGATTTCATACAATGTTTTGCTATACAGTTCTCGTTTTTAGTTTTTTTTTTTTTCTTTTTAATTATCACCCTACATTAATTTGTATAATTTTATCAATGTTTTAATCAAAGATAGGTATAGAATATATTTTCTAGTCGTGAATTTTCTGAAAAATTTTCGTCAAATCCCCCTGGTTGTTTGCTTTTGTCGTCGCTTGTCGATAATGAACGGATTTTACGGTATATATTATATTATATAAGTCGGATCCGACGCACATTGTTTTTCTGCGTAACTGACTTCCTTACGGCGTCATTTAAAATATGATAAAAACTTTGTTCGATATTATATTCTAACCTTTCAATACGGCAGATGTCGCGTAAAAAACAAACCCTAAGCCGAAAATGAATAAAAGTTCGCGTAGATCAACTTCGGCCTGGTGATATGGGTTAAACTGGTGGTATATTGCAATACCCGTACATCGTGTTGTCTCTCGAGATCTTCATAACTCACATATTTATTATTATGACGTCCGCGGGAGGCCGTGTGTTAAAGTTTTGTCGCCTAGATTTTTGCCTTTTGTTTTCGGGTATCCACCACTCCCTCTGTCTCTAAGACTGGCCATCCTTTAGGGAATTTAATATAGTCTCCGGCTTATATATTTATATATATGTGTGTATACATTTTTGAGTGCTGTTGTTGGAATTCAAACGGCAGCAAGGATGTCCCGCCGAGACGTCCGACTTTCCGACCATCCTTCATGCAGTTTCCCCGCATCGTGTCTTGACCGTACACGACATTAATCAAACAATGAACATGGCAACCCGATAATGGGAATTTTTTTGAGAGAGAGACTCCGCAAAAAAAAAAAAACGAAAAAAAAAACCACACGCATCACAAAGGTCGCGCTTATTTTCTTTTCGCGTCATTGGCAACCATTCGTTGACGCGTGGGCTCTTATGGGAACTATCCACAAAAGTTGTACACCGATTCTTCAAGAAAAAATAAACACACGACATTATAAGATTTGATTAGAGTTGAACGTATAATTCATTCACAATAGGCTGGGCAAGTAAATGATTGTTTCTAAGAAATAACGTTAAACGAGTTCTATTAAAAACGGTCCAAAATTTTGAGTCGATCAGTAAAGTTAATAAAGAAAATCGACTCGAGTTAATTTTGATTTATTGAACTATAAGAAAAAAATTCCATAAATTATGTACTTTCATACAGCTTGCTCTTAGTACCTACTACGATTGTTTGGCTATTGTGGAAATTAAATCCAAATGGACTAAATTGAAGCGATCTAAAAATAAAATATCTTAAGTCGAAGTTACTTAAGGTAGAAGTAAGTTAAGTTGATTAATGCAACTAAAAGTCGGCCGTTAAGTTACATAGTTAATAAACTTTTAACTTTTTAACTCGTTAACGCACAGCCTTGATTATTAGCCTCGAGTAATAAGAAATACATAAAAAAAACAATATCCAACGATATATTTATGTTTTTAACTTTAAATTTTATCTCACTTCTATAAACGACTGTAAGAAATGTTTTTAGAAATACGTCCGCGCCGAAAAAATGAACGTGAATTCCATTCTATTTCTCTTAAGTGGCTGTAATGCGCATTGAACGAATAATAATCAAATGCTGTTTATTTAATTTATTTAGTAGTTGACGCTGTTATGCGCAATAAAATATGTCTGCAACGTTATTATAAAGAAAAATAGTATGGGTATAGTGTTTTCGATATAAAAAATATAGTTCAGTACAGTTTGTACTATACTCTACTCGTTGAGATTTTAAAATAACTTTAGTTTTGGTAATAATATTTTGAGTCGTAGAACGGTAAACTTATTCAATCTGTTCGTCAATATTTGGTGTTCCCTTAGTACAATATTAACATTTACCACCTCTTACTTTTCTCATAATTATTATATTTCAACGAACTGCGTATTGTTATTAGGTGTATTATATTTTTATGGTTCGTAGTATGTTATACGGTCGTGAACAGCAGTTGAAGAACATATTAATATGGTTATAGGATATAAATTATTATGGTTACATGGTAAATAATCATTTACCTACCACCTACGCGTTTATACTGCGTATCAAGTTTTAACTATTTATTATTGCGATAAACTGAACTCGCACACTACAACCTGATCGACATGAAATGTTTGTTTTAGATTAGAAAGTAGGTAGTAAAAAAGAAAAGAAAAAAGCCGTAGGTAGTATAATATTCGAGCTGTGGTAACGGCCTCGTACTATAAGTATAATAGTACATACAAGGACCGTGCGTTATTCTCGAGTCGAAATTCTTTTCAGCTGTTTCCTCTGTCATTGTGTCAAATTAGTTCAATTAGTCGGTCTCGGTCGTACGGAAACACACTCGGCACGTATTTTTATCCTTAGTTCGTCCACCCCGGGTACATTTTTTCCGTGATCCTTATTTGTTGTTTATTATAATACTGTCGGACATTGCCAGCGAACAGTGTGATTCAATATTATTATTCTGAACGGCGGTTAGACGATAGTACACATAGTATTAATCGGGAAATGATTATTGGACCAATAGGGGAAATAATCGGGGAAAATGGGGGAAATTTTTGGGGAATAATCGAAAATAATCGGGTTAAAATTGATCGTGTTAAAATTGTGGAAAAATCGCTGGTGATGGATGTAATGGGGAAATATTGGTACCAATATTAAGAATTTTAATACAACTATATTAATTGTAAAAAATGTATAAATAATAAGGTTAAATATTTATTGTAAATATAGGCTATATATGTTATGTCTTAATTTTTTTTTTTTTTACTCTTATTATTTTTTTTTTTTTCTTCACTCTTATTATTTTAAGTTTTCTTTTTCTATTTCTTTTTAACATATTACGTAAAATTTTGAGTTTGTTATACATTTTGAAAAATAGTAAGTATAGAACTCTGTGTGTCTCTCTGTGATAAACGAAATACGTCTTGTTATAGCGCGGTTTCAAACGTAAACGTAAAAATACAAAAAGCCAAATGAATAAACAAAAAAACACGTTCCTACGAGTAATTTTATCATACTATAGAATACATACAACAGCATACGAATACATATCAATTATACTTTTTGCCTATTACTTTAATAAATGCGTTCGTTTGACGTTGCGAAATGACAGTCAAAACTCTATTTATTTAAAATATTAAATGTCATACAAACAGACAGAGACAAAGGTTTAAAAAATTTATAATTTTTTAAACTGTGTTTGTTTTTACAGTTCACTAGGGATTACCAATTTAAATTAGATACATTTCAAAAAAAATAAAAAGTACTTTCCTCTATTCACACACCTCTGCCCGTATTCTTAGCATTAAATTTTGCAACAAGTATAGGTAAAATACTAAAATAAAACAATGAAAAGTTTTATGCGTCCCACAGTTTTTTTTTTTTTTCTTTTTTTTTAATCAAGTTTATGCGCGTACATACTAGGTCATTTAATTGTACAATAGAAAAGTAAAATCATTAAACTGGTTACTGAGAATATTTTTGTATGATATTAAATGTTTGATATAGAAAACTGTGTAAAGAGTTTTTGGAACTTCTTTGACGATATTAGTAGGTAGCTCAAATCGTTTTACCCGAATACACAATTAATCCTACATGAATAAAAAGGGGAACAACCATGTCCTTTACATAAACTTTTTAAATAAGCTAACTTTGAAATGTTTTTAGATTTTTTTTTTTTTAATGTCATTTTTAAAGAACAAAAGCCCATTGTAAACAATAAAATTAAAAGAAAAAACAAGTTTATGTTAAAAAAAAATAGTATTGAAGTTCTGGTTATGATGGTTACAAGAGATAATTTGTATCCTGAATTACAAAATAACATTAAAATAATTTATTTACTGCATCTAATTTTATTTTTTTAAATCATACGACCTATAATAATTTATGTGAATAAATTAACTCGCAATCGTTAAAATAATAAAAAAAAAAATGTCACGTTTATCATTATTAGTTTATTTGTGTATTATTATTTGTTTTAACTCCACCCAAATGATTGTTCAAATTGATTTCAAAATTAATGGATCTTAAAAATTTCAAACAATGTAGACTATTTTGACGGTTTCTAAGCGAAGATTAATTAAATTTAATATAAAACGTCAATTACAGGTTAAGTAATTAAGTTTCACTTTTTCATGTTTTTTTTTTTCATTGTTTACCTATAAATAATAAGTAGATTTATTTAAACAGTTTTCATACACATTTTTCTTTACTCGCATTAGGCAAATTAATGTTTTCTATCAAAACCAAAATTTTTTTTTTTCATTTTTCCGTTCCTAAATTATTTATTACAAAACAAAATATTCAAATTTTTATACATCAAATGGTATACTCGTATAAACTATGTAAGTACAAATGTGTGTATACTTTTTGTGTAGTGTTTACGTATATAATACATAATATAGTACACGTCGTATATCTTATACATCTTGAAAACACATTTTTTTTTTTTTGTTTTTACAAAACACAAAAAGTAACGCATCAATTAGATTATTTTGTTCCTTTTCCAAATACCGTCAACATATAACACGTTTTGCTGATGATACAGAGCCAAGCCATTTTGTTTTTACGTTATTTTTGTAAAAAAATAAAAGATTTATCAGACAGTGAATATTACAGACCCTGGGGAAACGACGTATTTTTACACTAGCCCTCGAAAAAGGTGTGGATTCACAATATCAACTTTACAGGTTTAATAACTGACAATCTTTTTCGACTCTTTTGGGTTTAGTTTTGCACATATATACGGGGTGTTGAATTTATTACTACGCTATATTCGATTGGCTATATAGTTCTAATTTAAAATAAATTCTGAGTTTAGTACTTAAATATAGATAAATAATAATTTTTTTTAAACTTGATTAATCACACCAGGAGCTACTATTTATATTTTGAGCAATATGATTAAAATTAAACACTCATAAACAATTATTGACGTTGATAACATAAAAGTCACCAAAATAACCTTTCAAGGTGCGTTTATCATCATTTTAAAATACAAAAAATCCCTAAACGATATCCTTAAAAATAAAACGCAAAATAAACACTAATATTTTTAATTTGTTTACGTGTTGGAATAAAAACACATTTTATTAAAGTGTCTTCTAAAACACTCCAAAAATAAACTTAAAAGCCACCGACCAGGACCCCAATTACAAACACTTCAATCTTAGTAACGAGACAATATACGATGCGAGAGGGAAAAATATTCCACTTTGCGATAAAATCTCCGCTCCTAATACGTCCTTCAAAACTTTAAACGCGTATTACTTTTAACCTATTAATGCGTGATAATGGATTTAAGACAGAACGCATTGAAATGTTCAAAAAGTATTCGGCACCGCAACGGACGCTAAGGAAGAACGCTGCAGAGGTTTCTAATAATGTATGTAATTTTAAAAAGCTCGACGTTTTGTCGATGAAAACCATCGGAATAAAAATGTAGTCGCTTCTCGGGGAGACAACGAATTTTTTAACTGCTTTAACTCGGTACTCGAGTGATGAAAGAAAAAACTATTATGGACACCAACGATTTTGATTTTGACACTCATTCACTTATTTTGAAACTTAGCACAATACAAAACTAGTTCATTTACAGTTATTGGTATTTATAGATATTTTTAGTTCATGGTTACTTCTAGTCCGTATATTATTAATCGATCAACTCATTATCGTGATTGTCTTTACAACGATGTAATGGTCAAATATTATGGATTAATATGAATAGTATTTGTATTAACATTTTTAATTCATCATAAACCGAACACGAAAAATTTAACTGCATTTTGGAATACATGTCAACTTTTGCAGTTATAGTTTCCGAAACCTAAAATTTTCAGAGTCTTAAAACGTTAATACGATACAAACGACGAATCGTAAAAAAAATTTTGATAATAGGTTATTTAAACATTTACCACCGTCGTGGTATAATTTTTTTCTTTTTATTATATTTTTTTATTATTATTATTACCTATTATTATTGCGGTAGATCCTCCAAGAAAAGTTAAAATTCATTCAAATTTTCAAATCCGTAACGTGAATGTTTGGATAAAATAAAAGTACACGTTTTTTTTTTTTTATTTTAAATCTGCCTAAAACGAAGTTTTCAACGCTTAAACACTAAATGGATATTGGTTAATTTTGTTTGTTAGATTTTAATCATTATAACATAATCACCCGTAAAGGTATTACACGTAAATTATCATCCCAAAGTCCTGTTGGATTTTACATACATATTTCGATTCAATCTTCTCAAATCTCTTATACGGGTATACGCGTGATAAATCAAATAGGTAGTAAGTACGTGCGCGGTCGTCTCCATCCGAACCGAATAGAATATGATATGATTTTTGGACGACTATCATTCGGGACGCGGGTTTACGGGAGGGGCAACAGGGGTCAATCACCCTCCACCCCCCCCCCCCTCGGGCTTAAAACATGTTCTATAAATTAAAATTGTAGACGTTGAAAAATACACAACTCACTGCAAAATGTTTGGACCCCAATTCGCCCCCTCCCGCCCCTAATTGGAGGGTCGTAAAACCGGCGCCTGCTCAACGATATTTCGAGAACAAAAAAATCCTCATCGATCACACCGAATAAAAATAACACCACCCTGTGACTTCACCGTGTCACTGAGCTGCTGCTGCCGCTCGCGTACACACAACACCAAAATACAGCGACGTAAACTCTGCCGTCGGCGACGATGAAATATTTACAGCCCGAGGGATTCGGAAGACCGACGCGTGCAACATACACACTGCGCAGCGCTTGTCGGTGCATCTATAATGCAACGGTTCCAGATTTAAGGTCCGCCGCGCCTTGTATTGACAAAGCCGGTCGTCGACGCGGGGAAAAAGGCGAAACGGCCCCGCGTATTAATCGTACTTGACTGGCTGACACGCTTCTGAAGCAGGTATACTGCTCGAAGGGGCGTGGGTGTTCAGGGGTTCGGGACCCCTCGCCCCGGTCGGCAAAATTATGAAAAATAAACATGTTTTACGCTCTTTTCCGATGCAACTATACGTACTGTACTATGAAAACTTCCCCCGAATTTCATTTACTTACAGAGGCCGACTGCAGAGACTACTGCAGCGTCAAAACGTGTTGAGGATCGCGCGGGAGTCGAGCACGATACGGGGTAGGTAAAATTTACGCTCCATCTTCTTGATAATTTCGTTGTAATATTCCGATACGTTTCTTCAGAACTCTGTATTTATTATTCCTTCGGCTTTTCCTCGTGTATGTATACAATATCATATTTTCAATATCTCTTCTTATAATGCGGTCAAAGAATTTGAGTATTTGACTCGGGATCGCGATCAACAGACGCTCTTGCTGTATTATTACAGATATACATTCGTTCTTCACTATATACCGTCGGTCCGTGGAATTCGTAACATACATTCTTCTACATGCAGTCGTTTCAAACGCTTCTATTCTTCGTTGACACGTTGAATTGTGCGGTCCATGTTTCCATTATGTCATTATATTACGTATTATATTAGAGAACAACAGAGTGATTTCATCGGATTACTACTATTTGTCCGGTTGCCCAAAAACATCCTTCCATATTTCAACTAGTTTAGCAATCGCGGCTTTAGCTACACTCACACTGCTCGTTCGATTTTCTCTTTCAAACAACCTTTGTTTGATAAAAATGCGCTATTTTACTGTCTTTACGGTTGCTATCGGGTATGAGGTTAAACGTGAGAGGTATTTTTATCAAAAAATTAATATACGTATTACGTTTTACCTCATTGCTGAATTTTTCTACTAGTTCTAGAAAAACTGACCATTTCCCCATTTCTGTTTTTTCTTAGAGCACCGTATTATCAGCGCATCGTAAATTCGCAATTTTGCTACCACCAATGAACACTCGTCCATTCCTTTCTTGCGTAGACTAATCTCATTCCGCGACACCAAAACCAGATTTTCGTTATCGATTTTATTTTAAACAAATTTAAGTAACCTATTACAAAGACTAAATCAATCGAATTCTGAAAAAAGTTATTTCGCTCCTATCGAAACCTCTTTTCCAACTATTTAGCATTTGAACGCAGAATTTTTTTTTAAAAGCACCAAAATAAATATTCATCCTCTATAACTTTCCATACGAAGCAGGTACACCATATGCAACTTCTATAAGTAATTTTACTGTCCCAAATAATGTTTTTAGAATCCTTCTATCAATTTCCTTAAAATAATCACAGTGTTCTGTTAAAAATAAGTATTATTGTTCTCACAAATAAATTACATCTATAGACAAAATCATAAAATGTTTTTTTTTAAATCAAATACAATTAAAGCTAAATAACAAATAAGTACAAATTGATTACTCCTCCGTCCAAGCATCAGCTTAAAAATATAATAAACAATAGCTATTAAAAAGGCGTGTGAAAAAGACAAATGAGCAAATATTTTAATGACCTCAAAACGAATGGCACGTTATTAATTAATGGTGCAGACGTTCAAAAATTGCGATTTGAAATTCAACAAAAAAGACATTTTGTCCAATGATGATGTCATGGTATAATTAATAAAATGGCACAACTTGACAATACCGCTAACCGTAATTGAATGAGATAAAAATTTAACAAGCCAAGTTTTCAAAAATACTTGATACAAAATTTACGACGATTTGATGCATCTAATAAAAATTTAGGTGGGTTCACAAACTTTAACTACCAATTAACTTTAAGCTCATTTCAACGAATTGAAAATTTGTCAGAAAACAAAATATAGACTATAGACTATCAATTAAATATAAAAACAATTAACGTTTAAAAACATATATCAAAAAAAAAACATACTTCTGTTTTACAAAATTCACCGTTAAGTCCTTGAATATAAAAACAGGTACATGAAAATAAGCAGAATATTTAAAATAGTTTTCATACGTTTGCGTTTGTGAATGGATCAATAGGGTACAATAACAAGAAAAAACTTCCCCAGTTCAGTATACTTTAGTGCTAATAATGAACAGTGCACATGACATGGGTCGTTAAATTCGTGTCATTGTACTCATTGTCACAATCACACCAAACAGCTGTAGTGGGAGGAAAATAAACGCTCAAACAAATGAATACCATACTTTTTTGCCTTGTTTACAATAATGTAAAAACTGTTGACAAATAAATATGTTTAACACAATGCCGAGAAAAAATTCTCAATTTCACAATGTTCGAATCGTAATGACAAAAAATATAATTTAAATAGATGGATGCAATAAATAGTGCAGGTTAATATGTACCTGAAATTGTGTGTTGATCAAACATCAACAATCTACTATAAATGCACTCTAATTAAATAAAAATACCAATTGTGATGGCAGAAAAAAAAAGAGAAAATCAAATACTATGCGTCCTACACGTTCGTTTCAGTTAATGTTCAATGCTCCGAAAAACAATTAACAAAATACGAGGAAATACGAATACGATGAAACAAAAAAGTATTCAAACGATAGCTATTTTTAAGATGATTGGAAGCGTCAATTGTTTTTTTTTTTTTTGTCTGTTACACGTAAAACCTAAGAATTTATACAGTTCCAAATCGATCTATTGATGCGATAAGGAATCTGTAAATTGATTTGAATTTGTCATATAAAGTCTAGTGTCTACTTTTAATTGACTTTTCCACAAGTTTAATTTGATACTTTCAAAACTTTAACAAATCAAATTTCAAATATGAAATTGATTTTTTTATATTATTCAAAAATATATGAAAAGAAAATGAAAAATGTGAGAAATTCGATCTAAAGTAGACTTTATGTCGAATAATTCAAATCAGTCTCCAGAATCACATGATTATAAATCGGTCTGTACGTTGAAAACCGTTTAAATTCCTGTGTTTATAGACTAAAAACTGATGCTTGTCTCAATCCCTTTTAGTTGATTTTATGAAGATTATATTTTATTTTTTTTTACTTATATAAATCTATTATATTATAACGAAAATATACTTAAGGGGAACGGGCGCGGCTAAAATTTGTATGAAAAAAAACGCGAACTCATTTTTCCAAGTATGTAATGGGCCGATTTTGAAAAAAAAAATTTTGTTGAAAAGAGTAAAACCTCTAAAGCACTCGTTTTCCTTACTGTGCAATTTTGTAACGATACGTTTACAATTTGAAATTAAAGTAATAAAAAAATACAATATTTTCAGATAAAGTTGTCCTGTATGCCAGGACATAATTTAAAAATCGGCAAAACGAGAGCCGCCCTTAAAGATATTTTATAATTGACAAAGTTGTAGAAACACACCGCTAGATCGCACTAGTTTCGCCACCCAAGCGACGCGTTTTAACCCGAAAATAAAATGTATTTATGACGCCGCATTATTGTATTAAAAACTCTAATGTTGACGCGACCATATATAATGAACATTTTTCTAAACACAGTGTATCCGAAAAAGTTAGATCGACATCAGCGCTATCTATCAGCGTGCCCGTAGTACCAACACGAAACCACCGAGTGTAGCTAACTTTGCCCGTAAATATGACTATAAATATGACATAGCCGCACTCGTTCTCCTTAAAAACAAATGCGAATGTATTTAAAATATTTCAAAGTAATTTAAAAATGATCCTATACACGTCGAAACATCTCTAACAACATATCACACGTGTACTTTACTCATTTAAAAAAAAAAAACCATTTACGGCGGGCGAAAAGTTGAATGAACTGCGAAAATAGCGTTATGCGTTACTGGACAAACAATGCATTGTAACGTTGTTACAAGTTATAATTATACTGTTATAGTAGTGGTATTATATTCATAAGGTCAACGCGCGTAAAATAAGAGTAATTAACAAACTTATCAAAGTTATTATTATATTATGTACGGCCCGGCATAATTAACGTGAAAAACGCAACATTAAACGAGCTTCCCCCTAGCGTTTCCGACCCCATCTCGGGGAGGGACAAACCAAAATAGTAATTACAACATAATATTGTTATATGTCTCTTCGTCAAAAACCCTAATACTCGTAATATTCGACGCTACGCAGACCGCGGGGGTGATTGACGATGGCACGACGACACGAGTTATCCTATCCTAGGGGGGAGAGGGCGAATTTTGATTTTGACGCGATATTTTTCCTGCGACTTTTTCTCGATTCTGTAGAGAAACTGTGTTACAGTTTTCGATTCATTTCAATGTGGTAAGCAGCTCTTTTTTTTTCCAAAAACAAAACAAAGTGACTTGTACAGTGTGGGCGTCCACTTGCCTGTTTGTAACGTTTCGACCCGACCTACTTATACTCGGCAGAAAACAATTGTATTTTTATTTAAATCCAAATACATCCTTATATTTTAAGTAAAGTACAATGCATTCGAAATCTAAGTGTGGTTTTTTTCGTTTCCACATCTCTGTGGATGTGTAAAATTTTTTAATTCTTAATCTGCATAAATGGGCACATTTTACTTTAAATTATTTGTGTTATATTTATGAACTAAAAATTACCGTACAACTCTATAAAATTAGTTGTTTAATTAAAATCGTAAACTTGTACTCGGCTAACTGGGGCTAATAGTTAAAGATTGTAATACAGAACTGCACTAATACATTAATATATACGTATAGTATAATTTTTTTTTTTTTTTTTTAGACTTAAGAATAACTTAAGAAAAAACTTTAAATTTATTTTTAAATATTTAAATTTTTTTTAGTTTCATAACACAAGACACGACACCGATTCCTTTTAAGACGACGCCTAGGTTTTCCAGGTATGGTTTGAGTGTAAAGGTTCCTTATTATTAGTGGACTGTGTGTGTGGGTTTGAAGACGATTGTGGAAGCGTTTGTAGAAGTGAGCAGATTCTTCTTTTACAGTTTGCATTTTAAGATCATTACGTGGTGTGTAATTATTATTTGATATAAAAGATACGTCAATTTCTAAACGAAATATTCTGGAACTGTTGGATTTTACTAGTATTCGATATTTTTGCAGTACCCCACAGTTATTGTAGACCAAGTCCGTGGTGGTTTTAATAACGTTTTATACGAAAAACCTTTAGAGTATTTATCGGTGTTAATAAGAAGGGTACGCGTAGATCGCGGAATCGGGCATTTAAGGCGAGTCTCTTCAATGCGGAGAATGACTATTCCAAGCGAGACATCGGAATCGAAGCATTTTGAAGAGAGACAGACGTAATGTGACCATAATGTGTACGTACAGACGTAAATTCGGCTCGAACGAGGGGCGATCGCCACTTAGCCACCCCCGACCCCATTGAATCCACTGCCACTGCACTACGACGGAGAAATTTTGGAAATATTGAAGAAAACTCTTTTTAAAAGGAAACAATAATAGTCGGTCGACGTCACTCGATAACGTTATAATATAATGATATACAACCGACTATTTATATTTTCTTTTAAATTGCCACACGACGCGTGTTTTTTCCATACACATTTCTCGCATCCTCCTCACACACCCTCCTATCAACACACACACACACACACACACACTCGTTCTAGCTGTATACGATTTTATAAATAATGCATACGCGCGCACACACAGCAGTGTGACGGTTTTTATTGATCTTCGGAGCACATAAACTTTCACCCCTTTTTCGGTTATATACAATGTACGTACTTATTTTGGCAACTTTCGCCGACACTCGTGCGGCAGTGTGCGAAGAATCCCGACGCCGAATCGTGCAGTTCAGTGGCCATTACGCCGTTCTAATTTGTAGACAGCACGTGTGTGTGTGTGTTTGTGTGTGTGTGTGTTTGTCACTCAAACGACTGCAGACACGCAAATAAACAAAACAATTTTCCACTCTAACAATAATTAATGTTTTTCTTCTATTTTTCTTTCGTCTACACCACGATTAGCCAACAAGTCGCCATAAGACGTTACGTATTATAAGTTATATGTATTTATAGTTATATTTATTATATGTTACGTATTATATAAGTCTCTTGTTCATAGAACTAAAACAGAACGCTCCGAGTGGTGAATTCAAACAGATCATCTTTACTCATATTTATCGTTAACGACGAAGGTAAATACCAAAAATATTATGAGAATTAATTACGATTTAAGAAATTAATAACCATGATTTAAGAAGAAAATAGAGTAACAATTTTATTTTTCGACGTCGAAATTAATACTTGTGTTTACCACTCGGAGCGTTAGTTCTTATCTACGGATATTTGAAATAACATATTTTGAACAGCACAAATTTTAATCAATTTTACGGCTCGTCCATTCTATCTTCAGTAACCGTGGTTAGGTACGTGTCCTACGTGTCTGCCGAGCGTCGTACACAGAAGAAGCAGTAGCGGTCAATATATAGCGTTATATATTTTTTTTCCGACTCGATCGATTGTGATAATCGTGCAGAGTCAGACAGAGTTTTAAAGGGGCTAGGTGTATTCAAAAAGGCATTCTCTATACCGCTTTCGATGCGTTTATCGATAATATGGACGAAATATTTGCAGGGCGAAGAAATGCTCCTGTCTCGATAATTTTTTTTGTTTGTTCACAGAAAAGAAAACGTCTTCTTCTTACAAGGGACGATTTTTGATTTTAATGCCAAGACGGCCCTAAACAGTTGATTAAAAAGTTATAGACACAATTCAAACTATAATTATGATCTAACGAAGAATTGAATTTGGAAAACTTAAGTCCAATATGCGCCGTGTTTATTTATTTCCAACGAAAAAACGATTACAAAAAATGAACCATTTTACGAGGCGTCAGAGTAAGGCGTGTTTTTGATAGGGAAAAACAGCTGGGCTCCTTAACTAAATTTACAGTCACAAATGGAACCGTGAACTCGGTAAATTTTACGGGTGAAAGTAAACTTTACAGATGGTTAAATTACATTACACGGTAATTTTTTTTTTTTAAATGACTCCTAATTTTACTAATGTTTTTACTATACTCCGATTCGTATGCATTTTATTTTTGGTAAAAGTGTATTTATTATTTTTTTTAAACTAAAAAATTTACCATTTTACCGAATTTCACGTACCTTTAAATTCCACGCAAGTCTAGTCGCTAATAAAAAAATTGTATTATCATCATTCGGACTAGAAATACAGATACGGAAATCGAACGATAAGTGATATAAGCACCGTTGTCGGCTCCAAACTCCCACAAACAACTTTTGTTTTCTACGAAATTAAAAGCTCAGAAATATAATGGCTGCAGCAGTAAGCTTATACTGTATTATATTGATCGAGTGTAATGTGCTAAATTATACATTTGACGTGGGTGAATAACAATCGATATTGCACAATGGAAATTTCGATTCAAGTCGCTAACGACCGCATTGTATAGGGAGTCAAAATAAAAAATGAATTTAAAGTAAAAGAGCTATTATAATAGTAGGTGCGTCGAACGATTTTTAAATGAAAAAAATTAATAACAAAGTTTTTGTCTATTAAAAATAATCAAGAGGAATACGATCGTGATTACACCATAATACACGGTGAGGTGTCAAATAATAAACAATTATTATAATTTTTAAGAACAATAATAATAAAGCAAAAAAACAACGATACCGCAATCTTTGTATTATCGCCAGTTAAACGTCGAGTATGCAAGTGTCATGAAAACCGTTCATCGAATAACTTGATAAAAACTATACGAATTACGTTTAAAATACGAAACTACTTAAAAACGCGAACGTTTTTATACAAAAATTGGATGGCAAACTGCAGACAGCTCACACACGCGCGGTTTAGGAACACAAAATCTCATGATCTAAAAAACGAGAGACGTTTGAGTTTTTTTTTTAACTCTGATTATTATTTTTCATCGGACGAACACTACGGGACCGTTAAATAGTTTCCGACCAAGCATTTATAAGCGGTAAAAAACCTTCGACGAGAACATTTCTAGAAAACCAAGTCTTACATATCCGGTTAAAAGTTGGTCGGTGCAGACAATGGCTTTACGGCTTAAAACCGAAATACTCTGGCCATTTCGGGTGGCTGTTGTGGTTTAACGCACGCATATATGGGTTACTCGGATGGAAGTGCACCCGTGGGGAACGCGGTCGCAGAAATGTAAGCCCGTGTCGACCATACACACCAAGCTACCCCGCCGTTCACTGGCACCACCACACCACACCGCTCGTTCCGTTTGCGGGATCCCGCAGAAACTCTACTTTAAACTGCGCTCACGTTTTATGACTACAAAATATTTTGACGTGATGAAACGGTTAACGTAAAAAAAAAAAAAGGGGGATAAACACACGCGTACAGTTTTTACCAAAAAAGAAAATTGTTTTCAATAACATATGTTATAAAAATACGTCACACATGCAATCGTAGAAGACAATCGTTTGTACAACACATTTGACGCACATCTTAAACGCGTTACACGATTCGAGCGATTACGAACGATTTTTTTATCGGTTAAAAGATATTCGACTTGTCGTTTGCCGACGACTTTTTGTACAAATCTTTATAAAATTATTGTGAATACCTTTTATTAATATAAATCAAAACATGCTTTTTTTAAAAAATTACGAATAATTCACAACATATAGGTAATATGAGTGGAGTTGCACCGGTCCTTATATTAAGATTAAACTAGATCGTATGGTTTAAATGTATTATCAGCATGGAGTAAAAACTGGAAGATTCAAATAAACGCATCAAAAAGTACAGCTATCGTTTTCAGCATCCGTCGCCACTATCATTACAATTCGACAACGTGCCCATACCGTGGAAACCGTCTGTCAAATACCTCGGAGTCACTCTTGATAAGAGGCTGACCTTATTGGCCACACTTATCGACAAAACTACAACTATCATATCAACGTCTTTCGATGCTATTTCCAATAATAAACAAAAAAATCAGTCATTCAAAAAAAATGTTCAATCCTAATATACAAGCAACAACTACTGCCACTAATTACTTATGCTTGTCCAATATGAGGAAACTGTTCGACTACACAAATAAAAAAATCCAAATATTTCAAAATATAACACTAAGAATTATTTTGAACTACTGATGCTCATCCGTAATGATTGTATTCATAAAGACCTCCAAATTGTTAAAATTGAAGAACTCATACGTACCCTATCAAGAAATTTCCAAAATTCATTACTCATCTCAACAGGCTCGCTTCACTACAATCTCCATATTCATCCACCACTCCAACAACGTCTAAAACGCGGCCGTCCTTACGACCTCATTTGTTCAAATCATCCTCCAGTCTAACCTGTATACGTCTACTTTGTTAATAATTTTTCGAATTTAGTATCTTACTGTAATCGTATTGTAATTATTTAGTTTACTACTAGCTGTATATACTTATGTCCATATTTTATATTTATAATTATCTTTTTAAAATTAGCCACAAACTATTATTGTTCTCAATCATCCATAGATACAGCTAGCCTACGGCAGATGGTTGATGTCTTGTGTATTGTCCAGTAATTGGATAGCTGCTGTGTTTGGATGTCCTTCTAACCTTGTCTCACGCTTTTGAGCAAACTTTTTTATTTCTTCAGCCACGATTGGTATAGTTCCGTGTTTCGGTATGGATATCATCGTATCGATAGGCTATGAATATTGTTCTTAAAGCAATATGCTGACATCGCTGTATAATCAAGATATCGGATTTTTTGCGCAGCCCCGTAGCTGGATGCAGAAATAATAGATTAAATTTATATAAAATTTCCGAATCGCTTAACATTATATCTATGTTATTTTATTTCCTCTACAGATTTAGGGATCCAAACACCCTGTACACGTTCTACTGATGAATATTTAAAATGCGCATACCGACTATGTTATACTGTAATATTAATTCTGAACACTCATTTATGCAGTGCAATTAATTGGATTAAGTTATACTTCGCCACATATAATATAGCGAAGGACACAAAGCCGGGACTAACCTCGAAGTGTGTGGTCCTACGAGTTAGAGCATACACAAGTGAACAAACTGGGCAATTATAACTTATAATTTTATAGCTTATTTTATTGTGCAGGGATGTGGCTATTCCGTATACGATTTTCATTAACAAAACACGACTAATGCACCTGTAGAATAAAATGTAATCTTCCAGCAGATATTGTTTTTGACCTATTTAAAACGATACCTATTTTTTTTGAGCATATTTTAATCTGAAGTATCATAAACGTACGACGATAATATAATTGAAAAACTGACAACAACGAATTTCGCACATGATAACAACTAGTGCTATCACATGCTATCTCAAATTTAAAAGTAATAATGTCACAAATTTCAAAAATAAAATCAATGTTCGATAATGCTGCCACATATAATATAGATAAAAATATTATGTTTTTCGTCAAAAAACAAATACCAACAGCCATCAATTCAGTAAGCAGTATGTGTATAGTTGGGTTTTTATCTTATACTGTTAATTTTACAAAATATTTTTAAGGTAAAAATTCACGACCACGCAAATTATACGAAACGACTACCTATATTAAAACTACACTGTAAAAATTATTTTTTCGATTATTAAATATAATGCAAATTAAACAAAAATAGATTCATCGTATAAATGCTATACATTTTTTCTGAAAGCACGCTTAATAACAGTTTTCAATTTATATTCAGAAATTTAAATTTTTAATTGTTTTACGGGTCAAATATATTATTATATAAAAACTCGCCGCGATGTTCGGATGAAAGTAAGTTAAAAAAAAATATTATGTATATTAGGAACACTTTTAATTTTAAAAATTCATGGCTTCATAATTTAAAAACCAGCAGTATCGCGTTAGGCTCCAAAATTCCGTTTCGGACAGATAATATATCGTACTTAAATTTCATAAATTTAATTCTCTACAATCTACTTTGTGACGGTTCTGGTTATAGTTAAAACAACATTAGCGTAGAGTTTCACAGTGTTTTACACTCCTTATTTTACTGACAAGAATATCATAATTGTATTTGAAAAATACATCGGGTTACACTCCGATCAATATTGTCACACTTAACTCCGTCGACGACATTATTCTAGACACTATATGGTTAATCGTATACAACAAATGCGGGTTTCTACGGTATAGTTTAAACAAAGCAAAACAATTCTGTCTTTTATCGTTCGTGTGTGTTTTTTTTTACTGACATTGTTGTATTTTTTGAGATTCGATCATTTTAGTAGATAAAAGCTCTTAAATAAAAAAAATTATGAGTCAATTTAACATTGTATATGCACTTGATCGAACAGGACTTATTAGTATTTAAGAAAAATTTAAACAGGTAAAGGAGAGAGGTTAATTAAAAACAGTAGCTGAACAAACATTGCCATCGGCGAAATACAAAATATATCGATCAGTGTTTTAAGAAATTATGTCGGATTTTCGAAGTATATTTTATGCACTGTTACACTGAGTAATTACACCAGCAATGAAACGTAGCAACACGGCGTTTTAGTATATTAATTCCCTCTCCTTATCCCTTGCAGATTTTTAATGAATTTAATATGTAACAAAAATAAATTACACGAAACCCAAAGGCGTTTTTACTCGACAGCACTCAAATTACACTTTCGATTTATTCTACACGATTCTCAACATACAACTCAAAATTATAAATAAAAACATACAATAATTGTATTGTGTTTTCAAACATATCTGCTAGATATATATATATATATATATATATATGACAATCAAATTTTCATGCTACCCATTTTACACAAACAAAAATAAATGTAACCGAGGACAAAATAAAAATTTGTATCAAATACGATAATTTAGAAACTTTAAAATATTCTATATTACCGAAAATGGCTGTAATATACCTATTTTTAAAAACTAAAAAGTGGTAACACAATGTAAAACATTTTTATCAGTATACTCCACAGCAGTGAATAATTTGAGTACAAAATTGAAACGTAGGTACCGTTATTTTCGATATAAAATAACGGCCACACAAAATACAACATCAAGACCTATGAACATCAAAATTAAACAACGCATATTAACAATGTTAATATAGGCGTATATGACTTGACATGATGCACGCACAAATACTAAGTGAATTTATTAACGGCAGTTATACTTGTTATACGGTTCCTTCAAAAATACAGTTGTAATGTCTTTCAATGTTTTCCACACCGTTGTTTTAAATCCAATCGATAAAAAATGTAAATGTATGCAAACTAGTATTATTCAGAACACAAAAGAGACTTTAAGCAGAAATAAAAAAGATGCATTCATTCATTTGTTCGTCTCCCCTTTTCCACCATCCGGCTCGCCCGCGATCTGCAAAAGCCGTTTGCTTGCCGCACCCGTCGCGTTTCTCTGAGTGGCCATTTCGACAACCTTTCAGAATGTGCCCACATAATTTTTCCCCTATTGCACATACGAAACACTAAAAGAGAAGGTCATGAAACGAAATTGATTTTCACCCTCACTAACCAGAAATATCCCATCATAGCCAAAGGGATAGTAAACCACCATTATCGGAAAAACATTAATTGTGCGTTTTTTTTTTTTTTTCGGTACACGCGCAGAGGAGGAGAACGGACCTTTTCCGGTTTGATTTTTAATACAACAAAAAAAAAAAAGTGAAAAATCTTTTTTGGCGAACGTCATACAACCGACGCCGCTTAATTATTCTTCGTTCTCTAAGCTATCTATATATAATTACCAGCAATCTTGTTCCACGGTTTTTTTTTTTAGACGTTTAAAATATATCAGTCATTTTTTTATCTAATCTATTATGACGCTGATACGAGCATAAAAAAAAAATGTTTTAATTATACGATTTACAAAACTGTTTACTGCTATTAATCAAATCGAATAAGTAGGTGGTAATTAGACATATTCTTTAAATTTGCATACAAAAAATGCTATGGCAACAAACAATAACAATAAAAAAAAACAATTTTAAGGAAATTATTCTCATTTTCGATGAGAATATATGTCGTTGGCTGTTTTTTTTTTTTTTTCACTACTACAGTAAACAGCTCGTGGGTGTTTTTTCTTTAAAGAAATACTACTCAAAGCCTCGACAAAAAAAACATTAACAAAAGAAGGCAATTTGTTTTGGTTTTTCACAATCGCGATAAATAATTGTTAGTCGTCTACTAAGTTTCATTTAATTTAAACACGTTTCTTAGTCGAAACTTAAAGATAAAAGAAAACAACCATTGTGGCGTTGTATAAATAATTGTATAATGTATATATATATATAGTACATGAAACACAATAAATTCGTAAAAATTTCAAACGTTCGGGTTATTATGAATAATTTTAAATAAATCTGTAGCTCATAAATAATAAGGTCTATTTCATAATAATTCAACAGAACATCATAACAATAATATATTCTTATGATGCGTAAATCTAGTACTTTTTTGATATCATTACTTATTTCTGTACGACGGATGATTTAGAGCAATAAAAATGGTTACATAGCTAAGAATCGTTTTGGAATGAATATTTCTCTTAAAATTACGTAAATCAGACTACTGTTATAATTATTACTATAGTATCTACTATTATTATTATTATTGCTAAACGCATAAAAATACTTGGAAACAACGTTATGCGTAACAAGAAACCAGAATAATTATGTAGACCTTTAATCCTAAAGTCACACAAGTCTCAATAATAATTAATAAGTACTGACGATTGACAAATTGTAACTTTAAGTAACACCACAAAACATGATCGATTTTCTTGTTAACAAATACAAATAATTTTTAACAGTTTCTCAATAATAAAGCACGCTTGTTTTTATAAGACAACTTGAATGACTCAGAAAGCAATTCAAACACAATGTCGATGACTAGTACGCTGAAAATTTAGCCGTCCACATTTTACTGTACATTCTTAAACCGTTTTAATAGAAATCAACATGTTTATAACCTATACTACAGAGATCTCAGAATGGGAACGCAAACGTCTATAGAACCACATCATAGCATCATATCATTTTCCTAGAACGGGTAAGTCTGTTGCGCCCACTAGGGTTTTAACATAAAAAACATAAAATTGTAAATGTATCGACAGTTTTTAAATTGTCGGGTATTTCAATTTTTAGCTAGAAAAATTCACTTAAAAATGTGCGATGACGTTTTTAAACGATGGCGAAAATATGGCAAAGACCGATTATTATACTCGAATCCAATAAAAACCGCTAAAAAAACCAAAATGAACTTGCGATACGATTCATTCGATATCGTATATTAATATATTATATCGTAATATTTAAAGAAACAATTTAATCGTTAGCGGATTGTCCGCGGTTGGACCCGATATAATCTTATAGCTGAACAGTTGTATTCTAAACAGGGCGTGCAGATAGGTCGGCAGTAAACAATGTGACAAAGTAACTGCGATAGTCCTAAACTATTACTCCTTTTCTCAAACGTTCAAATTATTGAAAAAAAAAAATCTGAAAAAAGTTACCATAACAATAATATAAAACATTTTTTTTTTTTTACTACACGTTTACTGTACGGTTAGGTCACCGTTTAAATTATCGTTTGCAACAATAAAACAGATGCTCTCGAATGAGAAATCATACGCTTTTTGCCACATAATGCTTGTACCCTCCTCCTACGCTGTGTCGTTTTTGTTGTTGTGCATGTTGACGACGTATGTTTAGTGAATATTCTAACGATACTGTTCGTTACTTTTTTTTTTGCTCAAACCTATTAGTATAAAATCGGAAATCTGTATGATGATTCATCGTCGATCGATAAATATCCCCCGATAAAAATACAGCGTTGCGTGCGAGTTTTCTATACTCCGTTGCATCGGGCCTAACTACTATACACGTCGTATAAGAACCCCTGGCACGTAGTAGACCACCACCCCTTTTGAAATTATTACATCTGGCCAAAAAAGGGCAACGTTTCGCCGCGGGTCCGTTGAATTAACCGTTAATTGAACCCCAGCCGACTGTGCGGGAAAGAAAAAACAAAAAATTCACTTACTTCTAAGGGCCGATATTTTCGGTCTCACGTTCTCTTGCCATCCTGCGTACGCGGGTATCCACTGGGCGGCGATCATCAGCGACAGGCCGACGAAAAACGTTCCTCTCATTGTGTATTCTCCGCGAGAACGGGTTCACATTGAATTTTCGTTTAGTTTCTCGACAGGAAAAACGAAAAAATAAAGATTTTTTTTTTACACACGACGTCGCCTGAAGAACGGTTATATTTTTTTTTACCACTTCGCGCGACGATACAGTTTTACCGCGCGGTTGAAAGTGTATTACTTATTTTATAGTTTTGTTTGTTTTTTTTCTTTTTGTACACATAATATCGACAAAAAAAAAATATTATACGACGGTCGAGAGGAGGAGGAGGAGCGCGCGCGCACGCTATCAAACGGCTGCGGCGTTACTGTCGTCGTCTGCGGTTCAACTTAGCACCGCTGACGCAATGCGAACCCGACCGGCGGCGCATGGTCATCCGACGACGGCGCTCCGGCGCTTTTGTCGTCGAACACACCACATGGACCTGAAAAATAAAATGAAATAATTACGGTGTGACGACGATTGTGCGATGAAACAATACTTGCGATATAATATATAGTATATATAAGAGTTGACATACGTTTTTCAACGAGTATAATATTAACGATTGACACAGTGTATAGAAAACAACACAAACTGGAAACTACAGTACAGAGAACTTCTGAAACACTGCAGCAGTCAAGTCATAAAAACCACCGCGTAAGGCCCCCGAACCGAAAGATCAAACGGTTATTTTTTTTTTTATTTGGGTAGACAAAGACACTCGGAGATGATTTTCCGAAATAGTATATTGAAATTTTTTCCACTACCTACCGAATGAAATGTAGTAAAAACGCATAAATAATTAGTACGCGTTCAGAACGCTAGAGAATGAAAAAAAAAATCTACTTTCAAAATAACGATTGGGTTGAAAATATATTCTTTTTTTTCCCCGAGTACTTTTTATTCCCACGTGTAAAACGCGAATGAACTGTATCCAAACGAAAAAAGTACGAGTACAATTTATACAAACGTACAACGGTCAAACTAATTTCATTTTCTTAACCATACTCAGTTGATAAGCGAATCGTAAATTTTCAAAATCGAGATTATAAACCTTGCGACATAAGGATCCTATATATATATATAGTAATAGGTAACAAAATCCGTTTTTTTTTTTTTCGTTATAAAAAAAATAATCAAACAAACGTATATTTTATTAATTTAAATGTTGCGTTAACTTGAAATTTAATTCAGACGTCAAACAAAAATGAAAAGACACTACCAAAAACAACATATATTACGTCAATGTTATTCTTTCTTCTTAAGCTATACATCAATAGTCGTCAAGAATAATGCGTACATTACATACGGTAAACTTAATAGCACGAAATTCAATTTAATTTTAATTGAATTCAAAAATAACTTTGTACAAACAGAATAACAAATATCTCATTAAGTTAAACAATGTAAAAATTTCTTATGATACGTAAAACTAATTTAGATCCATAACTTTTCCTTTTTGCCCTTACAAAGGTTTAATTTGAGTTGGAACTTTAAAAGGTTACCATGATTGTAGTATTGTGCGTTATTTTTTTTTTAATTCTACGAACAAGAAAAGTATAGCGTTCGTAAAGAAATAAAAATAATAAGAGGTAATTCGTCTGCACGAAAATAAAACAGCACAGGTTGAATACTAAACACGAAAAACTTCTTTTCAAAAAATTTTTGACTTATCGATTTCAAAAAAGTTGTACAACCATAAAAAGAATATTTTGTCAAAAGTTACAACTTACAATGTACCAATGAAACTCATAATTCTTGATTTACGAGTTTATTTTCAAATTTTGGTGTAAAACACCTGTTACGAAAAAATAATACTTTCACCGAGTTTCTATTACTACACGGTTTTTATTTCAGAAGAAAAGTTTTGTGAACCTACGTAAAAATAATAATTTTACACGTTTTGCATAAAAAATATTACTATACACTTTACTGGAAACTGTGATATTAAAATTAACCTAACAACACACTTCGGTTAAATCGATTCACTGGGTTTGCATCTACCGAAAACCACAAGCATCGTAAAGCCTAATTTGAAATTATATTTTTCCCAAATAGTATTATATTTTATTTTATTATTATATACGTACCCATCTATACTATAGACATGATATAAATAACTATACGAATCGTATGCTTCGTTACCTACTTAAAATCTTAAAATATTTGTTACTCGAGAGACATACCCCCCATAACATAAACAAACCCAAAATCCCTGTGCATTTTTAAAACGATACAAGTAGAGCTTATTTGTAAAGCCCACAAACAAACATTAACAAACATTAACCCTTTTAATTAATATTTTTCAACTAATGAAGCAATAGGTGAGCATTTTAAGAAGTAAAGATTTATACGCTAATTATTATAATTTCAAAATAATTTCCACGTAAATATACATTTTTATCAAGAAATAGCTAATATATTAAAAACACGATAGTGACTAATAACACGATGTGTTTAATATGTTTGGAAGCCTAACCTCATCTTTAAATTTAATTTAATAGAATATATAAATAACGTCTGATTTGGAAATGTAATCTAATTTAATTTAATCTTTTACTTATTAGTTCCTACAGTGTTATTATCTAATTTGTTAACGAGTATGGCTTATGAGCCCCGCTAAAATTTTTTATACTTATAGACGCCCTGTATATCGAGTCATAAAAGCTAAATATATAATCCAAATCTTGAATGAAACTAACTTCTAATGGCTATAAATTATTAATCGAATCAGTAGATTGCATGACACTAGGTCACTGTACCTAGAAAGTATAAAATATATAGTAACTCAATTTTCTAAATAAACTTTAAAGTTTAAATAAAAAAACTATTGTTACATTGCCTGTCGACTTTAAAAATTCCTAAAAGTAATCGTACAAGACACTGTCACTGATACTTGTATGCCTAAAAAAAAATCCGTTTTCATATTTTAAGAGTTATATGAAAATTAAGTTTAGGACAAGAAACAACAAATAATCAGATATACAACATAGATTCCAAAATTATTAATAAAAACTACCTGATTTTGAAACCGTAAAATGTGTTGAGTCATTATGAACTTTTTATCTTTACTCAATCACATCTAGTTGGGCTGGTTAATCTAAATGAGCAACGGTTATACAGAAAAATAATAATGTAAACACTGTTTACAACCACAAATTATACTTTAAAACGTCAACGCTCAAATTTTATTTATAAGAATTATTTTTTCAAAAATACTTTGTGAACCACAAATTTGTTATTGGTATACTGTTGGGTTTCTAATCACATTTTGAGAAAGTCTGGTAAAGAGTATAGATAAGTAATTTAATGTATGTATGTACCTTACCTATTCTATATTCTATAGATCAGTAGTTATGAAAACCATTGTTTTTAATTTTTTATTATTAATTATGTAACAGATGAACTAAAACAAAATACTAGGTGCATAATATTTTATTGACACTATTTTTGAAACTTTATAACTAATTTTGAAATGAAATATCATGACAAATATTGTGTTGGAATATTAGACGAGAAAACGTATTTATGCATCCACCTTAAAGACATAATCTTTTATTACAAGTAAACAATATATTATTATGACAACAAAATAAAAAAGGAAACTCTTTATTGTCAAAAGAACTAAATAGATAAAAGTTACAACCGCTATAACAGCAGCTTCTCACGATTTTTTTTTTATCATTTTCAATCCCTATTCCACTTTTCCATTTTTAAATAACGGGCGTTAGAGTAGTAACGAAGACTGAAAGGAAGTCACTATAATCAAAAATCGATTTTGTCCGAATGTTTTTTGTGCGTTCAATATTTTTAAACGTTGTACACAGTATATAAACACACCGTCATTATACAACAAATATGTGCATGTTATTGTCACATATATCACCGCTGTAATTGATAACTAACATAAAAAAAAATATAGAAACAATTTTGTCTAAAATCCAAGCAATTATAAAGTATGACAATTAAAAAAATATTTTATAAATACACCTTTAAGTTACTATTTATAACTGTTACAGTGAATTATTTTCAACTATAAAAAATACGAAGTCTGGTGACAGTTTTGAACGAGTCCCTGATTTGCAAAGTTGATATTTATATTACATTTTAAATGAATTAATAGCTAACAAAATTAGATTACGTTTCTAAGCGAGACTATAGTGAGTCAAACACTCATACACGTTCAATAAGTTGTGACAACTTTTGGACCTAATAACTGTCAAAAAAAAAAAACGGAAAGGACGAAATAATTCAAGTGCAGAACCAGAGTCCGAAAAATATATAATAAATAATCAAATTTTTCAAATTTTTTGCAGCTTGTGTAACAGCAAATCCTGTCTTAGATAAAAAAAAAATAAGTATTTTATTAAACCATTCATACAAAATTATAAAAACTTTCAAGTTCTAGATTCAGCTTCAAACTAATAAATTTTTTTTTAAATTTGTAGGATGTATAATTTTAACAGTTTCAAAACTCCGTTAATCGCTCAAAACAATCAAATAATTTAGTTTTAATGTATAATTTTCTCAATCCTCGTGATGTGTGAAAACTGTTTGTCTTCCGGAACAATTTAATTTTGACGTTCTTGGATCATAACTCAAAAATAATCAAAACTCCGAAAAAGGTTTCAAACAAAGTGCCAACTCTGGTTAATTACCTGTCTTTAGAGGTTCGTAAATATCACAGCAGTTCTATAACCCAAAAATTTGTTTCCAGAATATAAAAAAAAAAAAAAAATCATTGTAAAATTATAACGCATTCCTCACTCCGCTAAGAATGAAAATTATACGATTTAAAATATAATAAATATTCAATCGGACGTGCAGCCATGTGTGTATACTATTATTACACATGTTTTATCATAGTTTAGAACTATCAACCAATAACTAAAAACATTTAATTGGAAAATCAAATTTAATCGCGCGACGGTAATAAAAACAAATGTTTTTTGTAGGTACCAAAATTCAATTTAAATTTACCAACAATAAAAATATAATGATTTATTTTAATAGAGTTTACCAATACTATTTTATTTATACACTGGCAGTTGTATGTAGGCAACAGTATTTTCTCCATACATCTAGTATATCTAATAACTTACGTTTATTACACGTATATCATGTCTCAGTTTATTTTGTTACCATCAGACTTTACAATTTTTTTCACCTTTCCAAACTCGTAACACTTACAACGCCAAGAGTTTCGAGTAAAATATGAACACAATATATTGTCGATGGAGTGTTCCTGACATTATCCTAAGAGTCTTCACGTTTGTTTTAAGTCTAAAGCAAAATGTCAAAGATGATAATACATGTGTCGCGGCTATTTTATGGCAAATATTAAACTTTCTATTGTATCTAAACCGAATATCCATTGTTGAAACTTTAAAATCACTTTTTAAAAAACATTTTAAAACAATTCGATAAATGTCGAGAAAAAATTTGTCGATCTACACAACAAACGATGCGAAACCCACAACAAATCACGACTGTAGCTTGTTGGTAAATTAATAACGTATTAAATTTGTACCTGAACTGAATACTTATATTTGATTACCTAAGTCTATTTTATAACTAAAGTACAAAACTAATAAACTGATCAATATTGTTATCGTGTTTCTAATTTCGTGACAACGATTCCCAGTGTATTTTTTGAGTTTGACTAGGGTTAACGCATTAAACATGTTGCAATAAATTACTAAGAACAATAACCGTACCCACCTAAGTAATTAGCTAAATAACAATGACCTGAAAATTAAAATCTACGAGCATAATAAATAACCCATACGAAATATGTTAAATAGATACAATGCAAATTATAATAAATGAACAGAAATAGAGAATATTAAAAAAAAAAAAAACTAAATAACTAACATCATATATTTTATTAAATGGTTGAATTTAAACGCTTTAAAGACGCAAAAACTCGATTTATATAGTCGAACTATTGAAGCGAATGTCCAGGAACAAAATACAAGACCGATTATATTATTATAATATCGAAAAAAAAAATTTTTAAAAAAATTTCGATAAATAGCATACTGCATCATCACTTCTAAATCACCAGGCGATGATTCTCAAACTTTGGCTGCGATCCTGTGCGTAGTGTACGCAGCATATGTACTTTATAGCTTTCTAGCAGTATTATTACCTACACATTAATAATGCCGTACAGCAGTTCTGCAGTTAAACACGTCCAATTACACTGGGCTCAGAGGTCTCGCCGGTGTTTTCTGGGCACTGATAAACTGAAAGGGAATGATGGGAGAGACGGGGAGAGTTCAGAACTCGGAAACTTTGTCAGAAAGTATATACCACCTACTTGCACCACCCAGCAAAGCCGGATGACGGTGTAAAATGTTTTATGAAATATTTAGTCCTGCACTCTCCCAAAGCCGACGACCAACCATATCCGCGACCCCTATCAGCTTTCTAAACGAAAAAGAGAACTTTTTAATTATCCGGTATTAATAATTTTGCTCTTCCCACTCCCGACTCGATTTTTCATTCGTACACGCCGCATGCTGTCCGCTAAAGTTAACTTCGACCTAGTTTTATTTAACTATAAAAGTATACCCAGGTACAAAATATTCTCAATACTACACTTGTTCCAGCAAAAATTTATTCCTTAATAGTATTTAGTCAGGTACTCGATATGTAAAAAATAAAATAAAATAAACAGTCCAGCACACTATTATTATATACGATAACCAACACGTGTTATTTTAAACTAATTAACATCAAAAAGATTTCATAGCAGCGCATATAATATATTCATAAACTTCGTTCTATCCGATTACTAAAGAAGAAACTTGTTTGAAAAATGACTAGCGTAAAAAACAAACAATCTAAATTTACACTATAAATCAGATTCAAACAATCATAATGTTAAAAACAGAATGTTCAAACTAAAAACAATACTGCTCTAGGCTACCTATAGAGTCTATATGGATTCTGCTGTACCGTGCTAAACACGTGATCATACTAAATATATTTATTTTAAAGGACTCCAAATGTTTTTAACATTTATTCTGTTACTACAGAAAATGATTCTTCAAATAGAAAATTTAAATACAATATAAAAATTATTATTATATAAATAATATAACAGCAAGCTTGCGAGAATTAGACTTGCCCGCCGGAATACCGAGATATTTCAATTTAATAATGATTATAGTTACAGAACCACGACCTTAGACAAACGATTATAACTTATTTAAAAGTTCTGAGATTATAGTATAATTTTTTTTTTTTTATTCATTATTTATTAGTTAGGTATGAATCAGTTACGATACTACAATAGCAAAATAAAAAATCATTCCGAGCGAGCTAAGTTAAATAAACCCTAACAAAATTTTTTTATAAGTTTTATATTTAGCTCAAACACTTTTAAAACCTATGCGTTTTACTATTTTTTAAATTAATTAAGTTTAAATATAAACTTTAATTAAGTTTTAATTATGCCTGGCAAAACCATCAAAGATCTATATTTAGCTGAAAAATGGTCAACATGTTTATAACAGTTGAAATTATTTACCGTAATTTACCGTATAAATGTTGAAATTTCAATTATTTGAACTTTCGCAGGAGTTTTTGTAGAAATACATAATAAAAATAAAGAAATAATTACGATGTAAAAAAGTCTATTGAAAAAATATTCACTGATTTTCGTAATTTTTTAAACATACATAGAAAAGTCAAGCCTGTGATCAAATTTCCAGCAAACATCATTGTAAAATCATTATACAGAACTAAACGAAAGGAAACAAAAGTACCTAATGACTAATGATGAGTAATGTCTAACATATCACGATAACCATGATTTTACGTTTTTATAATACAGAATATTTAATTTCAATTTAAAAAAAAAAAAAAAAAAATGTTATAGATTATAATATATGATATGAAGCACTTAAATGTAAAAAAAAAAATTATCAAACAATTATAAGAAACTATTTTAAAAAATTATCATCTTTCCAACTCAAGCCAAACTAAAATGTCCACCCATATTGAGAACTAATACGAGTCTTAGACAGTTTGTCCATAAACAGCACACACCAAGGTAATTACAAATTCGTACAACAAAACCGCACGTTAGATTGCTATTAGAATTTTTTTTTTTTTTTTTTTTAATTTCGTTTGCTTTCATATTATCATCGTTCAATATTCATCCAGACATTATGGTTAGCTCAAATAAATGTTTAATTAACGTTATCGACATTTGATGACTAACTCCTATCAAACAGCTGTTAAAACAAACAGAACTTAAAAAATGTTAGGAAATAAACAAATATTAAATACTGTTGCCGCAACCCGGATTACTATTATTATTTATTACCAACAAAAACACACCGTCTTTTGTCGTTTCTCAACTTTATATTTAACTCAGAGTTAAACACGTCAAGTTATAAACATTAATTACAACAAAATCTTGAGGTGCAATTTCTTCTTTGCGGACCTTCACTGCAGGATACTGGTTGACAGTAAGGTGTCTGGATCATTAGACGTATAAACTTACGGACTGCGCGAATCTCACTTTTAACACTTGTCGCCAATATAATGTTATCGTATTTATGGATGAAATAAGTTTTATTCATTTTTTTTTTTTTTCCACGAAAAGTATCGATTTCATTCTGGATGAAATAATTTTTATACTTTTTTTTCATGAAAATAATGATTTTTATCATAATTTAAGATTATCATTACGTACATTTCACGGAACAATCAAATTAAATCATTTTTATCCGTGATTTACGTTACCCTACGTTTTTTATAATGACTTAATTTACTATCCAAGCGCAGTCCATAGGTTTATGTGGTCTGGATGTGACTGGTCTGCCCTATGGTTGTTTAAAATGTGGGCTCGACCTTTTTGATCTTTGACTAATTTCTTCGAGTTTACATCTAATGATGTAATTAATTGTATAATAATAATCAATAACGCTTCCGTATACGTTTTTCATAATAGGTATTCATTTCATTGTTTTTATATAGCGTTATATTACAATGTTTTGTTTATTAAATATATTGATTACATAGTGAATGTCCTTTATGTAAACCAATTATAAATAAATCCATTTACAAAATTAAAGCACAGTGCGACAAATTGCACTATAAATTTAATATACAAGAAATAATTTATGTCGTTTTAAAATGTACAAGTAAAACAGTGTGTGACTACTGTGCGTGTATTCGTGTGTCGTGACGTACGTTACAATATTCATAACACATTATTTAATAGTTTCATGATAAAACTGATATCCAACAAAAACTGACAAGACCAAAATCAATCGATTGAACTACAGCTCACATTATCCACGATCTACAGGCGTTTTTTTTTTAATACGAGTAGTATAGATGTGTTCAATCAAGCTTAACTACATATATAAATATATATTATACTATATCGTGTATGTTCAATAAAAACACGCACCTACCCACTTTATGTTTACACATGATGACAAAACAATGACCTGTGTTTGCCACCATTATCCTTTTTTATGAAAACGACTCTCCCTCTAGACCGGATGAAATGTCCCATACAGACACGCCTTTCACGACCAATAATTTCTTTGTTTACGAAATTTAAACAGATCAATAAACGTAGTATAAGTTGATATCACATGAAATAGCAATAGCAAATTGTCCACTGTACATAGAAGATATTTTATTTAATATTTCTTAATTGATAATAATTTAAAACCGTTCCTGTTACAACCTAAATACCTATATCTATTTTTAAAAAACCTAACTACAATTTACATATACTACTTCTAACTTCACTAAAAACTCGTCAATTAACACTAATTAATAATAAACACTTGACAGTAAACAACACTTTTGAACAAATGTACATCGATAACACTACATTTACATTTTACTGCCTTTATCGTATTATAATCATGGTATTAAATAAAAATCAAACAAACTATCATAATATACCTCTAAACATTTGACTCTTATTTACAACATTATACCAGTTTAATACACAAAACGATCAGAAACACCTTTGTTTTCGTGGAACTTAAACTGTTATCAGAATAAAAAAACCAATAACCGCCAACATATGTACTTAAAATGGCAATTCTACTGAAATTCTATTCACGTTGAATATCACTGTTGAATGCCACAAAAAAAATGTCAATAGTTTAATACTAATACTTCCTTTTACTGCGCGATAATTCAAATCAATTAGTAATTACCGGCTACAAAAAAAAAAAAAAAAACAGTAGTACCTACTGTACAATGACGTCTATTCAAAAAACTAATTTAAAGTTTTAGTTAAAATACAAGACATGAATCAATGGAATAAATTACTAAAATTTAGGGCACGGAGTTATACTAATACGGGTGGGGTCACTTTTTTGAAAGCTGTAATGAAAACAATGTACATTACACATCCGAAATCAACGTAATAAATATAAATCGTTGCATACGACGATTATAAACGATAATAACATTGAAATATGCAAAGTTACACACTTTCAGTCTTTACGTTCAAAATGGATCGAAATCGTTTGAAATGTATACGTGTCACACGTTTGTGCTTTTCTAGTTCTAGAGACGAGTAAATATTGTTCTTGAACAACTCTTAGAGGAGTAATTGTCGAAAATAAAATATTTACACGAAAAATTTACTAAGTGAAAACGTCTATAAATCAAAAAACAGTGTACCTACCTACAGATTTTTGAAATTTTTCAACTACACGGGTATATGAGTTGCGACAGGGCTGATGCATGTCACGGCACCAGTCGGCCGGATTTCGGGTATCGCAAAAAAACGAAAATAAACCAAACCCGTAGAAGTTTTAAAATCTTGCTCATCTGCAAGTTTCGATCGTATCGTATCGTACATACAGTAGCATAACATACGGTCACGTCATAACTTCGTAAAATGTTCAACAAAAACAAACCCCATCGCCAAGTCCGTACTTCTGGCGGTTTCTGGCTTGCGTAGAGAGCAAACAAAACCACGGAGACACCGCGGTTAGGTACATTGCAACTGTCGCTGGACTGTAGAACAGCCTGCAACGAATGGGGAGTATCTACAGCGACGAAAGAGACAGGCGGAGCCAGTGGCGTGTTTGAGGTGGGGCGGCAGGCAATAGGGTCGACCGATTTTTTTTTTTTTATTTGTTGTGCATGTTGTCAATTATAGACTAATTTTTTTCGTTACCTATATAATTCCCCGTAAGTACAGTTACCAAGTATAACTCGATACATTTTCAAATTTATACCAGCACTGTGCACAGTTAGTAGTTTTTGTTGTTTCTTGATTATTTTAAGGATATACTACGGTATAATCAGGATAGAATAATAATATGATGAAAATATATAAATATTAAATTTTACTACATTTCTTTCCTTGTTGTCTGTAACGATACGTAACCAATTTTTTTTTTTCTCTGGGAAGAGGTATACAAGTGATTTGAGGAGCCTAATTTAAGGCCCTCTCTACACTTTCTTGAGTGGGCTCTTTTTTTACAACCCCCCCCCCTCCTCCACCACCTCGTAAAATTCGGTCGGATACGCCTGTGCGCGCCGGACGGAGCGACGAGACGAGACAGGAGAGAAAAAGCGATGGAGCGACGCGGAAACGGGAGTACCGCCGTCCCGCCGAGTTGACCGCAATACGGGCGCGGAGAAGCTGAACGAACGTTCGCGCGCCAGAGAGGATCAATAGCCCGCGCTGAGCGCATGCGTCCCGTTCGGTCGGACACGTGCTGCCGACGTGCGGCGGACCACCCGCCCGTCCCGGTGACGCCGTCCCGCGTACTGTCCCGCCACCGCCGCGTAGAAGGGCGCGGCGGCGACGACGAGTGCGTGCGGGGCGTTAAAGCCCATAAATCGGTATACGCGGGATAGCGATTTAAACGACGTGTATAATACATAATATTATTAATGTAATCGGTTTTAATAAGCGTAATAACGTCGTGGACCGCGGACACAATGATCGCGATAATAACAAACGTCGTCCGTTTTTTTGCTGACACGTGCAGCGAGGATTCCGCAAACGATGTGTACCAAAACACGCGTATAATATGCCACCTGCCACGGGAGACAAGGAGGTTTTGGCCAGTGCTCGAAGAAAACTAATACATATTATATAGAAGCAACCATTTCGCCGCAACAACTTTGACGCCACTCTTTTCGCCGCAGCCGACACCACGCCGACAGCCTGTCCGTCCGTCCCGTGACCCCCTCACTTCGAGCGCCACCTACGACACTACAAATTCATTTCTCTAGTCAGTTTTTGAGCATCTTCTGAAGTCTATTTTTCTCCTCATCTTTTTCTTCTGCTTCTACTTCTTGATCTTCGGTTTAACGGTTCTTGAAGGACCCGAGATACCACAAGAGAGCCTCCTCTCCACCTATCCCTGTTCACTTTTATGTATCACTTTTTTTTTACTTAACCCTTTAAACGGCCCTCTTACACGAAAAAGTTACGGACGCCTGTGCCAGACCATAATAAAGGATATCAAATTAAAAGGAATACGCTTTAATATTTTTAAAAAAGAAGTATACCCCGCACGTATTTTCCCAAATCAAGGTACCCGGCCAGTACTGTATCTAAAAATGTATACGTACGAGTTAGTGCTAAACACAACAACAAATTAACGAAACCATTTTCACATAGATTTGGTTTTTTCTCTGGAGTCTCCAGTGTACCCTCTCCCACTACATGCGGTGCAGACAACCGTATGCATTAGTTTTTCAAACGTTTTCTCAACTTCTTTTTTTTATTTTCTACAAAACCATGAAACGGTGCTACTTTTGTACGTATCAGTTGTATTATAATATACTACTAGCATATGCGTTTGGTTTGAGTTATGACTTGGGGGGTTGATAATTGGTTGAATAGCCAAGTTAAGTGCAAAAATGTGCATAGTCAATAGTCACAAGCTACAATACCGGTAACGGACAAGCAACAACTTTCATCGAATATTTACCTATTTAAAACAAATAGGTATTACATTACGAATTATACATTATAATTTATATAGTATTAGAAATTTTTTGCGTGAACACACAATTTTTGCCTCGTAAATTAATGCACAGACTTTCTTATATGGTTGGTCGTTGGACAATAGCTAGGCGGTTATAAATAAAGTTGTCAACTAAAAAACATCCTAAAATAAATTATTAAGCCCCGTGAAGCGTCTACACGTAATATCAAACGAATTTACATATAGGTTAGACCTGCCGTTGTTATAATGCAATTATGCAAAACATAATCTGATTACAATAACCATGTACCAATTGTATATTATTGTCCCTGATGGGCTTTAAATTTTGATGAAGCGTATAAACGTACAGAATCATATAAAAACTCACAAGTCATACGATAATCATAAGTATACAAAACGGAAATTACAATTAGATAACACTAACTACGCTCGTTGAGAAATACAACTACGACAATAATAATATACAAGTACTGAAGTACCCAGACCAAGAAGTATAATAATCGTATTAGTATAATCATGTTTCGGTGAATAAACTTTCATAAGAATGAAAATACAACATTCAATAACAACCAACAGGTGGCTTTACTAAAATATTCTATAAATATAGGTAATAATGGAGAGCCTATACAGCAATTAGGGCTAATTAAGGCTGTCAAGGTACCTAATGCCCAAGAACCTAATCAAATACCATAGAAAATTCGAAAATAATAGTATCATACCTTATTTTTTATATTATATTTTATTACATTAGTCATTATTACAACTCACGAGGGTCATTATTATTACTTGCATGACCTAATAGAGGTGTATACTACACAGACACCGAAAATACACCGTATAGGATTACCAAACTTACTCGGAATTGTTTTTTTTTGAAATTAAATATTACATTTAGACCACAACTTCTAAAGCGTATAGCCGCTGCTCCAACCAACTTCATTGCCGACCATGAATCTTTTAATAATTATTGTCTATACATTCAAACCAAATAATAATGATTATTATTGGCCTTGATATCTACTTTTATTAGCACTCCTTTATACTTTATATTATACAAAAAGTTTTTGTTAAATACAACGTACAATGTACATAGTTATATTTACATACAAGCATAATTTAAAACTGAAAAAAATTTGTAACAATAAAATATAATATAGGCACCTCAGTACTTATATTAGAAAGTAGAAACTATTGCAAAATATAACGTACCATGCATAATACTAAAATACAACCATCTAAAAAAGCATCAATTTATGAATGACTAACTTACATGACATTTAATGTAATAAAATTGGGAAAACAAGCGTCTCAATTCTCAGTGAACACTTTTTTTCATCCAGAGAAACAAATTATTCTAAAATTCAAACTTTAAGTTAGATATCTCAAAAAGTAAGTTCTACATAATCTGTTTACAAGCGTTGTATTATTTTATTGATCATGGTGAGTTAAAAGCATTTTTAAGGCAGAAAAGTTTGTTTTCGATACCCACATTTTATTAGAAATATTTCAATTACACTGAACAACTGATGAAATGTATATTAACGGGTGATACTTTTATCGTTGATTTTAGATTCAGAGAGATTTCAGAAAGCTATTGACTTTACAAGGGTGTGTAATTTTTGTATTTCACGTATAGCTGTCCTAACTATCACGTCCTAACTTCTAAATATTTTGAACAATTTTCATTTTTTACCTAGCTATAGAACACAAAAATTTTCAAATATTTCCACTTTTTTATCGTTTTTGTCGAGGTTTTTAGTTTTTTGTTTGAGAACTTCTGACGTCTTTCCACAAATAACACGTTTTGTAAAATGT
>CM029357.1:35464296-35478225 GCA_017140985.1 Hormaphis cornu
CTAGCCAACACTTATTTACATAAAATGAGTATTACGAATTTTATTTACCTACCTTTAAAAATAATTACTATACAGAAATCCTTGAAAACAAACAGTTTTGAAACTTTATTTCAAGGTTAAGTTCTGTTAGTGACTGAAAAATTTCAAAAACTTAAGAGTCACAATTTATTTTTTAATCGTTTTAAGTTGAAATTTGGTCTTAGTTCTAAATATTCTTTGAAAAAAATTTTTATCTAACACAATATAGTTACTAAACTATAGTTGAGTACTTGTGACTATTTATATTAAAAATAAAATACCCGAATCACAAAATAATACGCTTTTTTAATTGCGTATACGTATTTTGACAACCATGTTGTCATCTTCAGCACAAATCTACGACTGAGTATAATTTTGTAATTCGGATATTTTATTTTTAACAATATAGTCATTTATAACATTTGAAAATTTATGAAGTTCAATAAAAGGAACGAATTTCAAAAAAATCCGCACAGTATTTTTCGAAAACGTATAAAAAAAAGTAAGTATTGATAAAACGTGTTATTTTAATACAATATGCATAGTAATTTCATTGACATATTTTTACAAACCTATAACCATAATACGAGCCATACAATTTTTCAAGGATATATTTGTGACATTGCGTATAATACTATCGTGATGAAAACTTTATATCATTTTGAGCATTTTTGGGCTACATATAAAAACTCTGTTAAATTTAACTTATTTAAATAATTTGGTATTGACAACTTTTTGAGCAACTTTTGTTTGGAAAAAACTTTGATGTTAACTTTTTCAGTTTTATAATAAACTCTATAAACTTTGACACAAGCTTTAAAAAATATTTTCATACCAACTAGTTTAAATCACATTAGTCGTATGCCCAACAACAATGAAAAATGTTACACTAACATCCTCGCGGTGTACTTATAGTATCTATGAACGTCTATATTGTAAAAAATTATGGCACTTATTAGGCACTTAAGTACCTAAATATTTAATTTAACAGTAATCTAGAAATTTTATAGTTGTTATCGAGATCCTGTTTTCAAAAAGAATCAAAAATACAGACATTCAGAGCTAAAATTAACAATTTGTAACCAGACTTTTTTCTAACTTCTCTTAACGCGGATACGTATTTGGTAGGTACCAAACGAAAGCTGCACTGCGACAATGTTATTTTTAAATGTGATTATTTATTCATAGGGTTCACAAGTAAAAGCCTTTGTAGACAGCAAAACTCTGAATAAATTACGTACATAGCGGAAAGAAAATATACACTGCAGGTGTCTCTTGTAAAGTACATCATCCTACACAGATATCTACTCTCTGTACGGAATAAAGACGGGTGCCTTTTTCTAAACATGAATTTTTATACATTATTGATTATCAATGTGTATGCATTATCATAACGTTACAGGAATGAATAAATTGTGCGCGAGTTATATAAAACGTAGATGACTTTATTATGTAAAAAAAATTAAAACAAAATTGTTCAACATTTTTTGTCTTTTGAACTCTTGTAGACAAAACGATGAGTATACGATCTAGAGTCTAGGGGTGCATAATATACTTTCTCCAAAAAGCAATGGCGGGGTTTGGAGGGAGATATAACTTACAAGAAATCAAATCCTCTTTTTTTTATCACAATTATTGGGAAAATCAAATGCCTACAAATTTGAAAAATAAAATGTACACACCCATCAGCTGGTACGTTTATCCCTTGGGTGTGACGTTCCTAATTTTGCCACTGGATTTAAGACAAACTCATAACAACACGTATACAGGAGCGTGCTCGTGGAAGGGATGAGGGTGTCATATTCCCCCCTCAATGAATTGTTTACGTCCGTTAGTAAACGGTAATGTATTGTTTGTATGTTTGTATGTTTGTTTGTAAAGTTTTAAAAAAAAATTTTCAAAATTATTTTATTTTTGAGTTTTGAATAACTACAGACAAATACATCATAAAAATGTTAGGAAGTCGTTTTCTAGTAGACTTCATGGCAACTTCAATTTAGTTTTCAGAATCATTTACACTGTACTATAATTTGTACATTTTATGTAAATTTGTCTTCATCACTATTAAAAAAACAAAATACAGTTTATCCTCTGCCATAAGAAAAATCCGAGCACGCCTAGGTGCAGTTATTGAATGAACTTAATGGTTCTATAGTTGATAGTTTTGGTGTCGGACGTTAATTTAACGACAAAGAATTTTGTTTTAATAATTACGACGTCTCAAAAATTATAAATTAATAAGTAGATACATAGATATACGTAGATATATACATATACATAGATATACGTTTTCATAATACATTTCAACTAACTTTTATCTAATTAGGAAACCCAGCCGTTACACGGTCGTCTAGGAAACCCATCCATTAAACGGTCGTCTAGGCAACCCAGCCGTTACATGGTCGTCTAGGAAACAAAGCCGTTACACGGTCGTCTAGGTCCTAGACTCTAGGAAACCTAGCCGTTACACGGTCGTCGAACTTAATATATTAGGATTTTAATTAATAATTCAAATTCATATTACATCATTCAGTAATCAATAATTAGGATGGTTCCATAGTGGATTTTTTTTAACAAACCTTTAAATTTATAGCCAGCCAGTTATTGTTTTCTATTAAATATAATGATCGTACAATAAAGGTTAAAAAAAAAAGTAAGCGCCGGAATTGGTCTAGGTCGCGTGGGTAGTTTGACGGGGTAGCGACTACGCTTTGGGTGAGTCACTGGTTTAGAAGTTGTGGTTTAACCGCATTACTTAATTTCTGAAAGCAACGATGGATCATTGCCTTCGAAAATACGATTCTGAGCGAGCTCAGTTGTCTAGTATACGTCGTGGTAAAAACAAATTTAACGTAAAAAACTTTTATCAAATCTGTATCTTTCCTATTTTGGTATTGTGTAAAGTTTCAGCTTGGTTCGATCTCTATTTTGGATTTTATAATCAAAAAAATCTAAATCGATGTGGAAAAAACACGTTTCCCGTAATTATTTGTTTCCCCATAAGAAATCACGGCCCCCCGGAATGACGAGTTTTACGTCAAAATAACAACGTGAAGTCGGCTGTAAACCAAAATTGTGTTGACCAATTTTCTAAATTTTTTAACCACATATGTAAAACTATCTTGTTTAGATTGTATTAAAATTTCGAGACTTAAACGTAAAAACTAGAGGTTTTATGGAACAATAACTGCGTAAAATTCAATAATTCAAAAACTTCAAAGTTCCATTACTCCCATTCAAACGATCAAAATCGTTTGAAAACTAAGCAGTAAAATCTTCAAACCGTTTTTAATGACACATATAAATTTCAAGTCGAACGGAGCACTTTTGGGGATTCGACCGTTTTCGTTTTTTCCTCAGAACTTAAAAATAATCAAAAATTTTAAAAACGGCTCATAATAAACAATAAAGTACCATCTCTGATCAATTATCTATCTTTTGAGGTATAGTACGCTAAAATTGGAGCATTCTTTCTACTAGAAAAGTGATCACGAAAATCGAAAAAAAAATCTAAATCGACGTGTAAAAAACACGTGTCCCGTAATTATTTGGGCCTCCCATAAGAAATACACGGCCGCCCAAAATAACGACAATTTCAAAGTTCCATAACTTCCTCAAAAATGAACGAAAACAACTGAAATTTCAGCGGAACACTCATAAGATCCTCCTAAATGGCATATATGAATTTCGAGTCAATCGGAGCAACTCGAAAAATTGGCCCGTTTTTTGTTTTCCTCAGAACTTTGAAAATAATCAAAATTTCAAAAAACGCTTCAAATAAAATACCGTCTCGGATCCATTATCTTTCATTTAAGGTATCATCTTCTGTTTTTTTAATATTTCCTCCCTGCAGTATTCTTGATGCTCTTTAAAAATACATCTGACGGCTATTGACACAGCTTGAGGCAAATATTTAGGGTGGAACGGATAATGCCAAAAATTTGTATGATAAATAGCTATTTTGGGGAAGGACATATTGAAAACAAAATATTATGGCTATTCGTGGTTTTAGGGGGTTATGCTCTGTTTAGTCTCCCTACTTTTGTAACTATACTGAGTCCAAATGTGGCCATAATATTAGGAAGGTATATCATAATGAATTATCTATCCTATATTTACATCCCCCTTTGCCATTGATTATATGAATCGTGTGTGACGAAAACAGCTAAATCCAATATTCTTTAGAGTGCAAACAAAATAATATACAACAGTGGGTACCAAGATTTTGGGAGCATTTATTTTGTAAAAAGAATAACAGTGCCAAAAATGTAGGTAGGTACCTACCACACTCAATAGGTCCACAAATGTACCCTGAATAATTGACAACGGAACATTTTTAAAAACTGCTTTTTAATATCCAAACACTCAACATATTGTACTGTTTTAATTTGAGGAAATTGTTAATCGTATCAAAATATTTGAAATCGACACAACCAAGGTGAATACATAATAATGTTCATGTAAATAATATGTATCCACATTGGACACAACTTATTGCAGTAATATTTAAAATAGATGTCACTTTAAAATCTCCATAGTCCATTATATTATTATATATTACTGCAGCTGTAGCAGTAACACAAAAACTTCCAAAAATTGTCACTACTAGCTGCTATAGCAGTAATATCTACCGAGGTTTCTTATGAGAAAAAAATTTATCTGACCCCCTATACATCTCAGTTTGCCCAAAGGCACAATTTTTCTTATCCTTTTCCATTTTAATTAATTTGTTTTTGCAAAATCGGTGATAAAATTTAGTCATTTTTTAGAGGGTTTTGTAGAAAAAACACAAAATGTAGTGTCATTCAACGTGTTAAAATAACGATCAAACTCGCGTTGTATTGCACACGTTTGTAATATCGGGTACACCAGTTGTTTTTACCCAGAAAAAACTGTTTAAAATCGTTTAAAATATCTGTTTTTACAACTACCCATGACAAAACAGATCTCTAGTTACCACCTATACCTATTTCAGTAAATATACGAGAATATTTTGAGTGACGTCCAGGGAAATTTCTACAAATTTAATTCCTTATATTATTCCAAATTACACACACCAACTCGGCGCTTCTAACGTGTTATTTTTAGACACCTTGTCAAGTAATAAGAACAGGTATTCCGGAAAACACGTGGAAAAGATAAACTGTCATACTGTTCAAACTCCGTAGGTATTGTTATTGATGAAGTAATATTATATTTTATTATGCGTTATGATTTAGCGCTTATGTCTTTATTGTTAACCGATAAGATATATTTGTTACGTCCAAACGACGAAAATTCTACAAGTTTCACAAAACAAAATCATTGCGTAATGTTCGGTTTACTTCCGTTTCATTCGGTGATCGTGTTAAATAATATTACACTTGATTTAGATTAAAACTCGATGGCAACACGATATTATATAGATCGTACCTATTATATAACAGCAAGGAAATACCTATACAGATACGAATAACAACGGTCGTTTCGATTAAAAAAGGACGAAAAATAACAGACGCGTCAAATTCTAAACCTGCGATCGGACGAATCGGCAAAAAATGTTTTTTTTTTAATCGAAAATCCCCGTCCAAGTCTTCTTCTCGTTGGACTGCCGGACAAAAGTGTTGTAATAATTATTATCGTCGTCTCGTCCGATCGGATCGGTCCAATATTGAAGAGCGAGGTCGTTATCGTCGAACGGGGGACCAACGACACTTGTACAAAAATCGACTCGCCAATATACGGTCGGCGGTAGTAACTATTTACAATTATTAAAAGGGCCCACGTCGAAATAACAATATTGACTTTTCGTTTGGAGCAAAAACCGGACCATTTCCTGATAACAAAATCGTAGATAACGTTTAAAATGTTTCGTAAGAACTTACTGAAATACCTCTACGAATGAGAACGTTTTTTTTAACGCGATATAACATTTTTAAAAAGTGGACTCGTCGCCGGGGAGCGATCCCCTTCCCCCCCCCCCCCAATTCGTTTCTCCGAGACGATTTTCGCCATTCGGACAATTATTATTATTATTATTATTATTATTATTGGTACTCACCGAGTGTAATCATTCGCCGGGGGGGTATCTTAAAGCGATACGATTGGTCAACAGGGCCGGAGAGAGATAATCACGGGCCGACGGACGAGATGCTGGACGGCACTGATACGCGACGCGGCGGACGATCGCACTGCGGCGGACACTTGGGACGACACGAAAACCCGTCCGAACACGCCGGCCGCGGTTTATTTACATCATCTGTTCCGCCGCGATGGCAGCTGCTGCTGCTGCTACCGCTGTTGGCACGATAATATTGATTAGCAGCCGGCCAGCCGGACGCACAGTGCTGACCGGCGCACGGTATTTTCCGTCGCCACTAAAACCGCGTACGCGACAAAATACCGTATATATATATAGCGCTCGTCGGTGCAATTCAAAAAATGTAGCTTAGGGGCTGGTAAAGTTTCGTTGTTTTTTATATTGTTTATGTGTATATACCAATTAAAAATGGTATCGGTTTCGATCGGATTGCGCTCAGGGGTGTTCCCATAGGGTGGTATACTACATATACTATCGAGAAAATTTTATAAAATTATGACCGCGTATACTCTCGGGTAGTAAAACGCGAAAGAAAAAACTTTGGTTACTCGGAAAACGCCTCGAAAGTGAATTCGGTTTATTTTAAAAATTCGACTACGTAATTCTCTCCCGGTAAGTCGAGATGCACATTGACGTTAATTATCGCGTTAATAAGCAAAATATGATTAAAAATATTCTTCAGACGCTCGCATAGTGGGAAGAGAATATGTGCCGACGTGCTTATAAAGAAAAAGTTTTTACATTTTACCTTTCGGCGTCCGACAATCGATGTCGTTAGATTTTAGTATCGATGGACACGTCAGAACATTTTAATTTTTGTATGGAAATATTGTAAAGAAGATATGTGAAACATTGATTTTTTTTATTTATCGACAGCGCTTGACTTGGGCGTGAAGTGCACGGGAAAACGAAGTCCTCGTCTTTTTTTTTTATTATTATTATTTTAGCCTACCCTTTTTAATTGCGTACCTTTATAACGGTCAAGTATAGACCTAACCTTAATATAAAGTTTTTTTTTATTTGTGTCCCCCAACTATTTTTGCAAATCAAGCACTGTTTACTAACACGTCCTTCACCCTTAAAGATCTTAAAACGAAATGTTAGTATTGCATTAAATGTTCATGTTTCGGTACCTGCAGACGGACTGGTATACTCTCGAAAAAATCAATGGGAACACCACTGAATTTGCAGTGCATAAAATTCGAAAATTTGTTTCGCGTAAACGTATTATGATTTAAATCAAATTACCTATACCTTTTGTTTTTGTCCGATAAAACGCACATATCACACTGTTAGAACAACAAACGAAATACAGCAAACACAGCATTTAAGTAAATAAATAACAAAAACTTCACTAAACAAACAACGCACGAGACACGCGCAACGCGAACGTCACGGGCTAACTAACGTCTAACTACAAAGTTGAATTTAGGTGACTGCCTCGCCAAAAAAGCGCGCGAATTTTATCCCTGCGCCGGTGTTGCCAACTGCTATCATTCGGCCTCTCCTGACCTTACAGACCGTCCTCTGGCTATCGTAGTTCTTAGGCTTTAGATATATAGTATATCTGAATATAGTTTAGGTCGTCGTTTCCGTACTGGACGTGAACTTGTTAAACTTAAAATGTCGTGAAAGTTTCAAAAAAATGCATGGCAAATTAAAAACTTAAAAATTAAAAACTCGTCAAGTATATTGATTGGATTCAAGGCTCCGCCGAATCATAATTTTCAAAATCAATTATCCATTTTTTTAAGATCCTAAATAATAGTTTTGCACCACAACTTTTGAACCATTTACCAACCCAAAAAAATAACCATTTCCAAAATGCAGTAGCTACTCCAAACAACATTTCACTCAACCTAGAAATAGTTACCCACTCAGATGTGTTACCTACCCTACTCATAGCATGCTATTACTCTTCCCTAATTTTCTCAAGTATTAACAAAATGATTTTTGGAAAATACCAATCATTTTTTTATACATTAATGTAAAAAGGATTGCAGTCTCCAGACCTACAAAATGTTGGAATTTATACAATTTGTTAATTATCTATAAACTAAACATAATAAATTTAATATATTCATTTGACAAAATAATTGAATATTTTTTTTTTTTTGAGTTGCCATTTTTGTAAATTTATTATACTAATTCATTTTTTATTTTAGCTAACAAATAAGAAATGTTCAGTTTTTTTTTTTTTTTTTTATAAAATAATTATTTCTTTATGCCAAATTGTTGATATTTAATTACAGCACAATGAAATATGACCCAGATAAAAAATACAAGTTTAATTTAAATGTTACCTATTTAATGAACATAAAAATCAATTAGTTAAGTAATTACATTTTCTTTCTCCTTGATTTTGAATACAACTACTATATAAATAATAAATTACATTATAATCAATCAACATTCATAATCTTATTAATCTTGTTATACACACCAAAAACAATAAGAAAATATTAAAATATTAAATAACACTCAATAGAAATAGAAATTTAACTAAATCAAAATATTCATATAATTCTAAATATTTAACAAATTAATAATTTCACAAAACATAAATGAAAATATTTATCTATATATATTTCAAATATATGACAATGTAATTTAAAAATAAATATTATATAACACAACAAAATAAATTCATAAATTAGAGACAGTGAATTTATAACAGAATCATCTAATACAATTATAGTTACACAACTAAATTATTGTTTTATTGGTAATAGTAAACAATAGTTGCTTAGAATAAAAAAAAATTTCATGAAATTTTGTCGTGGGGAAACAATCGCACAAACAACACTGTTTAAATTGGAAAGGTACACGGAGGGAACCTAGTATTTTTAGCTTTTTGTAAATAGTTTGGTGTAAAAAAACAAATACACCCTGACTGACAAATGAAATAATTTAGAGAAAATACATTATGTTATGTTTGAAACACTAACATGACTTAAAACTTAATTTATTATAAGGATCCTGATTTCAAAGAGTTAATTTCTCTTTGAATATTATTCCTGGCAACAGATTCATACTTGCTTCTGAACAATTGTGTTGCATATATATTTGGAATTTGCAAAAAACTTTCAAGAACCTATTTAAAACAGGACAAAATTAACAAATGGCACTCAATTGTATTTTCGTTAAAAATAAATTATAAAATTACCTTTATTCGTAATTCTTTATATGTTTCATTATCAAGAAAAGCATATTCCTCTCGAACATTATTTGTATATTTTTCGTAATCAGATGGTCCCATACCTAATATGGCCATATCTATATCTAAAAAGTAATGTTTGTCTTCACATCCATAACATCCTACAATTTTGTGTTCTTCCGTGCTGTTGATTGCGGCAATTTTTAACAGTGAAATAACTGATTCGCATAAAACTGCATCCTAGAACATAAATTACACATTTATAACACAGTAAAAATCAAATAACAATAACAAATTGGGTACACAAGAAAAATATACCATGTTAAGTTTTGATTCCTCAGAAAATTTTCGAAAATGATTTATGTTTGCTTCACTGCAGTCGGCCAACTTTGGATCGTATTCAAAACTACAAATTAATAATGAACACATACAGATAAGTAAGAAGTATAATTGCTGGCTTGATACTTTTCTAATAAAATGTTTCCCAAATAAAAATTTTCCCATAGAATTATTTTTCCAATAAATTTGACTTTTTAAAACACATTTTCCACAAACAATGTTTTCATAAAATATCTTAGGTATACCTAAATATGTGTATACTTCCATGTATTGCATACATTTTACATATTCTTAACACAATGATCAAATTGGGAAAATAATAGTAGCAGGGATTTGTTACACAGTTAAGTAAAAATAAGAAGTGTTTCTATTCCTCAATACTACATTACCACATAATATAGGTTTTATGATCTATAGTCTATAGGAGAACCTTTAAATTAGTAGATAGGTGAACTACAATATTAAATTGGGAAAACACTTTTTGGAAGTTTGAATATGTCAGGGCATTGTTTTTGAAAATTTTTTATTCCTCCAATCAGTGCAGTTTCATGAATAGTTGTTATTAAATATGTGTCCCTTTTTCTAACAAAATACTGCCAATGTATTTAATTATAAAAGCTATAGTTGTTAGAGTAGTAACTTTTCAGTTGGTCAGTTTTGTCAGAAATTGCGTAGATATTGAACTGTTAAGCAATTATGAAAATAATGATTCTAAGCAGAGCTCTGTTCACTCTAAAAATATATTTTAGGCAATTTCAAAAATATTTTCTAAACATACAAAAACCATGTAGGTAGGTAATCAAAATGTTTTTTACAAAAGTTATATATAACATAAAAAAAAAATGAGTTAAGCAAGATAGTACACAGAACTTATTATGAAAAAAACCCAACCGCAACAAACTTCAAAAACCACCTGCTTACTTAATAAAATGTTAATTTTTTGGAAATTTGTAGAACGTGCTTAGAAACTTGAGCAATTTTCATTGACAAAAACGTCAGTTAACAAAATTTATGAACAAAATTTATGAGAACCGATTATCAATAAAAATGTGTTATCGAGCTTGTGTTTGAATAGTCTTAAATTAAAAATCAAAGTTATCAAACATAAAGCTGTAAAATCATTCCAAATATAATTAAAATTGTCGACGTTTTATTATTAATCGTGCTTGGCCTGAAAACGGTCTGTTTGCTTGCATAATACAAAAACTTTGTAGGGGGAGATTTCGGTCATTTTGGACGAAATAGGTGGGTATAATTTTTTAAAATTATTTTTATATTTAAATTTTGACCACCCCCGTCCATAAACGTTTTACAAATGTACCTCTGCGGCACGGAGACACTTACTACCGGAAAATTAGCGCCAAAACTAGCGCGTTAGGATTCTTCACGATTCCTCTCGCCGTTTCAAACTGTTGCAGACAATCGTTCAGGTCGGTTAGGCCGTGACATCGGCGGTCGGCAGCGCCGTACCGATCCAAAAACGTTCTCAGCCACACGTCTTTCACCGCTCCGTGAACGTCTTCCGGTAACGACGCGTTGAAATACTTTTCCAGCGTCATAACGTCGTCGTGCACGAACACAAAAACCCCGCGACGATGGTGAACGGACGATTCGCGCGCACACAACGCTCAGCTGCGACAATCGTATCTTCCGTCCGCGTTATTGATTTTTTTCCATTAGAACGTTACACATAAATACCGAGATTATTCCGGGTGAAACCAACGACGTATGGAAAACGAGCGCGCTCGCGAGCTGGCTTTTGGCCATTTGAATTTTGGAAAATTTCAAATTTTAAAACGAGCGTCGAAATTCGGATTTTTGATGAATTTTCGCATAACCAACTCGGGGTCTCGAAACTTGGCGCGTATTATTTATGCTAACGTTGGCCACACTGTAATTTACTGTTATCTACAAAATCGGGAACCCAAACAAAAACGTATCTAATCACGAACTGAGAACATCCATTTGAAAATACGTACATGTTCGTGTATTGAACCAATAATTTAAATTGATTTTCAATACTTGCCGATAACAATTCGTAATTTGGTTCTTTTAAAAAACATACGTTTGTAAGTGCACGAGATTGTTTAAGTTGTGTTGCTTGCAGTGAGTTCTCACTGAATTGTCAAATCATATTATTTAAGTGACTTATTTTGTTTTAGTTTTGTATTTGTTTGTTCTGGTCATTGACCACTCATTCAGAGCAATCTGATCGTATGACGATGAATTATGAATTCTGCTTGGCCACCTTTGATCGTTGTCGTACTGACGTACTGTGTGCGTTCAGCACAACCATCTCTGGGGCCAGGAAAAACACTCGTCTATGAAACGGAATGTAAAAATCTACGAATGGGCCAGTTTATGTGCCCGGACCCAGCGTACGACGACTTTATCGATCCAGCTACCCAACAGCTGCGTGGATGCTCCAGGAACGGTGTAGCCCAAGGTGTTTACGTACTTGAATATTAATCCACCCACCCAATTGTAATTGTTGAATCTAATCTAATAACTAATTGATTTGTTCATTTTTCTAGTTCGGTGTAAGGCAAGCGAAGGTATTGTGTGCTTGGAAACCAAAAATTCGACTTTTTGGAAAGAATTCCCATGCAAATGGACGTGAGTGTTTTAGTGTGGTTTTTATTCTAGATTCTATAATAATCGTTCCGTTTTTATTGTTTAAGCAATGGTTACCATTATGAGACAACACTACTGCTGTCCATTTTTCTGGGTATGTTTGGTGTCGATCGTTTTTATCTGGGCTACCCAGCAATAGGTCTACTGAAGTTGTGTACACTCGGTTTTATGTTCATTGGCCAACTGATTGACATAGTTCTCATTGCAACGCAAATCGTACGGCCAGCTGATGGATCACATTATATAATTCCGTACTACGGTCCAGGCATTAATTTTGTACTCATGAATAACGAAACGTTCAAACAACCGCAGGACGATTGGAATGTCAAACACAATGAGCTTTAATAAGTATATTAAGAACCTGTATTTTATTTGTTATTTTGATTTTTAATTACAATACTAAACATTATAAAATATAAGACTTATGAAATAAATTTCACCCGATTTTGACATTTATTCATACTTAGCTAATGCAAAATGACTTTCAATGAATGAAAGAATTAATGTTAAATGTCACAACTTTGGGCTAAAGCATTTATAACAACATGTGAACATAGTTAAAATTTAGTTATAACTAACTCACTTCTTGCACACGTCTACATTTTAACAATTACATTATTATTATGTACCATAAACATATTAAAATGTAGACGTACATATCTGACATATTAAATGAATCAACCGAATGATAAACATGTTCTATGTAAAACTGTATTCCATAATCTGTTTTGTGTTAATCATAAATATAATGGAACCAGGGATATTGAGTTTTAATTACCTTAAGTGGTTTGACTTTTTAAACCTTGAGAATTTGATAGATTGTTTCAATAAAGTAAAAAATAATAATTATAATTAATCATTTAATTTTTTTTTACTCCAAATTGTTTCAATGAATTGTGTTAAATATGCCATGATCATTGAATTGTATGATACCTATTTACACATTGAAGTGAGGATGATATTCCTGCTTTAATTTTAATGTCATTGTTCATTCTAATCAGAGACATTGCTAATTTTTTCAAAGTACCAGACAAATAGACTTCAGGAGGGGTAAATTTTCTTTATGTTCTGAGAGCAACTAAGAATTTTTATATTTTATGAAAACACTTTTTAGTTTGGTAGAAATACTCTGATATTTTAATATAGTTACTAGACTTAAACAGACATCCCCCTATTTTTTTTAAAATAATTCAGCATACTCCTAATTTAATATTCTTAATGGTCTAGTGTAGACATGTTAGTTCAAAATTTATTTTTTATTTAATTAAATACTCCCAATATGTTTTTTCCAAGTCAAGCACATAAGTACCCCTCATATAATCTACTTGGTTTTTGATCCAAAATGATATTATTGATTTTATAAGATACTATATAATATATATTTATTATTATAAAACCAATGATGATATTTTGGATGAAGATTAACAAATTAATTAATAGATTAATAGATAAATTTTGATGATTTTTTATGTAAGAAAAACAAATAAGTCAAAATATCCAAAAATTATTCTGAATCATATGAAATTTTTACAAAACATTAAGAAGAAAATCAGAACCAAATTCAACGATTTTTGAGACCCCCAAGTACCAAATCAAAAATAAAATTCAAATTGTATTTTATTTGTACCACACCCTTCAAAACATTCCTAGGTAGGCTACCTGAGAAGAGCTACTTTACTCAGAATAAATATGAAAATATGCT
>CM029357.1:35478625-35707509 GCA_017140985.1 Hormaphis cornu
TATTTAAAAAAATATTCGGGGAAGCTATTGACATTTTTGGATAGCTTAGCCTCTAAACAAATACTATAAATAATAATTTAAAGTATTTGCACTAAAGCCCTCCAATTCGTGCCAATGTTGAAAACATGCCGTCTGGCCACAGATTTCTGAGTAATTTCTCAGCCTATGATGGTCTGGCTGATAACGATTATCAACTGCTGTCTGTCTACTGATTTTTAAGAAGAAATGAGAATTTACCGAAAATATCTCGTAAAATGTTTTAACGGTTTGAAATACGCGAACTGTCTTGTCCGGCAAAACGTTTGGTTTCATGCACGACCCACCACCAGAACGCCCGTCGAAGTCGGACTGCTGCGGCAACGGTTGCGTCCCTTGCGTACTGGACGTTTACGATGAGGAGTACGCGAGATGGGAACGACGTCGTCAGAACCGCGACGGAGGAGACGATCGGCTTCGTCGAGATTTACTTTCCGTGGTCAAGTACAACTCGTATGAAATAATTTCGGTTCAACGGCTCCGTAGCGACGTGTACATGTTCACGTTCGGAGCCGTTCCGCCGGCCGAGGGTCGACTGCCGGTCGGGTGTGCGCAGCACGTGCACATTCGGGTGGACGGAATAACCAGGCCCTACACGCCGGTGTCGTTGAGTGACCGGTGTTCTTTTGACGTAATCGCTAAAGCTTACGCCGGCGGACGGTTCACCACAAGGTTGTTGCAGAAGAAAGTCAACGACGTCGTTTTTGTTCGCGGACCCTCGGGCGGAGTGGACTTTAAAGGGTACGAGTCAATAGTAATGTTCTGCGGAGGGACCGGCGTGGCTGCTTTTTTAGGACTCGTTAGGTCAATTTTAGAAGATGATAAGTGTGAAGTGATACTACAGTTGCATTATTCGTGTAAAACTCTCGATGATGTGCTTATGCGCAAAACGTTAGCGGAATATGCAGAATATTGGAACTGTGCGGTCTTTTTATACCTAACCAGAGAAACTAATTGGTTACAGTGTTCGAAATCATTTTGGTTTGGTGAAAACATCACCAAAGGACGAATTTCTCCGAGTACTGTTGCAGAAATAACTAGTAAAATAACATTGAAAACACTATGGCTCATTTGTGGAAACGATGAATTTAATAAATGTTTGTTAAACTCGTTACAAAATGAAAATATTAAAAATGATAATATTAAATTATTTCATAACACTAACTCAAATTAGGTGAATTACATTTTTATCATTTGTGATACTAAAATTATTTAAAAAAAAAAAAAAATACCAAACAAAGATTCGTATACTAATATTACAAACTTGTGGCGATTGTTTTGCACAAATAAATTTTATTACAATCAGTTAATAACTTTTCAATTGTTCTCTTTGTTCCTTTAATGCGGAGATTTTTTTTTAAATGTTCCTTAACTAAATAATTGGTCAGATATTCGGGCGAAAAATTTTAAAGCCATAAATATTCTGAAAGCAGATTTGACTTTGCCATGAAGTCTTCTATTTTAGAACTAAATTTAACATTTTTCTGTTTGCCAAAATTTTTTATTTTTTCTATTTATCTTAAGAATTTGATTTGTGAAAATTTAGGGATCATTCTCAAGCATACTTTGTCAAACCTATAAATTTGTTCTCATAGTCCTTATCGCATCATTAGATCAATAGGTATGTTGAAAATAAAAAAAAGATTTTTTCTATAGAAATCTACCTCAAATTAAATAGTTGTGAAGCAACACGTTTTTAAATTCTTACACGCACTCCACTGCCCATACAATGTGTTAATTAATAATATTTAAAATATGATAAAAATCATTACGAAAATATATCATTAAATTATGTGGTCTCAACTATAAAATCACAAAAGACTATAGTAGGTTTCATTAAACACTGCAAAATAGAACCAAAGGTTATTAATTACTATATGCCATTACCTTAGAAAATAAATATAACTAAAAGTTTTAACGTTTATTTTATAATAATATGTATATTTTGTAATGAATATTATAAAATCAATGATTTTATTAAAAGTTATAGAAAATGATATTTTTTTACTTGACAACATAGAAGAAAAATTTTAAAAATACTTATTAAATAAAACAAAATAAAAATCCGACTATCAAAATAAAATTATTTTCTGAAATAAAAAAAAAAACGGTCGTAAATCTCAAATAATATATTAGGTTTTAATTTCAAAACAATAACAGTATTTCAAAATTCAAACAGGTATTAGTTTTACTAAAATTAAAAACGATATAAATAATTGAATTAAAACTATAAATAAATGACTCAAATAATTGTTTTACATGACATCATATACATTATCTACTTGTTGAAATATTTTTGCAATAACTCTAACATAACAAAACTTATTTCATTCGGGTAGCTAAAATTGAAATACAACAAAACTTAAAATACTATTACATAAAAGCTGCATTACACAATAAAATGTTCTTGGCGTTAAATATGTCGAATTAATTAAAGTAATATCGTAATTAATTTTGATAAACAAAATTAATAAGCTAATCTAAAGTTAGTCTTGAAAATGTAAAAAGAGAAATTGATATATTATAACTTATAAGTATAGTTGTTACAAAATGTATTATGTTCCATGAATTAATATTTAGTATACTAACATAATTTATCCCAGAGTTTTTCATAATACATCATCTTCAAGTTCCAAATATTGCTGGTGACCATACGTAGGATTTTTATTTGGTCAAAATATGGGAGGCTCATCTCTATAGCGCCTGTCTCTATACCTGTCTAAATGAGCATCATACGCACGTTCTGCTTCTAACCAATCTTGGTACTTGTACCACCACTCTTCCCATTTGACATAATCAGATAATGAAAGATCCCCTAAATATCCTTGATCTTTATAATAAGCGTAACGACCTTTAACATCTTCAATAGATGTACCCTCAGGTAATGATCTAAAATAAAATAATAGAATAATTAAATTTACAAATATCATCGTTTTATTTATTGAACACATACGCTAATGCAGGAGTAGGAAAAGGGCGAGGTGGTGAACCAATTTCAACTCTAAAGTCATCACCAGCTGTCACACGGAGACTTCTTTGAGGTAACTCATGAGCACGGCCCATTTGAGCCACCTTACTAAAGCGCTCAGACAATGTTAAATGACCTCCAGAAGAAGAACTCATTGGCATATCTGAACCGCCAACACTAGATTCTCCTTCCGACATTGATTCTACTTTAATTGTTGGTTGATGTAGTACGGCCTAAAAGTATTGTTTAATAAATATAAACACTTTGCCCAAACAAAACAAAATATTATACATACAGTTTCAATTTGCGACGATTTAGATCTATGTGATTTTTTCTTTTTATGTGATTTTACTTTCTTAATGCGTTTAGTTTTGATAGGTGCTGGTTCTGGAGGCGGACCATTTTTAGGTAGACCAGTAGTAGAACTGACTTCTACCACAGGCGTGTACCTTGGAACTGAAAATGATCTTGACCTAAAGCCAAGTTCAAATATTAAACAATTATAAACAATTCAAAAAATTTCCAAATTACCTTGAACGTTCATGTATGGGAATAATGGGTCGAGACATTTTTGGAGATTTAGGCCTAGCTAAAGGCTCAGGTGGTGGTTCTCGTCTAATACCAGGCATTCTGGCTTCGCATACCGAACAATGAGAATCTGAACATGTGCTTACGCTTGATGAACGCACCTAAAACAATAATTTTAGTATCAACAATATGATATTGATATCTAATTTTATAATTTAAAATAAAGGGTTATTTTCATAAAATGTACCTCTTCAGCAGATGAGTTGCGAATACGCTTACGACCATGTTTTTTGGATCTTCTTCTACTTGGTGGTGGTGACAGTATTCTACGACCGCGACTTAATAAAGGTGATCTCCGTCTTCTACTTAACGATCTGGAACGCCTAATACGTGAACCATTAATTACAGGGGACCCTGAAGAAGATCTACGCCTTCTTCTAGAATGTAAACTTAAAGGAGATTTCCTTGATCGATATGGTGATCGTCGTCTACTTAAGGGAGATCCTCGTCTTAATGACAGAGATCTGCGTGATCTTCGAAAATCAGGTGACCGTGACCTACGTCGCCTTCGAGATGAAGATCTAGGCATAGATGAACGTGAACTAGAAGAAAAACTACTAGATGAACGCCTGCTAATTGATCTTGATTTTCTATCAGTATACATTTCCTTGAAACCAGAATGTTTCCACCTAAAACAAATATTTTTATATAATAAATAATTATAACAAACTACTATGATTTAACAATATTCATTTTTACATTATCATTAATTTAAAATAATATTATAATAAGATAAACAAAACAATTTGCCTGCGCCCAGGAAATGCAATATGAGCATGTAAGGATTATATACCTATGTAATCCATAAAATCAACTAAACAGTTAATTACATCTAATTATATTTTTACAATGCATTAAACTCAACCAGAATATTATACAACTACCCTGCCAATAATGGCTGTACAGACTTAAATTGAAAACTTACGTTGATAAATTTATTGTTTAAGAAATTACTAATTAATATGACCAACAAAATAAAAGCAGTGCATGGTAAAATATTGTCACAATAAGCATTCTCAAGTGTGATTTATTATAACTTTTCAATTTATTAGTTTTAAGTACGCTATTTTTATTTTGCTTTGATATTAAATAGATAGTAAATGTTAATCAGATCCTTTAAAGAAAAATATATACAAATTTGAATTTTTTTAGAACATTTGTACAAACCATTTAAGGAGATGTAATACAAATTTGGCCTAAAATTGATCTGGGTAACACTCATGAAATTTTGATTTTGAAATGAATAAGCTCATCAAAATTACCAATAATGAGTAGTGAAAAAGTTTTATACTCCAATCAATAAGATAGGGCAGTCAAGTGGTGACCAAATAATGTTGAACACAACACATTTACAAACTTTCAACTGACACTGTCAATGTCATCCCGCCAAGACAGCACTTCCCGTGGCCACTGGCCTACCAGACATTGGGACAGCAAAACATTCTCATTTGGATGCGCTAGTGAGTTGCAGCATGGAGTGTAAATAGTTCAAAATAAAGTTAAATCATAACTTTTACGTAAAATGTGTAACAAAAATGTATTAGATATTAAATAAATAAATAAATAAATTATGATAAACAAAAATATCAATATAGCAAGACGTGTAAGTAATGATAAATTGATAGAACAATACAATGATAGTTTAAATCTAAATCTTTTATTTATTTATTTTACAAATTTATGTCTATTATTCTTAGATCATTATGAACTTGAAACATTCAAATGTTTCATGTAAACAAAATATATTTATTTTTCTTAAATGGTACCTAATCACTCTCTAAATAAAAACAAGTAAAACACTAAACTTTGTATTAAACGATACAGTTATGCTTTGCTCAAATCATAAAATGAATAAAATAATAATTGCTTTCAAACTAAATTTGATAATACATCTGTACTAACCATGTGGCACATCCAAAAATAAGCGACTTACCCACCTTGCCAAAAACGTTCATTTCTATTTAAATTATTATATTTAGTAGTTATTAAAATCCAAAATAGATATTTTACAAGTTAAACAATATTGAAATACCTGTTGGGATCTTTCTCTTCGGCTTCTAAAACTCTGTTAATCCAATATTGACTTTGATCTCGGTCTTTTCTAGCTCGCTTTACTACGTTCTCTAATTCTCTTCTCGGAGAATCTATAGTTACATTACATACAAAAAATTTAAGTAAATTTAAGTAAAATGTGTGTAAAAAACAATAAAATAAACCGTTACCTCTAGACCTGGCACGACTTGATGAAGCCCTTTTATCAGCCCTGTGCCTTTCATTTCTAGACATGTTCAATCCTAAAAAAATAAAACACCAACACATGTAGACATATTAAAAGTAATCAATTAATATTGGTACCTAACTAATAATAGTATTAGGTAATAATCTGTAAAACAACAAGGACATTAAATAATAATAATTATTAAATATTTAATAGAACAATTTTTGACGTACTTCATACCATTAGTCGAGCTGACAGAATTACTTGAATTCATTATGTCCAGATGATGAGTTGCAACTCACAAATGAAAACATCGAGCAAAAGGATATCAGTAGGTATTAATAAATTAGGAAAAAGATAAATTGTCGATATTTCATTTTTGTAAGTTTAAAAGTTATCAACTAGGTAGATCCCAACTAGATAAATCATGTTGTTTATACAAATTAGGTATTTCATTTAGGTAAATGTAGTAATTAAAACATATTGTGTGATTAATACTTACAATAATGAATTCTTTGGAATAAAACAAGTTTACGCATTTATAAAATTCTACAAATATAAAACGTGTTAAATTTAAATAAAAGTTTCATAAGTAAAAGGTGCCTATAATTGTTTATGCATCTACACGGGTATTAAAATAAAATTATTATTTAGGTAAATCAATTTTGTTGCGACAAGTAGTTAACTCAAAAAAAATATTTATTTAAGTCACAAAAGTGTATCAAGATCAATACAGATACCTACATAGGCACAATAACTAATAAGAATAAAAACTCATTGATAACTGATATAGATGATTGAATTCATAAGTGAAAAATGCATGAATACTGGTCGCGTAATATTGTAATAAAATTAGACGTCTTATCAAGGAACGTCAACAAAATTTAAACAATTAACGACAAGTATTAAAGATAGGTGTAGGTACATTTGTTTGGACGTAAGGATTGGAAAAACGGTTAACACCACATTTACAACAGCCTAACAACAAAGTTTCCAAACGTTGGTATGTGAGAGTGAACTTTGTTGTCATGAATTGATGATACAAGGAACTCGACGTGCACGATTTAGATAAGGGCGTTTTGAGCGCGACGGAGCGTCGAACCGAGTACGTACAAGATTCGCGTAGAGCTACCCGAACGGTACTACGAAGTCGCAAGCGTAATCCACTAACGAGTGGCGACGACCGAACGGCGAGCGGATTTCGTTTCGACGAACGACCCCCGGCAGTACCCGCCGGTCGGAGGCATAACGTACGTCGCGTCGCGCAATCATTACACGACAGTAATTCCTTAAAAACCGACGGAAACAACGGCACGCGATCGGATCGGACACGACATGATACTTTCTAGACGCACATTCTTGTACAGAATATGCGTTTTAATGACGACAGCGATAATTTAAACTGTAGTTATTAGACAGAAAAATAAAATCATTTCAGCCATTCCAGATTGTCAACAAAATACGTACTTATTCAACCGACGAACGTGTCACTTTTTTAACTTTTATTTCATGAGACTCGAGTTTACACAAACAAACAATTATTATCACCGAATCGGATTCGAATTCACAATTTCACCAAAATAAGTTCGCGCTCCAGTCGAGAGCTTCTTCACGTTGGATTTGAAAGCGTTTCCAACAATAATATTCACACGACGCAGTGCTTGGAACTCACTAGTGACTATATAGTCGTAAAATAATTCTTGTTGTAAAAAAAAAAATTACACATCAACCCCACTCCCCAGACGGTAGACAGTTCGTCCAGAGTGCGTACCCACACACAGGTACGAGGGCTACCGCAGGCTGTCAAAACAAGAGCAACGAACTCCACTCTGTCAGTGTAGCCAACCACCGTTATCAGCTGGTAAATAAATTGGCACAACATTAGGAATAGCTAAAAAAAAAAAAAAAAAGTTTTTTTTGTTCTTTGCCCAAAAGGAAAATATTATTATGTTCATGGCAAATTTTTAGGTATTTTTATATATTGTTTTTAGATTTTGTTTTTATTTTTACCTAGACACGTTATAGTACTCTATGACCTAGACCCAGAAAAGTTCGTTCTCCTTCTCCATCTCTAATTTCCACAGAAATGAGAACGGACATGGCCGGATCAAAAGGGAGGCAGCAACAGAAAGGGCATCTAGGTCATAGGTGTTAATTATTTGAAAATGTTTTAGAATTCTGAGCGCAGCGAAGAAAGTTTTGTTTTTACACTGACGTTTTTTTTTTTTTTTTTTTTGTGGCCATTTTTTAAGAAGTGTTCTGATTTTTAAAGTCAAAAATGTGATTTTATATAAAAAAAGTACACCTTGTATATGTACTTATATAAATATGGACCATTAATCATAATTAGTTCGTCTTTTATTATTAGGGTATCACTTAGGTACGTCTGCATTTTAGTTGCGTAATGCAATGCCAATATATATATTTTACTACATCGCACAGTACAATCACTTTATATGAATTATAAGGTCTAAAACACTGTATATTATAAACTGTAATTAAACTATCATTTTGCTAAACACTGTTTTTGAACGACTTAGTATGGATGAAATTCAGATCTTTATGATTGTAAACGCTCTTGTCTGTTAAAAAGGTAAAAAAAAACTCCAAGGTTTTGTTCAAATAATTTTTCAACAAAACTATTTTTAGGTATACCTGCGAAGTGTGGAAACTATACAAATGTATAATTTGCATTCATTTTTAACATTAATAAAGGTCGCTATGATGATGAACATAAGAACATAATATAGATAAACATATATTGTCATACTTGCATGATTAAATATTTGCAGTAAATTAAATACCTATTCTAAAAAAAAAACCGCAATATCTTCAGGCGGGGAACTGCTGACTAATTTATTCCGTACAAATTGTTTATGTTTTATAACATACAGTTTAAATGAAGAAAACATTTTAATAAATATTACGGAATAATTTTGTTGTTTTTATTTATTTTTTTGTTCGCAACAAAATCATTCATAGCAATTTATTACTATGTTTTCAACAACACTTAAAACACGAGCTCAATCATCGCCAAACTTAAGTATGCATTCCCAGTCCGTTATTCGGAGGTTCTCTTGCATTTTTCTTTTGTGGGGATCCTCGTGTTTTATTTGCCGGAGATACTTGTGCGTACTTTTTTAAATTTTGTGTCGGATTCAAAGATGCTACCTGTCATATAAAATGATCCGTGTATTTATTTCGTGCATACATATATGTATTTAGCGTGATGTTGCTTACTGAATAAACAAAATACAATTTACCTTCAAAAAACGTGTAATAAACAATTCATACTTCTATGTCTTTAACAACAATTAAAACACTCCCTCAAATATCGCCAAATTTGCATTCCCAGTCCGTTATTCGGAGGAGGTTCTCGTGCATTTTTTTTTTTTTGGCGATCCTTTCGTTTTATTTGTCGGGGTTTTTTGTGCGTTTTTATTTTTAGTATTTTTCGGATTCAAAGTTGCGAACTGTTATTAAGTGGTCCGTGTATTATTTTCATGCGCATACACATATGTTAAACGTGATGTTGTTTACTGAATAAACAAAGTACAATTTACCTTCAAAAAACCTGGCGAAGTCTTGTTTTTTTTACCAGAAACAAATATTTTTTTTACCGCGTACCCATGCGTTCTTTTGGAAAATGTAGTATGGGAACGCTGGTTAAAACAAAATGCTATAAAGTTTAGGAGCCCAGTTTCCATGCGTCGAGCGTATACCATCATTACATCTGAACAATACCTAAATAAATACAGCTGAAAGAAGTAAAATATGAGCTTGTTTTGAATTTTCTTTCCCGCAATCTGCAGGTTGTAGTTTTTTCTTAAATTTATTTTCATTTATGTTAACAGCACCAAAACACCCGACAAAAAAATACGACTGCAGATAATTTAATGTTCTATTTTTAGATATGCACGGCTAAAAATAGTCAAACAATTTCAAATCTTCACATCGTAAAAACAAGAGCAATTCCCTGTATTACGCGACAAAACACACACACACACACACACACACACACACACACACACACACACACATCTTTGTAAAATCAAAAGCTTCCTTGCTTCGCTCAGAATCAAACAGTTTGTATAAAAAAATCAAAAACGTCACATTTCGTCTGCTGCAATATACCTCCTAATATAGGCTTCCACAGTCGACCGGCTCACCCCATGCGCGCCCCCAGACAACAGAAAAAAACCTACAGATAGCCTATATATCTGAGAAGGGTGCACAAAATAACAATTCTTTTTGTAGACAACCATAATATCAACGGGTGTAAGAATAAATTTTTTTTTTAAACTTTCACATTTTTCAGAAGAACGAAAGTGAGCCGCCCGCGGTACTTCACCCCGATGTGCGCACGCCTGCCTATATATATATAATATTATCGTTATGACAAAAGCGCGAAAGGTCGGCTGAAGACCACCACGAGAGGGCGGCCTCTTCGGGAACGGAACGCGGTGGACTCGCAGAACGTCTATCGATCGAATTACGTGCGAGTAATATTGTCGTGTACGCCCCGTCCTGCAAGAACAAAATTAACAACAACAGACCGTGCCGCTGTGACGTATCTGCAGAATTCAATAACTCCTATTCATACATATGCTCTTCTTCTTATGTGCCTTCACAACTCTGTAAGAGTTTTGGCTGCCACCGTCACCGATCTCCAACAATCCCGATCCCGTATCCATTTCTTCCCAATCCGTTACCCCAGACCTCTCTAGATCTTGTTGTACTCCGTCCATCCATCCATCGTTTCCTATTTATACGTATACATATAGCTATAATAGCTCCTATACTCCGCTTTTTATCGATAGAGGAGGCACACTCAATCAACAATAATAATTGTCGATACAACCGCCGCAGATGCAGGCCGTCGGCACGGGTCCGTCGCCGCGATGCGACCGTGCAGTTCTTATGGTCGCGATGTGTGCGGCCGCGGTGGCGGCGTCGCGAGTGCAGCAGACCGGTGCCGCGGTAGCCGACGTCCCGCCGAGCGGTGGCGGCGGCTGCGCCGACCGGTTCGACGTGTACGGTGACAAGATCATACGGACGGAAGACTCGAAGAAGTTGGGCGCGAAATTCATCGACTCGACGGAACAGCGCGACCGGTTCGAGTGTTTGGAACTGTGCTGTCGGACGGCCCGATGCGACGTCTCCGTGTTCGAGGAAAAAGTATACATTGACCACCCCACGCGATATTGACGAATTACGCGTCCTGTCGCCCCGCGCAGGCGATTTATTAACCTATACCGTATAAAATAAGGATACCTTGCACCTTGTGTCGGGGGTAAATTTGCACCAAAAATTGTTTTTCGTTTTTGACTTATCGAACTTGCAAACCTTTTGTATTGAACGTCAACATTTTCAAACTGTATCTTATTCCCGACAAAAATATCTAGGGCTTTAATTATTTTTTTTCGTTTTATCAGTAACATATACCATGATTTTGTTTCATGCCTTAGTAATTAAGAAACAAAAAAATTGGTAAATTTCTACATATTTTTACACTCGTATTATTATAGTTCTCGTAATTAAGTTTTTTTTTCAAATACATCATTTTTATGGCATTAACTATTAAGATGACACTGATAGTATACTTGATTAGCACCATGATTATAAATGTCTAATCTAGGTATGTTATTCTAACGGATTTTTGTCAACGGTGCAATAAATTACCCACCATCACGTCATATTCACACACGGCTTTGCACCAACCACTGTTTATTAGAAGACTTAAAATTAAAAAAAAAAATTATTTAAAACTCTTAAAAATACCCTTGTCTGATGATATCAGTTGTATATTTGTATCACAATTATAGTATTTAAGTCACAGTGTTTGTATAAACTTAAGAAAACATGAAAATTGGTGCAATGTATCCTCATTTTACGGTACTTATTAATTATTATTTATAACATATTATGCTTATCTTGAGCACGATGTAAGACAAAATATTAGGTTGAACTTTAATTTTTGCAGGCGCGTTTGTGGACAAAAATCAAAATAATTTTGATTATTATTTATATATATATTACTCCTGCAGAAAAAAATACTTTTTACGCGGAACAGTATCATTCTATGTGTATTTATATATGTACATAGTAGGTAGAATGATTGAAAATTGTTTTTTATTTTAAAGAGAAGAAATTCATCAGTTATTACCTATAAAGTTATTAATTTTTTTTTGATAACCGAATTCAATAATAATATTAAATGGAATAATTTATTGAAAAACATAAAAAAATTACGAATGTGAAATCATTGTAAAGTTTTGAAATCTGTTTGTGGCGTTGAAAACATGGTTGATAAAATTCTTCTCCAAAAATATTAAAAAAATATATTATAATTATAAACGGAATAATTTATCTAATTAATTTTGCGCTAAAAATTGAAAAGATACATTTCACGATTGCCATAATCCGTGATAACAATTTTAAACTTCTTAAAATACCTATATAGTTATCAATTAGATACACATTGAAAGTAGCAAATGTTTGTAATTATCATAATTTCAATAAAATTGGCAAATCGCCTGATGAAAATTGTCTGTAAAACGTCCTCTTAGTATATTATATAAACCGTTAATAGTTTCTGAAATAGTTCACTAAAAGAAAAGACATCCAAAAGTATTTATACAACTATAAGAACACACCTGTATTATAAATAATACGCTTACTCGTCAGTTATAAGGCATTTATTACTTTTTTTATATATTATATACAATATAGTACCTACCCACTTACCTTATCCATATTCCACGTAACCAACCAATTATTAAAAGTTAGTATATACCTACTACAAAGTTTACAATAACAATGAATTATGGTTTATTTTATGCGAGTACACTGCTATTTGTCCTACCGCCTATTGTATTTTCAAGTTTCAACTATCGAAAAACTCACTCGAATTCTATTTTCAAAAGTGATTTGAAGTTTTGTTATTTTTAAAACGTGTTTAATTACACGTACTTATGTAAGTTAGTTTGACGACAGTACGTAGTGTAAGTAATAAGTGTAATAGAAAAATTTTGATTCACAATAACTACAAAAGTCTGTAGGATTAAGATAAAGAGAGAAATACCCCCCCCCTTCTTAGATAACTCCTGGATCCGCTACTGAAGCCCGTCTCATAAGTATCCTCGAGCGTTATAGTATCTATTTACTTCAGGCGTCATTCCCCAAACTATAACCATGTCGGCTGGTTTTCCTCATGAATCATATTACTATGTGGAACACGGCTTTAGATAGATACATCCGATGTGCAGTTAGAAAACACCATTCTTATCAACATATTATAGAATTTTGGAATTTTAAAAATGAAAATTGTATTTATAATTTTCTATACATTTTATTAAGTTAGATAGAGCGAAAACAAATTAAAAAAGTACTTGTAACTGTGGGAGTAAAACGTTCACTCTTAAAGCAAGGAGTTGGAAAATTGGATTGGACATGCCATGATAGACACCCAGAAGAGTTGCATAATATAATATTAGAAAGTGTGGTAGAAGGAAAGAAAACTGCAGAACATCCTCTTAACTCATAAACACAGGACAAATTAAATGTGATATAAGAGTCACAATATTTAAGGAAAAGGCGAGCAATCGATGAGAAGGGAGAATTGGAAAACCTAACCCTACCACCTAAGACGAAGTCGATAAAAAATTTGAAAAATATATTTCTTAAAAGGGCCCCCCCTGAAATGGCGCCCGGGGTGATCGCCCCTTTTGCCAGCCCTAGTTACGACCCTGTTTATATAACTGCACGTGTCCTATACAGAGATTACTCTGTAGTTTTAGGATTTAGCGTGACCATCTTTTTAAAGATCGCGGGCATAATTTAAATTTTTTTCAACTTAAACGAATAAAAAAAAATTGCGATTAACGATATTTGAAACTGAACTGTACGTCGCCAATCTTGTTTTATATCTTCAAAACTTTCTGGAAAATTAAAGTTTTAATTGAACGAACCAGACAAGTTCTGTGATTAGCTCAAAAATTTTCAATATATTTTAAAATGTTTATCAGATTGCATCTAAGTTAAGCTAAGCTGTATAAAATGAATCGCAAAACTTTTAATTATTTTTATTTTTAGTGTAAGACACAAAAGTTGATCACAACTTATCTTTTTCATTAACAACAGTTAAAAAAAAACTTGTACGAGTTAAGGCCTTTCCCATTTGAAATTTAAAAAATGTAGATAACTTATTCGTAAATTGGTACCTGTTACAGTCACCTAGAACTTGTTACCTTTTTGAATGTGGACCATCGGATGATTTTAAATGCAAATTCACTAGCCACAAGAACTACAGTAGTGCAGTATTGTTGTCCAGACCTGCGGCAGAACTAGAGAACCAAATTAAACTCACCCAGAATGAACATGAACACGAACTTACTCAACTTAAGTAATATATTGATCATGATTTAGTATGATTGCGGCTTGATTTCACGTCCAAAAATACCTATCAAATGTTTTCAATTACCTGTCTAGAAAATTTACTTCCCTGACGACGGCTCCACCGACTGTTTTACCTCCAGTCGCTGCGTTAAATAAAGAAACAGAAATAACCGTCCCGCTAGAGAAAAAACCGGAAAGTACGATTTAATAATATAATATAGTAATAATTTTTTTACGTACAAGAAAGTGCACGGTAATTTTTAAAATATGTTCTGCTTCATTTGTATGCTATAGGAACTCGTTGTAGTAGATATCAATTTGAATGTAAGACATCTCGCGAATGTATTGCGATCTATAACGCTTGTGATGGAATACCCCAATGTAGCGATGGTAGCGACGAAGCTCTCGAACTTGCTTGTCCAACAACTCCGAGTAAGTAAATAACATACCTGTTATGTTTGATGCTATACAGCAGAGGCAAAAGCTGAAAAAATTTCGGCAAGGCGGATTTAAAAAAAACCTAAAAATATACTAGAATGGATTTCTGTAAAATGTACCTAAAACTATTGAATAGTTTATTTTTTTTATACTATTTTTTGTTATATTTTATAATAAAAAATCCATCCGTTTTGGAACTTATAATTTAAAATTTAAATACACTTTATATAATGGGGGAGGGGTGAACCCCTAAACCCCCTTTCTTGTGTTCGCCTCTGCTGTACAGATGTACTCTGTTTTAAATGGTTTAGTCATATGCGCAACTAGAACTCAAATTTTTGGGGGGCTAGTTGTATAAATGTGAAATTTTCTTTAAAAACTAGAGGAAAACTACCAAAACAATTTGGAGTATCTTAGCCTCCAAGCCCCTCCCTATTTATGCTTATGGGCTTAGTTATGTTATACTCGTTGCCAATGAAGATATTGATTCTGAGCAAACTCACCGAGTCTAATGCTCAACTAATTTAAAATTTCCATGTTCTACGTATTAATTATCAGTTAAAAAAAAATTTTAATGATTTCCAACTGTAGTCACATATTTGTACCTACTTCACTATTGTTTGAACAATGTGTAAACATTTCAATTACCTACCGTAAATCAGGGTAATTTTGCTTCAATTTTTTTAAATTTTCAAATTTTATACTGTAACACTAATAATATTAGTGTTGATATAAATTTACGGTATTGTTTAGGTACAGATGTCATAAAATCTAATACAATTTTTGAATTTTTCTTATTTTAAGAGCAAATTGGTTTTTCATTTTTTTTTAAAGTTGGAGCAAAGTTAAAATCACTTTAGGTAACTTTGCACCAAGAATAATTTTTTCTTTATTTTCAGTATAAAATCAATTTTTGGAGCAAAATTGCTCTAGTATATTTTAACTTTGATCCAATTTTTAAAAAAATAAAATATATTACTAACATGCTTTTAAAATGAGTAAAGTTTATACCTCTAAGTAAAATGTGAAATAAAAACACATTTTTGTTTTTTTTTTTTTTTTACAGTAACTTTATTAAACAACCTGTTTAATTAACTATTTTTAAAGAATAATTAAACATTATGAATATTGCTTAAAATAATAGTAATTAAATATTTTAACAACTGAGTTGACTAGGCACTTTACATTTATATAATTATTTAATTAAATATAACTTAAGCATAACAACCATGAAAACAGACTCAAATTTAACTTTTTAATTGTAAAAAAATTCATACTTAATATTTAAATATAACTTTCACATAGTAACCTAAGAAACAAATTTAAAAATTCAATATTATTTTCACATTTTTATAAACCTACGTATTAAATATAACAGAGATTATCATCAGTCAAAAAACCGAATTGAATATTACTATATTATAACCTAGGAAACAGACTTGAGTTACATTTTGATCACAATTTACATTTTAATTAGATACATTTTTAATCAAACAAATCTTAATCTGTTATCTTAATTTCAGTCAATCAGTGTATTTAGTCAGCTCATCTACTTGAAAGTATCCACGCCTTATTAACTTAGGTGGGTTAATCTTCATCAAAATATCAGACCACTTGTAAATATGACTTTATTATAAAACGTAAGTCAGTGTGGTATATAGGAAAGCCATAGTCACTCATAGCAATAATGTTACCTACAAAACTATTTTCTTCTTTGTCTGAAAATACTTTAGGACGTCCTACAGCTAATGGATGATGTTGCTTCAGTTTGTTTATGATTGTACGACATGGAATTTTGTATACTTTTTCAACTGCTCTTTGAGTCATTTCTTTGTTGAGAACAGACTGAAGACATCAATTTAAAGTCTCTTCTGTATAATTTATGTAATTTCTTAAGCATGGTGTTTGCTTCCAATTAGAAGGCATGCTGTATAAAAAAAATAATAATAATTTAATAAAATAACAGAATAATTTTTTGGAGCAAAGTTACCTGCAATTCAATGTATAAACTTATTTTTTTTTTTAATGAGTAAAAATTCAACATTAAAAACATAAATTGTTTACAAAATTTAATTGTTTTGAAGATTAATAATATAATAAAATGGTTCTTACTTAGTAATTAATTAAAAGTCTTCAAGATTTAAAGCAACTTTTTCAGTGCTGATTTTTTGGTTTTTGATAAGAGATTTTTTTTTTTTGATAATAGATCAATAAGAAATTCACCAACTGATGTTGTATACAACCATTATGATAACAGGATCAAAGAAAAAAAAAACATTTAACTTCGTATCACCATTCACGAAATGCCTAAACACTACATTAGATTAAATGTAAATTTTTTTTTGGAGCAAAGACTCTCATTTACGGTACTATTTATGAACAGTCGTTGAGAAGGTTTAACTAATTATCACATATTTGGTTGTGTCTGGGTTATTGATTTGAAAAATGTAATTTTATGTTTTCATTTGATTTGTAAGAAATGGATTACGAAAATTATACCATTCTGAGAGACTTTGGTGCGTTTAACTCGACGAGTTTTGAACTATATAGATTATAAGTAGTATCATTGATTATAGTATTTATAATCAATGTTAGTATATTCAAATTTTGGCTCAACATTTTTCGAATCATTTATGGGCTTTTATGGCTATATTCATTCCTAAAATGTGTAAAAATTTCGATTGATTTGTATAATTTTTGGAAAAGTTATTCCAAAAGAAAACGAAATAATAAAAATAATAAAATAATTTACCTATGATCCAGAAAAATATGTTTTGAGCTCGTGTATAAGTTTTGAATCTCAAATATGAAAACTACATAATCAATCAAACAAAATCTACACAAATATGAAAACTTTTTTGTTTAACCTTCATTTTGTGTGAAAATTTCAATAAATTATGTATTTTTGGATGAATTATGGCCCAACACACTTATAAAAAAAAAAAAAAAAAAACTGCGTAAAAACTTCTATGTGCCAATATTGGAGAGACCTATTTTCGAAAATTATCAATCACAATGCGTAAATATGTTATTCAGATTGTATCAAAGTTTCAAGACTATAAACTGAAAATCAAATAGTATTTTTATGAAGTATGAAATTTTAATTGCAAACATCTACAAATTCCAAAATTATAGAACTTTAAATTGTTACAAAATTTTCAGAATTGGTTTTAGTTTGACATAGCATTTGTCCCTTTTTAATGATGTGAGCGAATTTCAAGTTATTTAGAACACTTAAGAAAATTTTGAATATCGTTGTTTTTCAATCTTAGCTCAAAAATAATAAAATTTAAAAAAAAAAGATTCATACGAAGTACTTACTTGTACCTATTTGTTGAGGTATTATTTTTTAAACTAGGAAGAATTCTTCTACCCAAAAAAGTAATTACAGTTTTAAATTTAATTGGTTATTTATGCATTTTCCTATAAACAAATAAATAAATTCTTATAAAATATGCAAATTATGCAGGGTTACAAGGAAACAGTTATATACAAACATTTCCGAATAAACCGATTGATGTAACTGGGCAACAAGTTAATCAACCAATGCAACAGTATCAGTGGAAGAACCAACAACCAATATTTAGTAAGTACCTATGCCTAACCGAAATCTATATCAACAAAAACTAAAACATATTTAAATAAACAATTTTTGACTAATTAATATTATCCTTAAGGTTCTAATAATAACTATAATAGTAACTCAAAGGGAGATACACCTGCAGTTTACGGGAATAGTTTTCCGTCAGCTCAGTATGGTAGAGAAGGCGAAGGAATCAAATGGATCGGTCAAGATGTGTCACATCAAAACTATGGTCAGTAGTTTGATGTAATTGTATTAATATTTCTATCATTATATTGAGTAAAAAAAAGAAAACTATATGTTTTAATTTTCACAGGAAACAACCGAATATTCACCCATGTCAATAGTGGAATTTTACCGGACTATAATCAGCAGCAAAATAATTTATTGCAAAATAAGTAAGATTTTAGAAAATTCTATACAAATACCTATTTAAAGAATCTTTATTTGTACAAAATATATTCTATACCTATGTACTGTAGTATAATATTGTAGGTATATAAATTAGAACGTAGGTTGCCAAAACAGTTACCAAAAACGTATACAGTGGCGCAAGCATTTTTAAATGACATTTTAAGCCCAACCACTTACCTATTATAGTTAAAATTTGTTAGGTATTTGAAGTATAATTTTGGGTTAAATTTTTCAAGGGAGCAGTTACCAAGGGTGTCCGCAAAAGAAATACAAGTCTAGGCACTTGCTCTCCCCTTTGGCTTTTATTTGGTTAATTATCTTAACCATTACATAAAAATAAAAAAAGTATTTTGCTCCCTTAACAAATTCTTGTGGACGCCCTTGGCAGTTACTCCCCTTGCTCATGTCAGTTAGCGCCACTGAATGTATACAGTTACCTATTCCTCTATGTCTATGGTATAGGTACATCTCACATTAATATTTTTAATGCATTTATAACTATTAGAATTAATTTTGAATACATAATATATTTTATCATTTTAACTTTCACAGAACAAGTATTTTCCTTTTACATTTTTAAGCAATGTAATTATTTATTAATTAGATTCTCTGCACCGGATTTAAAAATTCAAATACATTTATGAGAATAATTTTCTAAATAGGAACATTTTACTCAACAAAAATAAACAACTAATTAGGTAGGTACCTAAATAACCTTCTTAAATTTGTAAATATTTTTTAGCATACCGAATAGAGCTGTGTACAATAATATTGAACCTGGAATGGCAATTGATCATAACACAAACAACATAAATCATGAATTCCACCACTTTAACACCGGTAAATTTATTCAATACATACATTTTATTGAATAATCATTAATAAAAATAATGTGTAATTGTAGTACCTGTTTACTTAATCTTCCTCTATTTGCTTTCCTTCATCCACTTGTCTTGTTCTTTAAAATCTCCTACACACACACACACACACACACACACACACTCCAGTAACCCTCACGTCATTCTTAATTGTAACTAACCCCTTCCATCTCTTTATCTGCCTTCCTCTCCCTTCATTTGCCATTAATTTTCATAACCGCTCTTACTGCTTCCGTTTAATTTCTCCTCATCAACATAATATGTCTCATCTTGTTTGTCATTGACGCTTCACCAATACTAGATACTTTTTACATATTTGTTATTTATTCTATTTTCTTTTGTCAGTCTTCACTTGGCACTTCATTTATTCCAATTAAATTTATTAATCTAAATATTTTTATCTTGGCTGGCAACACTAATGCTCTGTTCTATTCTTCTGTCAACTATTTAACCATAGATAAAGAAGAGTAACCAACACCCAAACTTAAATAAGAATGTTAGTCTCAACACACTCCTGTAAAACTTACCTTTCAGCCTCATGCCTTTATTGGAATTCTCTTATTACATGCGGCGTTCGACACTTTTATTGATTTCAGTCAACCACATTTAATTCTGTTTTACATCCTCCAAATAAGCCTCCTGTCCCTTTGTCTAAATGATTCTTAAGACCTTAAAGCTATCCACCTCACCTATCACGTCACAACTTATTGCTCTTGTACCGTTAACATCTTGGTCCCTTCTTCCAAACTTATAATTTATTATATTTCTACTAATCTTCAATCCCTCCCTTCAAGAGCTAATCTCTCCTTATCCAGTCTGTCATTAACTTCTTTGAGATTTTCTTCTACCAAAACTATATTATTAGTAAATATCATAGATTTATCATGGTAATTTACCCTGCAGACCAATCCCCTGAATAAAAACTTCAAACTATAGGAAAGAAGGGGAATCCGCTTAGGTACATAAGTGTGTATAGTAAATTTGTAACACATGTTCAAAATTTTGGAGGAGACTGTGCAAGTCCTTCTTAAGCCAAGATGACTTTTTTAGATGAGACATACTTTTTTGATACACCTATTTTTAGTGGGGCTTAAGTCCTACGACCTACACCATTTATTTATCATATCTATGGTTATTTTTTCTACAGTTTAAGTACAGGACACAGGTATTATGTACAAAAATAAAATATCAATTTCTGTAAAATGTAAGTTCATCACTATTTATTTAAAATTTGTGTTATTTGAGGATAGTTTTTTTTTTTTTTATCAAAATATGCTTGGATAAACTAAAATTGCAGAATAGAACAATATACCTAATACCTTTAGATACAATTAGTATTACGTGGCTGGGTAGGTAATTTGCTAAGTTAACTAAAACTATACTACCTACTAATTTATAAACTATTGTTTTTATAAGGTTTACTTATCAACCATCATTAATATAAAATATTAGAATGAATATTGCATACTTCTAAGTAGGTACTCATTTTATAGGGTAAATTTTGGTGTATACTGATGAATATTTTCCTGTATTTTTTCCCAAAATTCATAATCTCGTTTGTAACTTCATCTATAACAGCAGAATACAGAGTTCAGAGTAGTTTTAGCTGACCAGTAAGCTCTGGTGCATACCTACTCCATACTCTTACGTTAAAAACTTCCGTTATTTATGTACCTTCTTAGTTTTGCACTGTTTTACCTTGCTTCATAATTTGTGAATTATATAGGTTCAGGTAAAACTAGTTATCAAAATCAAAATAATCCAGATTATTACTACGAAGATCAAAGATCCAAAATTGAACAATCAAATGTTATTCCTCAAGTTGTGAGTTTAAAAATGTTATTACAACTAACTTGAATAAATGAGAGTGTATCAATAGAATATGAAATAATAATATACAATATTGATCATTTTAGGGCCATGTTTACCAAAGGCCAGCACAATTATTAGAAGGTAAACCGTCTGAAACATTAAAATACAAAAAACCAGCAACTCTGCAAAAATTTATTGTTAACGAAACATCTTCTCAATCAATTACCACTGCAGGTTAAACCTATAATATATTAAAAGTATATTATAGGTGTTGAACCAAACTTTTGACTTAGTTTTATGCTTTAATTTTTAGGTTCTAATTTGCATAAAAAACTGGAGCATCCGCCGACTGCTGATGCAATTATTCACGAAGCATATTTTGAAAGCAGCGATGATGGATATGCAATTATGCCAAATGGAGCGTTTATTTCCTTAGTTCTTGGTACGTTTCTTATTAAAATCTAGATACATACATACGCACAAACAGAAATGGGTGCTTCAGCGTTATTTACCAAAACAGTTGTCAAAGCTCTATAAAATATATTTGATACCAATTTTTTTATTTGACTGTGCCTATATAAAGACATTTAGGAAGGTATCTAGTTAATTTAGTTCACTTGTAAATATGCAATACATATAGGCTGTAAAAATTTTAATCATACTAATTTTACCAATGAATTTACAGTCTTCTATACAGAAACAGATTTTAATAAGGTATTTTATGATTAGAGAAGAGAGGGATTCAAAAAATAAAAAATCATCCATCATAAAACACAAATACCTGAATTTCTTGATTTAACCGCCACCACATGACCGCTACTGAACATTCTACTTTCATCATTATTATTGTATTTGTTAATTTTTAACTATCAAACATCAGTCTTGGCTTTTAAAACTAATAAATAGTTTTATTTTATCTATAGGTAGTAATTTTGATACCTATGTAGTATGAACCTAATTCACATTAAATTTGGCCAAAATTGAAGAAAGGAGAAATACTTAATTTATGCAATTTTACCAGTGGTTTAGCCAAAAGCAAGGCTGCAGGGCGGATTGCAACTAATCCTAGTAATCCCTGGTATGCCAAGTTCTTATAACTGAAAATATAACACTAAATTAAAATTTTCTTTAAAATAAAGAAAACATTTAACAACAAATACCGGTTTTTTTTTTTTTTGGTTTATTCTAGGCCATTTAGGCCCATTGCTGCTTTCTTTATCTTCCTCCATGTTTCTCTGTTCTCTGCCAGTTCTTCTTCATAAAAAAAACTGTTAAAAAAAAAAACAAAAACCAAAAAAAAAATACCGTTTACTGTGGAAAAAATTCTAGTTAAAACTTTTGTTCTTCCTTATATAATAAGACATTTCATACTAATTTTGTCATAGTCGGGTACCCCCCCAGGGGACCTGACTATCTGTTGTATTTAGATTACTTTTTTTTTTGTAATGTACATGGATAAAGCAACACATAAATGTATACCAAGTTATTAAATCATTGTAATTAATGTGATAGGTAGGTAAGTTAAATATAGTTATAAGTTATAATAATAACTTATAATATAAGTTGAATAGGAATAGGTGTCTGCCTAATTTATTGGTGTTAGGACTATCTATAGGGAGTACCTCAATTTCTGATAACTATGGAATAAAATGTGTTTTTCGAAAGTTAGGAAAATTTTTTTATTTACAACTGTTTTTAATTTTAACATGTAAATCCTTTCAGGTATAATAGCCACGAGTATAATGATAGTTGTGATTGGCTGTCGGTTAAAAGTGGTACGTAATCGTTATCGGAAAGGAGGCAAACAGTCTTATGCACACGATGCTGATTTTTTAATAAATGGAATGTACTTATAAATGTACAGAAGTTATTTAAAATGCATATTGTGATTTATCGACATTTATTTTTAATTGTTATTAATAGTTATTCTATGTTACTATTAAATTTTGTGTAATGTACTTATTTGAAATTTTATAAAAATTAAAACTTTTGAATTTGATGTTTTTTACTTACAAAAAAATATTGGTAAGAAGAACAGTAGAAGTTTTTGAAAGTTTTTTTGGAGGTCATCCTCCAATGAATCTACATATTGTACTCGTATTATGTTTTTACTATTGTGATGCGTGTATATTTTATTTTCTCTATAATTTTCACACGTATTTAAATAAATATGACAAAATTGCCACTACCTAAACGACTGTTGACAATACATATAATGATAAATAAATAAACACTTAGTAAAATTTTATTTTATTTTTTAAATCTAAATGTTTTACCATAAAACATTAAAACGCATTACCTATAGTTTTGGACAAGTTGTAAGTACTGCGTAGTATTGTATTTTATTACAAAACGTAAAAGTATGAATTCATTTGAATAGTGAAAATTTTACTTTTAAACTATTTTGTGTACATAAATAATTGAAAAAAATTTATCATTTTGAAAGTAATGCGACAAGTAATTTTTTTGTGGTGTTATTTTAGGAAACTAAGAAACTTAGAACCTATGCAGTACTGCCTATGACAATTATTGTTTTATTGATTTAACAATGTTGATTTTTTTCAAACAATAATTAGATAGGTAAACCTTAAACAACTATTATTTACAAAAAATTTCTCGACTCAAAGGTATCATTATTTAAAATAATTTTTGAATGCGGCATGATTGCATCCTATTTTTTTACCATGATTAAAATAACCTTTGTTTTACATTTAAAATAATATTGTTAGTGCTTATGTTTTAACTTATTTGAACCTATACATGGATAATTGAAAAACAACTTTTTTTAATATATTTTAAAATTAAATATTAATAACAAACTAATACAAGTAATACAAATAACTACAATATTAATTGTAAACCATGAAATGATTGCTTTTGCTGAATAGGGATTTTTAATCCAGTGGTGCGTAACCTGGGGATCGCAAAATTTTATTAGGGGTCGCCGATAATTTTACACCAAATGAAAAAGTTATATACTACTTACATAATGTTGGTAGGAAGGGGGTTGTATTATCAAAATAAATCATTTTAGGGGGTCGTGGATCAAAAAAGGTTGCGCACCACTGTTTTAATTTATTAGTTGTTCCTTTCTATTCTCCAAGTATTTTTCTCCATGCTATTTTGAAAAAATGCAACATCTAATGGTTGGGTGAGATGTGTGCTATTGGGTGGTAGGCACACAAAATAAATATTATTTTTTTTACACTTATCAATAACTTCAGTTGTTAAATGCGATGACAAGTTGTCACCAAATACAACTTTTTTACCTGTTTTTTTTCTAAATGGCAAAGTAATGTGTTAATTAAACCAATCTGTGAAAATGTTTGCATCAAACCATCCAGAAGTTGTTTCATTATACCAACAGCCTTTAGATTCATGCTCTGTCCAATTCTTCCTAAGATTCTTTGCCTTATAAACAACATAGGTATGGTGGAAGAATATAAGAATAAGATTCTGAGTGCAGTAAAGTATGTACCTATTGTTTTTACAATGATGTTTTTTTTCTTTTTGGTCAACAACTTTTTGTATAGAAGGAATGCTCCAATTTTCGGATTATGTTTTGTTATCTATTCTATACAGTTAATAGATATTTAACTGTAAAAAATGTGATTTTATATAAAAAAAGTACACCTTGTATATGTACTTATATAAATATGGACCATTAATCATAATTAGTTCGTCATTTATTATTAGGGTATCATTTAAGTACGTCTGCATTTTAGGTTTGTAATGTAATGCCAATATATATATTTTACTACATCGCACAGTCCAATCACTTTATATGAATTATAAGGTGTAAAACACCGTATACTATAAACTGTAATAAAAGTATCATTTTGCTAAACACTGTGTTTTTGAACGACTTAGTATGGATGAAATTCAGATCTTTATGATTGTAAACGCTCTTGTCTGTTAAAAAGGTAAAAAAAAAAAAAACCAAGGTTTTGTTCAAATAATTTTTCAACAAAACTATTTTTAGGTATACCTGTGAAGTGTGGAAATTATACAAATGTATAATTTGCATTCATTTTTAACATTTATAAAGGTCGCTATGATGATGAACATAAGAACATAATACAGGTGAATATAGACAAACATATATTGTCATACTTGCATGATTAAATATTTGCAGTAAATTAAATACCTATTCTAAAAAAAAAATCGCAACATCTTCAGGCGGGGAACTGCTGACTAATTTATTCCGTACAAATTGTTTATGTTTTATAACATACAGTTTAAATAAAGAAAACATTTTAATAAATATTACGGAATAATTTTGTTGTGTTAATTTATTTTTTTGTTCAAATTTATTTATTTGGACAAAATTTCAAATTGTATTAACTTAAACTAAAAATTACAATTTTATGTTCAATCCAAAATATTTAGTATACATTTCACTGGCTTGATATAAAAATAACACTGTAATTTATAAATCTAATGCACTTTATAAATTTTTTAGAATAGGTATAGTGTGGTACATTCAAATGATAAAAAAAAAAAACTTTCTACAAGCAAGTTATATACCGGTTATTGTAACTAAACATACACTTAATTTAATCATGTCAAATAAAAATTAAATTATTTTCTCACTTAATCACCATTAGGTATTATAAAAAAGCTGAAAATATCAATGTTGGGTGGATAGTTTGATGGTGTAGCACAATGTAAATGTAAAAACGTCCTACAACTTTATAGCGAGTCAGTATTTTAGAAGGTTTAGTTAGAAGTTGTCTATTAAATTAGTAAGCAATATTGTAAACTGCTAAAAAAATGGCCATAATTTGTGAGCTCAGTTTACACAACAATAATTAATCTGTAAGAATTATCATTTTATTTCCAATTAAAACAAAAACAGTTGCATATTATACTTACTAAATTTAAGATCTAAAGAACTATGACCTATGTATAAATTATAGCTGAAAAAATGTAAAAAATGGTATAGAGTCTAGACAATTGTTTACTTAACTTATTTAAAAAAAAAATTTATTCATACAATCTATAATTATTCAAATTTTATATTGGTACTACTATTAAAAATGTATTGATATTGTTTAAATTTTAATTTTAACAGCATGAGATAGTTATTTTAAAAACTATTATTAGACTACAAGCAAAAAAAAAACTAACAATATCAATAATGATATTATTTGAATGTTTAATTTTTTGAACATTCCCAAAAACAGTCAGAAAATGTCTGAACAATTTATGTATCAACTGCACAACAGTGTGTAATATCAATGTATTAGCCCGGTCCGTGGCATATGGTGCTTGAACTATTCTCATTGATTTCCATCAAAATATTATATTCAGATAGAAAATTTTTTTTTCAATAACATACAATTTTTTCAATTCTTAAAAATAAAAATATTTCTCTATCTTAAATCTTTGGCAATTTTCAATGTTAAAATATCTAATTTATGAGATTTAAAGTTTTAAAAACCTTGTTTAAATCCTATTTATAAAAATAAGTTGTCAAGCTTGTGTCAAAGCTTGAAGTCTTAAAATTAAAAATCAAAGTTTTTTTTAAACAAAAAGCTGTCAAATAATTCCAAATATTATGTTACCAAAATTTCGCATTTAACTAAAAAATGGACAAAATAATTTGAAGATTAATCATTCTAGTATTAAGTATAAGTTGGAATTTGTAAATGTTTTGTGATTATTTGAAGCATTTCGTACAATTATTTAAAGAGTTATTACATTTGTACGGTAATAATTACTGGTTTGTAAAATGCCAATAAAATTATTAGGTATTATTATTCCAAAATAGCACCATTTTATCAATACATTTTGATGTGCTTTTGGGAACTCATCAATTCTTTAAAGTTTTTGGATGCATATGGCTAATTTTAATTGACATAAAATTACATTTTAAAATTTTAAATGATGTAATTATTTTGGATATAAATTTTTTTTTTAGTTGTGAATAACTATTATTAAATTTTTTTAAATACTAACAAACCATTTATTAAAATTCCAAAATTTTAACTGGAAAATTAGTTAATGAGAATCGAACGTTTTGACTAAAAATGATCAGAAAAATTCAAAATTTGTATCAGACCTATAAACATAGGTATGATATAATTTTTTTTATTAATTTCAGGTCATCTTCAACTCTTTTTTGAATGTTATGACCAACCAACCAAATTAAATTGGTAAAAAACACATTTGTCATAATTGTTTTCCCTAAGTTTTTGAACTGTAAGTTGTAGCATATACAACTTTGAAAATTTAAAAGCCAACCTTCTAAGTATCACGCAAACAAGAAGAACTAACAAAAACCAGATCAGAGCATTTTTAAAAAGTTATTGAGGTAAAAAAATTAAAATAAATAAATAAAACACAGCATGTTAATACAATTAGATGCATTCTTCGCTACACTAAGAATATAAAAAAATAAACGCTTACAAAAAAAATCTATAAAATATGTACAGATATTTCATGAGTCATGACAAATCTTTTAAAATTTCTTAGTTGCAAAAGAAAATTTTAACGTTCAAAAATTAAATTTCGTTAAAAAAAAATTCAACCTATTACATGGGAAAAAATTTTTAAATTTGCATCGTTTCATTAGTTATACCTATCAAACAACTTCAGTAATTAAAAGAACAATACCTATTAATAATAGTAATGATAACATAATTGTTTCACTATTTGTATCATATTTTTCATTTTTAATTAAATTAAATATAGTTTCATACAATTAACAACTAGAACTGCTTTGTTAATTTTTTTAAGAAAATAATTTTGTATTTAACAAAATCATTAATATATTATTGACAGTATATTATACATAAATAATGATACATGTTTGAATTACATTTTATGTAATGAAAAATTATTGGTTTAACTATAATTTATAATAAAAAACAAATAAATTTATACAATGTTATTCCCTACACAACATTAAACAACATAAAAAGCAGTACTACAATTTTCACCTTGATTTTTTTGAAAATTCATCGCCATTTACTTCTACATCCATTGCCTCTTCATCATCAGTCATACTTTCATCTTCATCAGATCCTCCACTGTACACCATCAAGGTGGCTTCTTCGTCGGTAGTTCTTTTATCTTCATCATCTGAGTCATTATACACCAGTAAAGCATCTTGCTCTTTATCGTTATCTACTTTATCAAAGTTTAATCGATCTACTAAAGCTTTTAGTTTAAACTCTAACAATCCAAGTTGATCTAAATTATTTAATCTTGTACTTAACACATTTTCTAAAGGTAGAAATGTTTCTAAAACATCTGGATTAGCTAATAACAGGGAAGCATGAATACGCAGTACAGCGGATAGCCACCTCACACTAACAGAACTTATTACTGTTCTTTCCTGTGAAAGACAAATTAGTTTACGAACAAGCATAATGATAGACTGCAGTGGAAGCCGTGACACAGTATTATCTATTGTTTGTTCATCTTTAACAAATAACGCAGATTCTAAAAGATTTTTGTCGTTGCTTCGAAGACCTTGAATTAACAAATGAACGATACTTTCACCTTTAGTCTGAACTGTGTTTTCAATTTCTTCAGACATATTTTGAAGTCTTGTTTCAAGTGGTAGATTTGATGATCTATTATTTTTTAAATCAACGCATTTGGCATCTTTAATACTTGGATTGATAATTTGACTTCCTAAAACAGATTTTGATCTTCTTGGATCTTGTCTTGCCATGAACGTGCATTTATTTAATTTTTGTAAATTTATACTTTCAAATGCTAAAAATGGTCTAGTGCCATAAGCCACATAAACTCTAGAGTTGTAGATTTTAGTACAAATAATAGGCATTTGGACAGTTTCTTCATCTTTTGTATTGTCAATGGCCATTTGAAGTGTTCTTTGCGGTTTAAGCGGATGTGCAACACAACCATTTAACACGTGTTCGAATACATGCAAAGTACCAGACTCAGTTGTTACTGTCACAGTGATAATATTTCGATTGTTTTGCACACATATAGTAGAAATATTATCGTCTGCAACTAACGAAGCCAACGGATCGGGTTTAAGGTCACTGAGAGACCATATATTAATGAAACGGTCTCTAGCAGAACTCAGTAGATAACATTTGTCAGCTTCTATAATGTGTAACGAGCGTACTTCGTTTTTATGGCCAGTGAACTTATGAACCAGTTGACCAGATTGAAAATCCCACAATTTTATTTCTCTGGACGCTGTTAACAGCCTTTGGTCAGGCAATACGGCTAATGCACTCATTTTACTGATTTTCTTGTTTCCTTCTAATCTGTTGGTCTTCAAATCAAATTTGACGACATGACCGTCATCGGATCCGACAAATAAATGATGACCTAAACAGTACATACATTGAACAGATTTCGATCGGGTGTTGATTTTGGACAGAACACTTCCACTGGCCACATCATAAAACTCGACACAACCCTTTTGCGTGCCAATACACAGTATATCGCTGTTGTCCGTTTGAATCCATTTAACGCACGTGACGGACAAGTTAAGATGTCCACTCGGCGAATACGTGTGCCAAAGATCGCCAGCGTTCGTGTCCCAGACGTTTACCTTACCGTTGACACCGATTTCAGCGTAATATCTGCCGGACTCCGAAAAATTGCCGACACTCTCCTTCATACTAACGAATTGGTTAAGAAAAACAATAAATATTAATTTATGACTCGGAACACAAAACAAAATTGTTAAAACATAATTATTTGGATCAGACAGGAATTTCAAATGTGTTTGTTTTTTATACGTTTATTACATAACCTAAAATATTCACATTTCAGATTTTTCATGGACGGGACGGTATATAGAAGTCTTTATAGTGCCCTACCACCTTGGCCCCAACGTAAGATGACCATAATATGACTATATAGAGATAAGGATTCTGAAGTACAAACTACGGCGACGGCTATAATTTAACAAACGTACCAACTATAAGTACTATATACAAGTTCTATAGAGTATAAGGTCTATGATAAAAAACGTATTGTTTTTATCTCGATGGATACAACAATTTTTCAACAAATTTTTTACATTTGTTAAACGTTATCAGCTGTATATGCTTGATATATGCGTATATAGCTGATAACGTTTGATATCACTGATGATTGTAAAAAATGTGTTCAAAAATTGTTGTTCCTATACTTCATACATGATACAGCTGTAGTTTTTTTTTGTAACAGCTCACACTTCAATAATAATTTACTTAACACAATATTCCAGAAATTATATAAATGAAATATCAATTATTTGAATTGTTTATTTATCTCAAGAATTATGCGCGAAACGATACGTTGTATTTATTTTAGCACTCTTGCTGTACTTTGTTTTAGTTTTCAACCATATACGTAAATGACATAATAACAAGTGTCGTAGTCGCTAGCTTGTACCAAAACGTATTACTTACGTTCATTTTAGTACGTGTGGTATAAGTACTTAAAGCGTAACCTATTTATTTTTTTGTTGTTCATTTTTAATTTTTCCTACACAAATTTTCGAAAGAAATACCTCCTAGGTACAGGCTATACTACAAAAATGGCAGATTTATCTTACGCGTTACCTTTGCTGTTACTACTAACTGCCATTTTGACTCATTTTTGTCTACATAGAGTTGACGAAGGACATGTGGCGGTATACTATCGAGTAAATATAAAATCAACTATCAATATCAATTATTATTAATTATTGTACTTTTTTATTAGGGTGGAGCTTTACTGTCTCAAATCAGTTATCCGGGTTACCATATTATGATGCCATTCATAACGTCTTTTCGATCTGTGCAAGTGAGCATTATTCACCCGTTTAAATTATATACCTAACCACCTGCTCAACTTTATAAGAGTAAGGCAGTTAAAGTTAAACTCAACTACCTATACTGTTGTTTCAATATGTAGGCTATAATAATCAATTTATTTATTTTTAGGTTACACTTCAAACAGATGAAGTGAAAAATGTTCCTTGTGGCACAAGCGGTGGCGTAATGATATACTTTGATAGAATCGAAGTCGTTAATGTATTAAGTGCTGATCAGGGTAATTTGATTGTGTTCAGAATTAAATTTTTTTTTTCTTTATAGAGCACAAAACGCACAAAAAATGTTTTTAATTTGGAAAATTAAAAATGTTGGTTTATGTTCTAACTCACGTGGTAAATAAAAAAAAAAAAGAGTGATGTGTTTACCCAGGTTTACTGTAATTGCCTATTTTATTGGTTTTACTCAATAATTTACATAATATATTTTCAAATATTTGTTATATGTGATAATTACCTATGTTTTTTTCATCAAACATATTAGTATACAGCTAATTACAATAATACAATGTGAAATCATAAAAGATAGTCATTGTTAAATAACACAAATCATAATCTTATACTAGTTAGTAAAAATATCAACGTTAAATAAAATCACAGATAGTACATTTATGTGCAAGTACATTTTACACGTATAAGACTGGCAATTATGGCAAGCCCGGCCTAATGACGTCAAGTGGCAATTCTAAATCTCTTAATAATAATTTCTTTTTTTACATTGAATTTCAAAAACCATAGCATATGTTTTATTATTCTGATTACAATAAATTAATATTTAATAATAATTTGAAAAAACATTTTTTTTTGTCGTATGTTCTTTTAATGATGCATGTTATATCATATTGTGTTTAGTTATGAATTATTTTCTATAGGTAATACATTCTGAAAATACAATAAATATTAGGTTCATATTTTCTATGAAGTAGAATAAATATTTATGTATAATATTTATTTTAATTCAGTATAATTTATAAACAAATATTAGATACCTTATGACTTGAAAAATTGTTGAACTTTTTTAGCAACCCTGAATTAGGTCTGTCAACAAGATAATACAATAATTTTCTAGTATTTGTTGTATATATATATATATGTTTGTGAGTACACTTTGCATTCTGCAATTTTTTAAACTACTAACCAAATCATAATAACAAGTTATTTTACAGCAAATAATTTCTCATTTATTAAATTTGTATCACAAACAAGTTTAATAAAGTGAGAATCTTTAATAATTAAATTATTTAACTATACAGGTAACCTGTTATATTTTATAAAATAAGTTGCAGGATGACATTGTTTTATAAAAAAAAAAACTGTAATTATTGTAATTCAAATTTAAATTATATAGTAGTTAACTCTATGTTTTATTTTAATTTTGTATAAATTTTTTTTTGTTTTTAATACAATTGTAAGCCTGAACTTCAATATTATTCATAGAATCTTAATTTTGTTTGATTATAATCCCTAATGATAGAATTCATTGATTTTTTAAATTTTACTAAAACATATAAAAAAGAATGATAATGTTTCATTATTATATAGTCACATTAAAATTAATTTTGCGTTTATTTTATTTTTAGTTTATGACATTGTGAAGAATTACACAGCAGATTATGACAAAACATTAATTTTTAACAAAGTGCATCATGAACTTAATCAATTCTGCAGTGTTCATAATTTGCACGAGGTGATCATTAATACATGTTATTTATAAATTTAATACTAAATATTCTTATTTGTTAGGTATATATAGATCTTTTTGATCAAATTGATGAGAATCTCAAGGTAGCATTGCAAAAAGATTTAACAGAAATGGCTCCAGGTCTAAAAGTACATTCTGTTCGTGTTACTAAACCCAAGATACCAGAAACAATACGAAAAAATTATGAAATAATGTAAATTAGCTTTTGATTTTTATTTATTTATTATTGTTGTTTAATTTATGTTTGATTTTTTTTTTTAGGGAAGCAGAAAAAACTAAATTGCTTATAGCTGAACAAAGACAAAAAGTTGTTGAAAAAGAAGCTGAAACTGAACGTAAACGGGCTATAATAGAAGCTGAAAAGCAAGCACAAGTGTCTAAAATTGAATTTGAACAAAAAATAATGGAAAAAGAATCTATGAAACATATTTCTATTATAGAAGGTAATGAGTACATGTGGTTTCAATAAACAACAAGATAAGTTATTATTGACACCAATAGATGGTGACAATGTCAACCTTAAATTTTTATAGTGATTTAAAACAAGCAATAATTTAAATAAATGCCAGTTTAAATTTTGAAAAATTATAAAAATTACTTCCTAGAACATCATGTGTTCCGCTCTCAATTTTTTTAAAAACTTTTTAAAACAATTTTTCTTGCTAATGCTTGTTACTTAAACTCACTCGGTTCCAAAACAGAAGTTATTTTTTATCACTATCATGGTAAAGAATCAATTTGTTTAACTTTTAACTACTTATTTTCAAATATTTTTTTTTTTTGGTCATTTAATGGTCGGTTAATACTTACCTACTATATTATATTAATTGAATATTTATCAATATAATTACTCACTAAAGGGATTTAAATGCGGTAAACGGAGTATTTAGTAACTAGAAGTATTTAGTAAATAGAATAGCAAATATCAATATGAAACTCATACATGGGGAAATTGTAATATACAGGCAACTAACTACAACTGCAACGCTGAGTTACAAAACTCTATACATACTAGCAAAAAACGACGGCAACTCCGTGTAAGGACAGTTTGACGTTAGCAGTTTATGCAACACTCACCCCCTCATTTTCCTATGTCCTCTTCAGGTTTTGGCTTTCGAGATGTCTTGGAAAACAGGAGGGTCAACTTGGAATTGAATATTTAACTTTACCTGGGCGATGCTGGATCAGGAGAGCTAGTTATAAATATCAACAGATTACTGGGCCTTACTGAGTAAACTTATGTGGAGGCCCAGTGTAGTTATATAGTTATTTTATCATTTATTTTATTTATTTCATCTTTTTTTTTTTATTAATTGGTCTTATTGAGTATATCTATAGTTAATACTGGAGTTACAATGACCCTAAAAAATATTTTAAAAAATGTTTGTTAATTTTTAGCCAGTTGACACAGTTTTACTTAAACTAATAGAAATGTTATATAGTGTTTTTTATGTCTATTATGTCCAAAAATTAACTACAGATAATAATAAAGTAAATAAATTTGACTACAAAGAACAACAAATTGTTCTTTTAAATAGACCAAAAGCATTTTCACTGTATCCTATATACATAGCCACTACCCTAGTTAAATTCTCAAACAATATTACCATTAAAAATAATCCATAATTATTTTGTGTTGATTTAGATTCAATTCATCTAGAGAAAGAGAAGAGTGCTGCAGATGCTGAGTTCTATCGAATTAAATTGCAAGCAGACTCTAATAAACTATTGTTGACCAAAGAGTTTATAGAGATGAAACGCATAGAGTCATTAGGAAACAATACAAAATTTTACTATGGACCTGATCTCCCAAAGATTTTTGTACCTCAGCATATGCCATTACAATAACATGTTTTAAATATAAATTTAAGCTTAATTGCATTTTAATATGTTTGATGTTCAATAAATATAAGTATTAATTCTTTACTAGTCAACTTTCCATTTTTAAAATTTTAAATAATTAGTTTTGTTCAGTGGAATTTGTTGTAGGAAGTCATACCAAACATTTTGTTTTTAAAATTGTATTATCATTAAAATATAAATATACATATTTCATATTTGTCAATAGTAACTACTAATAGTATTTTTTAAATAATACAGAGCAAAGAACTATTAATTTTGGTATTTAATTCATCAATCTTGGAAAGATCACAAAATTTAATACACAATACTTAGGTATATCAATAAAACAATATTTACTATAATATTAAGTAATAATAAAGTAAAAAATGCTTAGTATATTTAAAATGTTAAATAACAAATTTAATTGCACTGAATTGGAAATGTGATCAGTAATTTGTTAAAATTATTATTTTGATGCATTTATCATATACCTAATTTAGTTACACTAGTAAAATTATATCAATCTTGTCTGTTTGTGTTTATTATTATTTTAGACTTTATAGAAACATTTGTTAATTTAAAATTAATTAACTATGTACACTATGAAAACTGAGTAGACAATAAGTTAAACAGTTTTACTATACATTTCTTTCTCCATTTAATTTTATATATATATTTGTATGTTAAAAAATTTTGAGTGTCTACCAACAAGATTTGTTTTATAATAAAAAATTATTATTTTTATGTACAAGTTGTATCTTATAATACAATAATTTATATATATAATTTTAACGGTGATATATCCTAATATAATATGAGTGATCTAACAAAACCACAATATTTTGTAAATATATTAATTTTTCTTGCACTTTGTTTTCATTAGTTAAAACTGATTTCTTATTGATTTGTAATAAAAGCGTGATATTATTCTATACTAAATAATCCCTCCAATGCCTCGTAACCAAGATGACACTAACAATGCTTAAACTTATTGGCATTGAGTTTATTTTCCTGCGGTAGTGGGTGTAAGGTATTTGCAACAGCTTGTTTTTCGTTTTCGATATTCACCACATCTATTTAGAATTTAAATTATACATTTACAATTATAGACTATTTAAAACTTGAAGACTAGATATCTTGATAAACTAGCAAATAATTTTATTTTTAAAATAATTATTTCAAAATATTTTGTACTATGAAGTGCAATTACAGAAAAAAATTGTTTCATTTACAAACAGTCTTAGAATTTAAGAAATCTGTGCAAGGACAAACTGACCCGAGGTGCAACATTTATTAGGGGCTTTTTAAGACTTTCGGTTCAATATACCCGATTTAATCTATTAAGTTGTCAAAAATATATTTTTTTGTAATCACTCTAGCCATAATTTAGTCGGCTAAGTGACAGTCATTTAGATTAGTTTGAATCCGACCGACTTAGAACTAATACTAACTTAGTCACAGAATCGCAATAGCTTTATTGGTGACTAAATTTAAAGTTTTAAGTAAATAAGCCTTAAGTCATGACTTTAAAAATACAGAATCTCCCTGCTGGAACCTATTGATTGAGAGCACAAAACAATTGATAATAAATATATATTGACCGGGGAGCAGTTTTGTTTTGGCGGGGTTATATTCATAAACCTTATACCATAGACCACTTATCGAGAAACCATTAGAACCACAACTATGGTTACAACTTATAATATTGATAGCATTTCATGCTCATGTAATTATTTATGTTGAGGTTACCTATAAACATGCAATGATGTAGTGTATGCTGTAGTGATAGTCCATTCACATCAAAAACATTTATTCAAATTTCAATTAGACGATTGTTATTTGCTTATTTAAGTTTAAACTTTTAATTTTTAATTAATACCTACTTAAAAATAAGTCAGTATGGTTAAAGTAAGTTGTATATCAAGTTAGAAATATTGTTTGTTTTTTTGTTCATTGATAGTCATTTCATTAATTTACTTGACTATTTGAGTTTATTTTTTTTAATTTTCTCATTAATATTTAAAACATCGATCAATTTCATACAGTCTGTTTGCATCAGAGAATTGTTATAAGCCTCAGTGTTGGTCTTTGGGTGACTATTCTTTTTTCATATTATCTAATACCTACTGGTTTTTTTTTTTTGTTTAGAAGAAAATGACGAAAGGCGGTAAAACTAGTAACATAAAAAAACGTAATCATTTACGAAATAAAGGGCACATTAAAACAAAAAAACACAAGTCTAAAGCCTACAATGTACCTCAACCTGCAATGCATAAGCGGGATCTTCCAGCAGAAGATATTGAAGATGAAGAAGCAGATAATAGTGATATTGGAGACGATATGTTAGATATGGTTGACCAGGAAGACTTGGATTTTCTCAAGAAAAATATTGGAAATCAAAATTATAAGCTTTATAACCGCATCCAACTCAATAAAGTGAATTGTTACTTTTTAATTTATTTTCCATGCTGTTTTTAAAAATGATCTACTCATGTTTTAGGACGAAAAACATAAAAGGTCTCGAGAAAATGACGACGAAGCACTGGAGAATATGTATGAAAGTAATAGTATGATGATGAAAGAAGATGATATGTCCTTTAAGAAACCTTTACTGCCAATTAAAACTAAAGATGGCATTTTAAGGCGATATACTTCAGAAAAAGATGAATTAAGTAATAATTTATACTAATTATTAATATCAATTTAATATTACCATATAATTAAATATTTTAATTTGGTGGGTATCTTTTAAAAATAAATGTGACAGTATAAAAGTAAAATTATAAAGACTATAGACATATTTTAAGAAACATATCAATTTTGCCACTTCAAGTATTATTATCCAAAACCCTATGTGTTTTAAAGTTTTTAATAATGGTGCTTACATAAATTTGTGAAAATAATTAGTTAAAAAATTAGTTGAATTTTAAATAGTCTATGCTAGAGACCATTTTTAAAATACGGTTTTGGCTCTGTTGGAGTCTATTACACCTTGATTAACTTCAAATTTTAAAAAATGATTTTCACTTATTTTTCACGATAATACCTTATATGTGTTTCTTAGGCTAAATCTAATTTTGTTTGAAGAGTACCGACCTAACCTAATCAATTCAGAATATTAATAAATATTAATATTAATAAATCAAGCCCCCAGGCAGATTTTAGTATACACAAAGGGATAGGATACCAGCATAAAATGTAAAATGAATTAGTCTAACTACATATTGCATATAAATCTTGCTTTGCTCCAGTACCTCCTATGATAGGTTTTTGGATTTAGTTGGTACTTTAGTTGAAACTTTTATTGAAGTTATGCTTTTCTTTTGATATTTGACACAAAAATCACTCATTTTATGGAAAATAATTAGTAATTTCCTCATTTGTAATCACTATTATTGGAGAGTAGCAGGAAATTAAGAAAGGTCTTTAAGTTGAATTCCATGTTAAAAATGGACTTTGGATTTAAAATAAATTTTATTTGAAATTTTTTTTGATATTTTGATTGTTTTCTGAGTATTTCAATTACCTCAAAAATTACAAAATCGCCAAATTCTGTTTTTGCCTTTTCGGGCAAAAGAATAGATTGCATCTATACGATTAACACCACAAAAGAATTAGAGAATTTAATAAAAATTATGTCTTATTTGAAACACTTTCATAAATTGTACACATTTGCAAGTAATGATATTAAAACACATAAACTTAGACTGAAAAGACCACTGGATAGACAAGTTTTGGTCCGATTGGATCTAAACTGATAGCCCAATGTGCTAATTTTCCATGTTAAAAAAAAAAAACTAAACGGTTTCTCTTTAGAAAACCAAAACCGACCTTTAGGGAGCGCGCAAAACTTAAGTCTCACTTGGATGGTCTCTTTTCTTAAAAGAGTGGCTACGCCTCCTTTTTCAAATAACCATTAAATAATATTAAGAAATTAGAGCACTTGTGGTTTATAGTAAACTAAGCAAATACATATTAACCTAACACAAATAGCACTAAAAAATTTTGTATTTAGTTCTAATAATGGTAATGTTGTTATCCAAGTACGTATTTACTTAAATAAAAGTTAATTTTTTGTGTTTGGGTGATTTGCTTAGTTCATTAAATAACACGTTCTAACTACAACTTCCAAGCCAGTGACCTACCCAAAGTGTAGTCGCTACTCTGTCAAACTAGTCACGCAACCTACAGTGATTCCAGCTTTTAACCAGTATTATTATAGAGTATAGTTAGCAGTTACATATTTATACGTTTTAATTTTTAGTTTTATATGCATTTTTGATGTGTGGAAAATAATAAATATTATAAGTATTTGTTTATACTTTTTGTTGAGCTTAATTTTTTCTTAATTTTTAAATGAAAATTACATATTTATAGTTAAAATTTTAAGTTTTATTATATCATAAACATATTATGCAATATAGAAACTGTGATATGAAATGCATGTAATTGACCTCTCAATATGGCGTATGTTTTACAACATTAAAAATTATAATAGAATACTGCCATAAAATTAAATTATTCATTTGTTTTTCAAATTGTAATGTGTTTTCTGTCTAGTATGTATAGAAGGTTTAAATAATTTATAATTAAAAAAAAAAAAAATAAATGAATGGAATAAAAATAACTAAAAGTCCTATATCTATAATGTGATGGTAAACTAGATTTTATCTATCATTCTTAATTTAAATTTTAATGATTTGTAATAAATTATTCTTGATTTTTTTAGAACTAGAGAAACCTGAGTCAAAAAAAATGAAAATAAATAACAACAATGATGATAATGAGAATAATAGTGATGAATATATTTTGTTAAATACAAATGAACTGGAAACAAATTTATCAGTCAATAAAGGTGAACCAATTAGTGTTGCAAAATTATATGCCAAACGAGAGAACACAATTCAAAGTTATAAACAGCGTATTGGTTTATTAGCAAGTACATTATTAGAAAATCCTGATTTAAAGGTAAATATTATTATTCAAAGTGTATAAATATATGATAAGTGTACTCAATATATTCTGAAGCCTTGGATGTATTACATAGTAATAACTAATAAATAAGGTATCCTACTGTTACTATCTTAAATATTTTTCTACTTAATTCACAATTGATACTTATGAATATTCTATGGTGGTCTGTAAATTGGTACACTTATATATTTACCTACATACAATTTTTACAAATTATTACTATACAATTTTTATATTATTGCTTGTGTTTGACATTTGTATCTTAATGTGAAAACAAGTATCTTAATTAAATAGGGAATATAAAAAATTATAACCCACAACTAAAAAGTGGCAGGTCTATTAATTTTTATGGTGGGTGCTATTTTGCTAATAATGGTTTTAAGGTAAGTATTATGGAATAAAAAATTTAAATTGAGTGGGGAATTTCTAAGTCATGAGGCTAGTTTGACAGAGCAATTATAAATTGATTACATGAATAACAATTCTGAGAGAGCTCAGTTACCTATTCAAATTGAGCTGTAACAAAAGAATCTATTATTAGAGTCTTTACTGTGAGCTATAATTAAAATAGGTGAAAACCATTAAAAATTGTGAAAATAGTTAGTTATAAATATTTTCAAAAAATAAGTTAGTGGTATGACCAATTTTCCAACTTAAACCTATTAAAATAAAAAAAAATTGTGACAATTAATTAAACAATAATTCAAAATCTTATAAAATTTGTATCTCACCTGTACTATATTCACCTTAATCATAAAACATAACAGTAACCACACTCAAACAGCTGATCAGGTTGCTGGAGGAAAGATATCTGGTTACAATTGGGTGGCGGGTTGGGGTCAGCAGAACCACCGTGGGATGACTGCCACCGTTGCCAAGCGGTGTGGGGGGCACGGGGCGGCCATTTCAAGGTCATTGAACCCAACGCCGGGAGAACAATAGAGTTTCATAGGCCTTAATGTAATGTGAAACTTTCAATCATTATTTTGGAATTTATTGCCAGAAAAGTAAATGGATTATGTCAAAAGCATGTTTGGTGTAATTTTTAATGTTTCTTCCTTAGTTTCTTTAATGTAACTTTTTCAATTTTGAACTCTCAAATTGATGACCCCTTATAGTACCATGCGACCAACACAAGCTACCCAAAACCGGGTTTGTGATTGGAGTATTTTTGAAGGATTATTGTAGTTTTATAGTGATAAAAAAGAACAGTAAACACACATGTTATAACCAATACATTATTTGCTACACTTAGAATCTAAAAAATACTTGATTTAAGTTTCAGGTTCATATCCTAGCTGTGAACAATTTTGAGATTTGTTTAAACATTATTCATTTTAATCTTAACTAGGGTTGTGTAAAATCATTTATAAAAAATTAATAATTTGGACTTAAAACATTAAAAAAAATCAGTCTTTTAATGTGCATTTTTGGATTCATTAGATAACTAATCAGTATAAAAATTATTAAAAATGCAACATATTAATAAATAATTATATACAAAAAAAAATGAAAATTTTTTTGTTTATATGAACATTATATATTTTTTTTAATAAGTTCATAACAATGTAGGTGTATAAAGTATGTGGTTGTTGAATGGTGTTTTCTACACCACGTATATGGTCGCTGTTATTACAACATAAAAACATGGGCTCTTGAAATAGCTGTAGATAAAATTGATAGTTAGAAATTTTAAATGTAGCACATTAAGTTTTACTGGTTACTTTTGATTTATATAAGTACTGATATGAACTAATAAACTAATATACTTTTTCATAATTTAGATTGGAAATATTGCACATCTTTTAGAAATAATGGAAAAACGTGATCCAGAGTTACAAATTACAATAAAAAAGCTAGTGACTCTCACATTACTAGAAGTTTTTAAAGATCTTTTGCCAGGTTATCAACTAAAACTGGAACAATATGATGGTGTAAAATGTAAGTTTCTTTAGTAATTAATTTTTAGTATTAATAATTTATAGCGTTTTGGATTAAATCATTTTTATTAAAAATAATATAAAATTCACCTTGTTTAGTTAATGCTATTCTAGATTTGTAATGTTTAGTGTATTTTTTTACTAAAATATTTTATTATTTATTTTTAGTAATGTTTTAGCACATTCTAGAGTCTAGAATCTAGACTAATTATGCCCAAGATGCGTTCCTTCTGGACAAGGGTTGCCACTTTACCCTTCTCAATATTGGGCTAACAAACCATGTTAGTTCTATACATGAAATTTCAAAATAATAAAATATAATAGAATATAAAATAATTAATTCTGTAAACAAAAGTTTCATATATTATCCACAGATAATCTGCGCTTAGAATTAAATTATTTGATAATACGCGTGAAGCAAATTCCTTTTATTTCTCTTTTTTTCTCAAATACTCAAAACAATATTTTGTATTTATTAATACTTGCATGACAACTGGCGTTAATGTATAATATTCTATTCGTTGTTTGAAAATTGGTAGTACAAACTACATTTATCACATGCTTTACCAATTGTTCAAATGTTTTATTCTAAATATCTTGAATTACATTTTGAAATGTTTTTATTTTGTAATGAATTATAAAAGTAGTAATATTATTGTTTATAGTAAAGTTGTCTACAAAAGAATTAATTGGTTTTGAAGGACAGCTACTTAAAGGATACAAAATTTATTTGACTAATTTGGAAAAAATGGCTAGTATTCTTCACAAAAAGAAAGGAGACACACGAGTTATTACTAAAGTAAATGCTGTACAGTATAAAATTTATAATTAAAACTCACCCAAACAAATACCCCAAAATTTAAAAACTATGAAATCAATATATTTATATTTACTAGTTTTATTTCAATTATGCATTTTTTGGTTTTAGGTTCATATTAGTTTGGCTGAAATAGCTGTTAATTGTATGTGTGAATTATTAGTTTCACATTCGTATTTTAACTATGCTGTAAACATAGGCCATTTATTAACACTTTATTTAGATAACAAAAATGTAAATGTTAGGAAAAAAGTTGAAGAGACATTTGTTAAAATTTTCAAAGAAGATAAAAAAGGAACTATAACATTAGTGGTAATAATAAATAATAATCTTTTTATTTATTTGTATTCACAAATATGGATATAATTATTAATAACTAACATGTGTCATATATTTTATATTGTGGTAGATCGTACGACGCATAAATCAACTAGTTAAAACTAGAAGTCATTGTGTTCACAGCGAGCTTCTATCTGTTTTATTAGCATTACCTATAAAAAATGTTAATCTTGATAAAGAAAAAGAGGACATAATAAAATCAAAAAAATTTTTGACAAGAAAACAAAAATTATTAGCTATGTCTAAAAAAGAACGAAAAGTAAGAAATGAAAATGGTTTTAAAGTTGTCATAAATATTTTATTTTTTATTTTTTATTTAGCGAAGTAAAATGTTGGACAAATTAGATAAAGAAATGCTTGAAACAAAAGCTGAAGAAAATGTAAAAAGTCACTTGAACAATTTGACTGAAATTACTAAACTTGTATTTTTGATATACTTCAGAATATTAAAAACTGCACCACGATCTAAATTGCTAACAGTTTGTCTTGAAGGATTAGCAAAGTCAGTATTATTAAATTTTTCTAACAGATGTTTTTCTAATATTGAATTTTTATTTTATATAGATACAGTCATTCAATTAATTTAGAATTTTACCATGATATTCTGACAGTTTTAGATTCTGTCATAAAGAAACATCAACTTAATGTTCATGAACAACTTTGTTGTATTAAAACAATTTTTGTCATTTTATCTGGACAAGGATCTGTAATTAACATTGATCCTGTTCATTTTTATTCTCATTTATACAGAGTTATTCCTGATTTAGACTGTTGTAAGTGAAAGTACCTGTTAAAATTGATAAAACTATGGCTTATAATTTTGTCAATAAATTTATAATATTAACTTAACAATTAACTATATTTCTAGGTAAAAGTCATGAAAACCTAGAAATATTTCTGCGTACAATTGAAGCATTATTTCTAGTAGGTCGCAAAAAAGTAACAACTAATTCAACTTTGTCATTTGTGAAAAGATTATCCACTTTAACCCTACAAACACTACACAACTCGTCACTTGGAATTTTAGCTGCTCTCCGGATTATAATTCAGGTAAACTATTTCTTTGTATCTTAAAATAAAAACTGCCCATTTTTTATGTGGCAATTTAATTGACCTTTTACATTTTAAATTCTAAGTAAAGCCAAAAACCACGTCAGCTGTAATTTTTAAAGTTTTTGGTCAAATTTGACCTAGTTTTTTTATCGTAACTTTTTTAATTTTGAACTTTCGGATTTGAGACCCCTCAAAGTACAATCAAAGTCCAAAGATCTTTCATTAGAGGTACTGAATTTAAAAATTAGAGCATTCCTTATACCCTTTGTTTACAGAGAAACAAAAAAGAAAAGAAAAAATCCCTTTGTAAAAATACAATAATACACCTTGCTGACGCACTTTGCTGACGCTCAGAATCTCAAATTATTTTGAATTAGTATGACGTTTGAAATTCATCAATTAACTATTTACTATCGTTATGTTAACTGGGGTCACTTTAAGTTACAATTTGTTGATGCCCATGATTTGTCTTATGCTTTCAGACTTAATGTAATACCATTGATTGTATTAATTATATTATTTATATTGCATTCTGTCAACATAGTATCTATACTTTAAATTCACAAATACATCAATATTGATACCACTAAATATCTGTATAAACAAAATATTATTATATCATGATAAAATATTCTAATAATTGATCAATGTCTGTAATTAAAAAATTTTCATTAAAAACCCCCAGTATTTATAAATTGATTACAAAAGCTTAAACAATTATTTAGGCCCATTAATATGTTAAGAGCCACGCGGCCGCCAGCGTTCATACTGCAATGATGAAAAATTTTAATTTTATGTAAGCCTGCAGCAATACTCAATTATTATCACCACATCGCATGACCAACGGAGGACATATTTGTATTGTGTTTTCCATAAGAAAAATTATTGTGGCCCTGTAGAAATGTTTTTTCAGAAGTATACAGTGAAATATGGATGAAAAATGATGCAATTAGGTTTCTGCAGAATTCATCTAGCGTCTTTAGTTTTTGACATAATATGTTTGGCCCTGTTGTAAGACATCTTGGTATGACTGCTGGTGGTTGCGTGGCACTTGATGTGTTAAATCTCAATAATACTTTAGAGTAGCAGTGACCTCGTGTTTGTTTTTTTAATATGTCCAAGTGTAATTTAATAACTAGTGACGTATAATTATTATTTTATTTAGACAAATAAGATCACAGAATCTTTGTTGGATGTTGATCCGTCTTATGGGCAGGGAATTTACAATGCTGAATTACAAGAACCTGAACACAGTAATGCTGTTAGTACAGCGTTATGGGAGCTACCAGCGTTACAAGTGAGTAATTTGTTTGTTTAAAAAATATATTGATTAATTAACACTAGTATTATTTTAATTGCAGAGGCATTATCATCCAGAAGTTTGTAAACTGTCAAAAACTGTAGCTGCTTTGACAACTTCCCAAAACAATCATGTTAATTTAAAACCAGAATTAGCAAAAATGTAAGTTTCTAGCTTAAATAATAATTATATTATGGTATAACACATAATGACTGTAGTTTCGAAGTATTTAAAGGATTTAGTTAACATATACTGTTAAAAAAAAACCCTTTAAAAAGCTGTTCAAAATTAATATATTTTTAAACTATATAATATTAAATATCTTGACTAAATAATGGAGGTTATATTGTATTTTTGATTGCTCAGGCAAAATTTATGTGTAAAATTTGATGTTTGGATACAATTATTTTTAACATTCGTAGTTTAATTATGGCTAAATAACATAAAGTTAAATAATAAATATTACAAAACTGGTTTTTATAACTTGCTTAAAACAGTATTATTTTATGTAAGAAATGTGTATTTCAAGTCAATTAAAATTTTTAAAAAATGATCTTTTAAAACTGTTTATCATAAACAAGTATGTCCCTCGTTTTTAGTATAAAGTAAATAAAAAAGATTTTATTTTTTAGGACTCCTAGTGAATGGTTCAAAGAGTACGATCCAACTAACGTAGCATTTAATCCAGCAGTCATGCCTCCTGTGAAGGTACCTCAGCGAATACCCAGTCATTATCCTAGTCTTCCATATTTGGATGTTTTGGACAAAAATTACCCTGAAGTGAATTTTTCAAAAGATTTTTTTAAAATTTGTTGATTTTTATATTTGTATGTACTACTCTTTATAAAACAATGAATAAATAATTATATTATTTTTCTTTTAAGGCTGATTTGCTTAAAACGTAAGGAAATAAATCTATTGATTCCTATTATAATTGCTTACCTTAAATTGAGTTATTTAGGCGCAAAAGTATATCACCTTAATAATGATTATGAATAATGATAAACAATAATGTTTACATAACTGTTTACAGATGTAGCTTTAGAAACTAAACAATATTAATTAATGTCAAAGATTTAATATCTTTCAACATGTGGTTGGTCTATTGAGGTAAAAGATGTAAGAGTTATAAACAATCTATGTAAGGAAAAATGAATCAACAATTAAAAATACTGTATCCTGTGGGAAGATAAGTCATAATACCAGAGTTATTAAGAAAATCGTTATTAGATTTGTTGCATATGACACACTTTGGAGTTGATAAAACAAATATGCTGGAAAGTGGAAAGTTCTGTTGTATGGTGGCCTAGATTGAATGAACATATAGAAATGAAGATTAAAATATGTGACATATGTCAGGCAAATAGAGAAGAAAAAAATGAATAGGTATAAGCTGTTCAGAAACAGGCAAGAATTGGTATAGGGTATGTATAGATCATTTCAGTTTTCTGATAAACATTTCTTGTAGTTTCTAAGTCAAATTGGTCTAATAATTTATTAATGTACATACCTATCATAAAAAGTGCAAACTTGGATTCCACAATTGATAGACTGAATATTACAATTAGTACTTTGGGTTATACGGTGTATTTAGTTGGTAGCAATAGTCCAATTTATCTCTTAGGATTTGAACAGTTTTGTAAAGAAAAAAGTATAAATTACAAAATAAATACCTCACCGACCACTGTAAAATCTACAGAATCCGTTAACACTATTAAACAGTACTAAAAAGTGATTTTACGAACAAAAAGAAACATTTGTCACTGTTGAATAGGATAACAAATCTTTTTTTGTATGCAGTCGGACAAATGCCCAATAGAATTAATTTTCAAATCAAAACGCAGGATGAAATTGGATTTTTTGTGTCCTTGAATATAAGAATATAATGAAAAAAAGATTTTTCCAAGATACAGGTGGGCATTTAAATTAGTGTAGCTGGATTAAGGGGAAAATATTTTAAGTAATTAGTTAACCTAACTACGTTGTATTAGAATGTTAAGGTAAGTTTGTACTTAATATTAATAAGTTAAGAAGAGCTTATGAAGTATATAGCGAAATGAAAGATAGTTTTGGGAAACCAGAGCTATTTGTTTCAGTATTTGGGGTATATGGCAGAATATAATAAAGCTGAAGTGAGTTTAAAAACACCAAGACTCTGACTAAGCCTCTGAAGTTATTTGAAGTAGACAAAAAGACTTATTTGTTATGTCTAAACACTCTAAACTCTTTGTTAGTACAAAATTGAACATTGGCCTACTACTTGCTGACTTTATGCTACAATAATTGGAACAAAAATAATGGATCTATAAAAATTATAAGAATACCTTTAAACCAGACTTAGTATAATGTTGTTTACGATGATGCCGGGCTCACACCTTGGTTTAATAGATAATTAAAATCAACTTTTATTGTATCAAGTGATTTTTAATTTTTTTTCATTCAAATTTATTAGTGGACAGTAATTACATTTTTCAATTAAATTGTATGTCTTTTTTAGTGAGTTATAACCTTTATTATACTTTTGTCCATCAACTCGTGTCAAGTTCAATTATTCTCATACTTAATAATAACGTTTTTTTATGGTTATTTTATACTTGCTTATATTTCACCAAACAATACATAGGTAAGTAGTATTTAAATGTTGACTATAAACAGATACTACAAATTATGGTATATTTTGATATAAATGAGAATATTAAAAACTTATAATTATCATTTTATGGACACACGGGGACAGTCAATGTTTATACTCTATTCTATTTAACGCCTTAATCTTTTTAATGATTGATGTATCCAGAGCAGGCTGATGTGGTTGCTTAAAATCTATGGATGTATCAAACTATGCGGCCTTGATACTCGATTGCAGTTATCTTAAATTGTGCACGAATGGCATTCTGATAAGAAATAAAAAATAGTATTATCACTAATGACCAAACTTTTAACTTAAGTGTATTATTCAATTTAGATTTAAAATGGATTTTTGTTTTTACTTTTAAGTTTTTCTGCTCCTATTACAATTACTATTAAAGTCATCAGATATTCTGTATTCTATCGTCTATGGTTTTGCTTTGCACCACCTACCCACTTTATATTTAGGTGTGTAGTTGTGTTTTTTTTTTTTATATAACTTGTAACCCGCACAAGAATTGGCTTACCGATATCAGATGTGCCGTACTATAGGATAGATTGTTTACATAGCACTGTCAATACTTTGTAGTTCACCGCTGCAATGCACAAAACCGAAGTCGAAATTCCCGTCGGCGTGCGAAAACGGCTAACGCACTTGTTTGGTCTTATCGAAAAAGAGTTCGAGTCCGTGTGCCAGGAGAACGTTGTCCTACAGGAAAAAGTTGAGTCGCTCACCGAAAAAGTCAATGAGAAGTACGCCGCGACCGAACAGTTTCAAGTCAACTCTAAGCAAAAACCGCCCACCGGTCAAAAACTTAAAACTGCCGAGAAGCTAAAAGCGCAGACCAGTAAGATCGTGTCTAGTTTTAAAAGCCCTTCGGCGGCCAACTGCCAATTTGTGAAAGAATACGGTGGACACAGAGATGGTTTATGGGATGTAGCATTACCGCGAACTGGACAGCCCGTGATTGGTACTTGTTCTGCTGGTGCGTGCTTAAAGCAACAACTCGTTTCTTGTTTGTTTTTATTACTTTAATTTATAAACATTTTGTAGATCACACGGCAAGAATATGGTGCATTGAAACTGGTACCCCGCTTTTACAGTACACTGGTCACACAGGATCAATCAACTCCATAAAATTCCATCCTAGCAAAGATTTAGCCCTTACATCGAGCGGTGATCAAACAACTCACATATGGCAAGCAGCTGTTAATTTAGATAATTTGGTAAGTTTTGCTTGAACTATGTATAAGGCAAGGTATTAGGTGTGTTTTTTTTTCATAATTAATAATGTTTACGTTTAAAACTATGATAAATATTAACAAAGAACAAAAAATATATATTTTTTTTTATTTACTTTTTTTATAATTTTATTATTAGAGGGACCGAGAATCTGATGATACCGAAGCGGAGGATGACCGAGCTGTTCCAGTATTACGCACACCTTCATATACTTTTATGGGACATAATGGACCGGTTATGGCTAGTGATTGGTTATTAGGTGGCGACCAAATAATTACTGCTTCGTGGGATAGAACTGCTAGTTTATTTGATGTTGAAACTGGTGAACTGTTGAATTCACTCACCGGTAAGTAATTCATTAGAATGCTTAAGGTTTATTGACAAAATAATCCTGATAATTTAATTTTAAAGTCCAAAATCTGAAATAGTAATCCATTTGTTAAATTATTGCAGTTTCTTTTTTTACCCACACTAAGCATTTATTTTTTACTCTACACCACCTCTATTGATTACTTTTACACTACTTTTAAGTATAATTCACTATAGAAAATTTGTTTTATCCTACTAAAAAAATTTAAAAATCATAAGAATTGTTATCACTAATGTACACAACAAATAAGGCAATAACTCAAATTCTGTTTCTTCTTTTTAAATTCTCAATTTGACATCATACTATTTCTTTTTGTCCAATATAAATGGGCATTGTAACTATTATTTATTGTAGTATTAGCACTAATTTTTATATAATTTGAGTTATTAGGTACCAAATTTGCTGGAGGTAAAAAAATAGCGTTATATCAATTTGAGAATTAAAAAGAATAAACAATTTAAGTTACTGATTTATGTGCAGTATATGTAAAATTGTGTTTCATCCTTTCTAATGAGGTGTTTTGAGTCTTAAATCTATACAATACATAAAATCTGCAAAAATGTCAAAATCTTATTTTTCTATATTTAACTCAAAATTTATTAATGTTTTAATTAGTCTGTATCAAACATCACACATTCTAATATTGTGTAAAAATTTCATTTAGTTTAATAGTTTTAAAAAAATAATTTAAAAACTTCAATGAACAAATATTTTGTTACCTAGTAGGTTTTCATAATATGCTTTAACCATACATAGAAACATGTGTTGTTAAGTTTGTATTAAAGTTTTGAACTTAAAAATTGAAAATAAAATGTTTTTTGAAACAAAAACTAGAACATTTTAGTGCTTATATTATGTACACACATTTTAAAAACTGTTTGAAATTTAAAATACAATTGCGATTAACTACCGTACTCTAATGATGTGTCCGAATTTTAAGTTCTTTGAAACACTGAGATATTTTGACATATTATTCGCATGTTTAAACGTTTAAACAATATTAATCATCAGTTCCCTATATTTTACAGGTTGATAGTCGTTGACTAATTAATTGGATGTACAATATTTAATTTAATTCTTAATTTATGATCAATTATGACAATACTAAAATTGCAATATTTTTTAGGGCACGATGAAGAGTTGACCTATGCTTCTTCACATAATTCCCAAAAGTTGGTCGTTACTGCATCTAGAGATACTACTTTTCGACTATGGGATTTTCGTGAAGCTATAAACTCAGTTTCAGTTTTTCAAGGTCATACAGAGTGAGTGTCTAAATTTTTAACTTTATGCAACTTAACGTTGTTACATTAATCATTAAAATTTATAGTACAGTGACATGTGCTGTTTTCACGTCTGCTGGACTTGGCGGAGAAGACAAATTGGTTTCTGGGTCTGATGATCGGTCCATTAAAGTGTGGGAGTTGCGTAATATGCGCTCCCCAATTACTACCATCAGAGCCGATTCCGGAGTGAATCGCTTTGCCATTGCTTCTAATGGAATAATTGCTATTCCTCATGACAATCGACAAGTGGTGTTATATGACATGGCTGGTCAACGAGTTACAAGAATACCCAGAACAGCTAGAAATGTAAATAATACTAAGTTTTATTTAATATTAGTTTATTTGCAGCGCATAAGTTTATCTTTTGATGTTATTAATGTTCCTTAAAATAATTTAATTTGTAATAAATTCTGCAAACTCTGGTTTTCGAATATTTTAGAATTGGTTTTTCTAAAGTTTAAATTTGTTTTTGCCAAAAATTAACTTTGTGAATGAAAAATGAAAAAGAATACATTCAAATCTGTTTTAAACATTTGTACTTTATCACTAGTTCTAGTGTAGTACTTAGGTTATTTATAAAATACAATTTAGTTTCTACACTAAACTTGTTATATAGTTTTTGCCACAAAAACTGGCCCTTAATTTTTACGCGCAAGTTTCAAAATGGTGTGCCACGACCGTCTGTTGTTGCTACAAACGGTACTCTATTCACTTTTGATGTGCGCGTATTTTGGGAATCCATACCAAATAATTACCACCCAATCAAGTGTCAGTTTTCAAAATACAAATTATATCTAGTTAGAGACATAAAGTTAAGGGGCCTCTACACCTCAATTTTCTTTCTCTGTCTGTCACACGTAAATCATAGGACTTAAGACAGTTTTTACTTCCAACATACCAATCGATCTATTAATGCAAAAAGGAATCTCTGTAAATTGATTTGAATTATTCAAAACGTTTGCTTTAGATCATTTGAGCTACAATTTTAATATTCTTGGCATACTTTTTTTTAAGGAAAACAAATATAAAATTTGTTTTTTAAAATTTATTTTGTAAAAATTTAGAAGATAAAATCAAAAATGTGCCTCGAAGGAATCAAAATAGACGTCTTTAATAATTCAAATTAATTTACATATTACTTATCACATGAATAGATTGTTTGGTATGTTTGAACTAAAATCTGTATAAATCCTTATGATTTACATATGACAAACAGAGAAAGAAAATTGAATTGTTGAGGCTCCTTTAGTCATTTCATTCCATAAAACTTATTTAGTATTAACTGTCTTTTTTTCATAACTTTATTAGCAGTATTTTGTTATGTTTAGCAAATTAGTATTTCTTTTAATATCTAGAAAACAGGTGCAATTAATAAGATGATACATTTTAATTATATTATTTTTTTTTTTAGAGACATAGACGTATAGTAACGGCAGTTGCTTGGAGTGAAGATAATCCATTTGCAAATTTATTTTCCTGCGGTTTTGATCGGTTAGCTTTAGGATGGTCTGTTCAGTTGTGTAAAGACTAATTTCTTAATCAATCATTAATCCAAAGTAAAGTATGGTCCTTATATTTAGATTCTATCTATATCAGTATTTTTCAGGTGTTAAATGTTTATTTCAACTATTGTTTCCTATTTTTTTTTTTTTTTTGCATGAATACGTTTTTGTAAGCATGTCGTGTGTGTTCTTATTCTTTCTATAAAACTTTAAATCTATTTTATTAAGCATTGAATTTTGTTGTTGTTAATGTTAATGTTTATTGTATGAATATTGTTATACATTTTTTCTTAAATAAATCTGTTGAAACTTTTCTGGATGATTTATTAAAATTAATTATTATTCATTTAAATATTAAACAGTATAAGACTCGTATATTGTTATAAAATAATAAAATATAATCAAAACTAATGTGAAAAAAAGTCTGATAGAAGTCAAATATACCTGAGTACTTACGCAACTTAAGATCTTTTACTATAATTTACTAGTATATGTATATTATTTGTCAAGTTATAAGAATTTACTATTGTTGATGTATAAATGGAAGGTTTGGCCGTTTATGTGACGACAAGTTGTTAAATTTAATTTCTTTTTATTACTAATATTTTCTTGATGTCAATAACCACTTTAATAGAAAATAAAATGAACTTAAAACTTTTATATTATATACAATAAACATGGTTGTTTAATATGGATACATGGGTTACAAGAATCTCATTATGGAGATTTGTGTAAGTAATTTACATTGTATTCACATTACTTAACTGCATAATAAAGTAACTGGTTATAAGTGTGTGTGCTATGAATGTTTTTTTGCGTGTATCATAACATCAATTGACAGACGCAAACGTCTTAAAGAAATAGTTTTGAAGGAAAAACTTAAAATGTTATTTCAACTTTGAATAAAATTGTTTGTAGTTTCTTTATATAAATATTTCATAATATTTTACTTTGTTGAGGACATAGGAGGTAAACAAGAACGCATACAACATGACGGACAGCTGTAATGAGTAATAATTTTTAAAAAAAAAACATTCCCTAGGACTTCCAAAAGTATACAATCACTATTAACCGTAAAGAATTGATTTTAGTATCAAATTAAAAATCAGAACTTCTTCTACATGCCTATAATTTTTTCCCAAAATTTAACTAATACTTTTTTTAAGAGCATTTAAAAAAGTAAAAGTTCTTACTTTAAAAATGTAAGTAGACAATTTTTTTAAAAATATGGCCCTGTTTGCACATTACAGACATTCTTAACTTTCTTAGGATATCCTTGAATTTATTCTACAGTAAATAGTTTCTGAGTAATATTGGAAGTCCAGAGCGTTGTTTAAATACTTGAATAATGCACATTTGACATTCTCTTAAATCAACAATTGATGCAAAATTATTACTTGTTTTTATTTAAAAAACCAATATTAGCACCTAGTTACCAAAATTCTTTTTAGGATCAAAACGAATGACTTGTTAACCATTAATTTTCTATTAAAATTGTACTTTACTCTTTTACTCTACAATTCCTATACTTGCATTTTGCTCTAACAGAAAACATAGCTATTGACAGGTAGGAGAGACTAAAAAGTTGTATTTCACCTAATGAACAACTTTAAAAAAAGAATTGCTGAGACAAATAGGAAAATTAATCAATTATAATTAATTAAGTTATATCACAATAAAAATATGTTGGTTCTAAACTAGGACCATATAGACCATAAACATTACAACACTCAGCTGCGAGAATCGTATCTATAATATATGACGGAATAATCTTCCGTCCACATTTATTTTTTTTTTTTGTATTAGAATATTATGCATAAAACAGAGATTATTTCAGGTAAATACAAAAACAAACGCGATCTGAGCTGGTGTTCTCCATGTAAATTTAAAATTTTTAAATGCGTGTTTTGTTTATATTTGGATTTTTGGTAAATTTTGCATAATAAATCTTGTCTCTGAAGGAAATGGGCATAGGTCTTAATATTAAATTAATAAGCCTATGACTAGGACAAATTGAACAAAAACAGCCCAACAAGATATTTATCATTTAGAGAGGTCTTTTATTTAATTATTGGTCAATCATAGGCTTAGGTATTAACAAATAGGAGGAAGGCTTAAAATTATTTAAACTGCTCACCGAGATTTTCTTGATAGTTTGCCGAGCTAATCTATCCCTGTTCCTATAATAAATAAAATAATTATGTGTGGTTCAAATTTAAGCGTCCCCCCTTTAACTAATTCTTTTCCAGGTATAATAATTAACAGTCGCCATACAATTTAATGATTTCCAATTTAAACCCTGATATGGAACACGATTGACTTTTCAACTAAATCAATTTAATGGTGATCAAACAATATGTTTATTTTTTTCTCAATATTTTAATTAAATTTAATCATTCAAAAAACACAACAAATTTACTGTCTAAAATATTCTACAGTTATTTTGTTTTAGAAATGTACTGAATGCAGTCTCTTTTTTTAGGTATAAAATTTCCGTGAATAGGATCTACAATACTCAAAATCTTTTCTAATCAGCAAGATCTTTTTAGAAGAGGCTAAACTTTTCTGATGATATTCTTGATATGTATTTAACAAAAGCAGTAAACAATTTGCAACAACCAGAATATAATATGTATTTTATCGCTTGGAACGTAGTGACATTTTATTTTGAGTATAAAAAGTGATGATGAAAATAATGATAAGTACACAAATACAATTTTCATAAGCTTTTTGGTGATTTTATTGCATTTTTGTAGTACAATAAAATTGAAAACATAATTTTTTTTTTTTAATTTTAGGTTTTAACACAAGCTTTTGTTAATTTACAAAATAAATGCATACTTATTTGATCAAATTATACGTACAAATTGATTAAAAGAATACTTTTCAACTAAGTAATAATATTTAATTGTAAACAAAAAATGAATAAATGAAATAAAAAGTATAAAAAAAAATTAAATAAATAAACACCTAATGTACCACTAAAAGCAAAAATAGCTGTTAAAAAATATTATAATATGTAATTTGAATGCAAATTTTTTCACTGTGTTTAATAGATAAAATGTAGTAAACAAAATCTAATTATAATTACATAAATGTTAATTATAAAAATAAATAATAACAAAATATACATAGCATTGTGCTGTCACTGGTTAAGATTGTGCCAGATTTAAATGTCTAATATTTATATGATTATACTATTAGTTAAATATTACTTATAATTATAAGTATTATATATAAACATAAACATATTATTATGTACATTTTTATTTTTTTATTTTTAGAATTTATATAATATTTAAACCCATACTATAGGAGCCAAGCTATAATAATAAATAACATAATCAATTATGATTTTCAAAATAGCTTATTTTTTTATCTTAATTAAATGAAAAAATATTTGTTACTAAATATAAGTTTCAATTTGATCAAATATATTTTATTTCATAATATAAGGTATAACATAGAAATAAACAAATCAGGAATAATACAAATAGTTGATTAAACAGTGATAGATATAATTCTCACTAAACCAAGTTAATTAAGTAGCACAACATATAACATTATAATAGCTTCAATTTCAAACATATATTCATAGCATTTTATTTTTAATTAACAAGTACCTACAAATTTAGTTTGAAGTGTATAAAATGTACCTACTTAACAAGTTCAAAAACACATGGATAGTAAATTTATTTTATGCAACTATACTTATTAAGCTTTTTTATATTGTATTTAATATGTACATACAAAACTTAGTATTTTAATGTAAACATGTAAACATAAAGAGTAAATATGTTAAAAATAAACTTATGATGAACTTTTGATAAACAAGTTATAATACTGATTATACATTTAAAAGTAACAATTAATGTTTTATTTCAATATAAATGTTTATCAACTGTCTGTGTAAGTTATTACCAGTACAAAGTTAAAAGTATTTTTCTCCATTATTTTGTTCGATAGACACTAAAATATTGAAAAATATATTCACGGTTTGGAAGACCTAAAATTAATTCTGTTTTTATGACAATCAAGTTTTAAAAAATCTTTATTCGAAAACTATAAAGGTACAACTTTAATAAAGTTTAATAAACTTGTCCTACTTTAGGTATTTGATTGCAAAATACTATTTATCTTTGAATTAAATTATTATTTGATGTCATTTAAGTGACCAATAGAGGTTAACACAGTCATAGTCAATAGAGAATCACATTAAATTATGCAGGTCATACAGAAGTAGAGTGTGAAACATAACGATGAACCATATTTTAAAAAGATTAAAACTATAATATTGGCATTTTATAGAAATCTCATCCTCTAAGAACAAAATGCAAGACATTAGTTTTAAAAAAGTATTTAAATGAAATACACTTAGCTACAATAAGGAAGACTGAAATGAAAAAAAAACTTAAATGCACGTGTAAAAAAAAATATGGCGATTTATGTTAATAATTTGTATGAGTGTTCAATTTAAAGTATACGGCATCGGCCCTTCTTTTTCTTTTTTACCTGTAAAGCTGCTCTAGTAGAAGTTTCAAACACTTCACGAACGCCCTCCTTACTTTTAGCGGAACATTCCAAATACGCAAACGCATTGATCTTTTCGGCCATCGCCCGTCCTTCTTCTGGTCTTACAGGCTCTTGTTTCATCTTGTTTAGCTCACGGATCGTATTGGGATCATTACGCAAGTCTTTTTTGTTGCCAACCAGTATGATCGGCACGTTTGGACAGAAATGTTTCACCTCCGGCGTCCATTTCTCTGGGATGTTCTCCAGCGAGTCGGGCGAGTCAATGGAGAAGCACATCAGGATAACGTCCGTGTCCGGATAAGACAACGGCCGTAGCCTGTCGTAATCTTCTTGTCCGGCCGTGTCCCACAGCGCCAGTTCAACTTGTTTACTGTCCACTTCAATATCGGCGACATAGTTTTCGAACACGGTGGGCACGTACACTTCTGGAAATTGATCTTTGGAAAACACGATCAACAGACAGGTTTTTCCGCAGGCACCGTCGCCGACGATGACAAGTTTCTTACGGATAGCTGCCATTATGTCGGAATGTTATGCTTATCAGAAGAAAAAACTAGGCGTTGGCCCTTTTCCGGAATTTAACTACAAAATCGATCGGAAGTACGCGGTAGCTCACTGTTATAAAATGAGCACAAGACTTTTAAATTTAGCACAAATGATTGCAAGCATGCACTCGATTGAATGGTGTAACTAATAAAATAAAATTCCGAGCAGATAAATTACGGATTACGAAGTGAATGCGCTCATCACGATCGCCAATTGAATGGTGCAGTAATAATTTATCATTACCGATATTTGGGTCACCGATCACTTTGTCCGAACGACACTGAATCTAAGCGACGACGTTTCCACACGAATGCTGCTAAACGTGGGGGGGGCAGTCTGCGTCCCTGGACAACGCCGTCCCGCAGTCCGCACACCAGATCTATTACAATTATTTACTATACCCGTGAGGAACAGCAGCAGCTGTTTATTAAGAATAAATTCAATGTCAACACATAATAATGAAATGTCAAACAGGCAAACAGCTGAACGACGGAACGATGAAGCGTCCTCTACAGTCTACACTCACGCTCATACGAGTCATACGTTATGACCACGGTTAGTCAGCAGCAGTAAGGAACCATAACTAATTATATACGTCGTTATAGTTAGCTATAGTTCTTTGGTTGTATAATCATGAAGATCTCTAGTATTTATGGATATATACGGTTATGGAGACTGATATAGACGTATATAGTGCCCTAGCAGTTGTAACTTGTAATCATAGACAAAACTGTATTATGTCTATGGTTGTAGTATAATGGAAATTTAATTGAATTAACTAATTAATCAATCTATTGGAGATAATTTTGTTTACTAACTTACCCAACATTTCCGTTAAGCCAGTCTTAATTTAAAACTTAAAAATTAAACGTTTATTATAAGATGTTCACAGTTTACTTGACTCGCTGACGACATTTTAATATGAATTTAACATTATTGCAAAGAGTACCTACTTAGAGTAGTGCTATTATTACTATACCACAGAACTAAAATGTAATTCAACCAGATTTTTATAAAACTATAAAAACCTTGTTGTCAAAAAGAGCGTAACTATTTTCCGTTCAAATTGACCCTTCCGTTTGTCGCCAATTTATTGTAATAAAACAGTTTTTATTTTCTGTCAAAACATTTATTTTCAATTTTTATAATTTATTTAAATTTATTTTTATAATTAGTTAATCTGGACAGAGGTTTTTTTTCAGTTCATTTTAATTAAGAACTAATACTATTATCTAAGGTAATATAGATACTTACTGCAATAGTGGCGTATCCAGGATTTTTTTTTCAGAGGGGCTGATAAGTGAAACATTCCATGGTCCATATTGGCCATTGATTCACCCATTTATAGAAAATTGTAAGGAAAAACAAGAATAGCCCAAAAAATTAAGCACCCCCCCCCCCAAAAAAAAAAAAAAAAAAGAATTTTTAATTTTTAATTAGGTTGGTTGTGGCGTTTTTTAGTGATTGATGTACGATGCTGAGAGAATAAAAGACTTTTGTAAGCCTGGTATTCTTCTTTTAGTCATTGTTAAGGGGATTAGATTTATTGTTAGCGTCGATTTTTTTTGTCCGTAAGTCACACACAAATTATTTGAATAATTTAGACGGTTCTTATTTCCTATGTACCGATTGATCTATTGATGTGAATATGTGATATAAGTATTTTGAAAACTGATTTGAATTGGTTATGCATGACGTCTTCTTTGAATCGATTTTCCCACGTATTATATTTTTTTGTCTTAAGTTTTCTAAACAATTAAAAAAAATATTTTTTTATTTGATTTGTAAAAATTTAGGATGTAAATTTTATCAGTTGGATAGTTTTTGCTGCTGAATTGATCTAACGTGTCGTTTTTTAACTAGATATAAGAGAGAGATCTTTATTACAAAGGCTGGCTGTAAGAAATGCTATTGTCACAAACAAACATATCCAAAATGTGACCTTATAGCTGTGGTACCATGACAATAGGGCATACTTGGTGTATTTTCACCATTTATCAATGTATAGTAATACCTAAGTGATGTAAATTAATGTAATTTAAGTTCTGTCTAATAAAAAGGATGTCAATCACAATCCTCCCATCGTATTCGGCGTCTTCCTAAGGGTCTTTTCCCTCTTGGATTATCTTAACATTATTGGTCTTTATCATAGCATCAGGTTTCCTCCACACGTGACCTGCCCATTCCAATCTTTTCTTTTTTATTTCCTTTACTATAGCTCAGTTGTCTAGTTTACGTTGTGGTAAAAACAAATTTAACAATAAATACTCTTGTCAAATCTGTATCTTTCCTATTTTGGCATTGAGTAAAAGTTTCAGCATGGTCACATTTTTATTTTGGATGTTATGATCAAAAAATTTAAATCGATGTGGAAAAAAACGCGTTTCCCGTAATTATTTGTCCCCCCCATAAGAAATACACGGCCGCCCGGAATGACGAGTTTTATGACAATATAATGACGTAAAATCGGCTATAAATCAAAATTGTGTAAACCAATTTTCTAAATTTTTTAACCACATAATATGTAAAACTATCTTGTTTAGATTGTATTAAAGTTTTGAGACTTAAACTAGAGGTTTTATGGAACAATAACTGCGTAAAATTCAAAAATTTCAAAGTTCTATAACTCCCTTAAAATTGATCATAATCAATTGAAAACTAAGCAGTAAACTCGTTTAACCCTTTTTAATGACACATATAAATTTCAAGTCGAACTTTTGGGTATTTGACCGTTTTTGTTTTTTCCTCAGAACTTAAAAAATGATCAAAAATTTTAAAAACGTTTCAAATAAAGTACCATCTCGGATCAATTATCTATCTTTTGAGATATCGTACGTTAAAATCGGAGCATTCTTTCCACTAGAAAAAATGATCACAAAAATCGAAAAAAAAATCTAAATCGATGTGTAAAAAACACGTTTCCCGTAATTATTTGTGTCTCCCGTAAGAAATACACGGCCGCCCAAAATAATGGAAATTTCAAAGATCCATAACTCTCCAAAAATGATCGAAATCGACTGAAATTTCAGTGGAACACTCATAAGACCCTCCTAAATTACATACATAAGTATCAAGTCGATCGGAGCAACTCGATAAATTGGCCCGTTTTTTGTTTTCCTCAGAACTTCGAAAATAATCAAAATTTAAAAAAATGCTTCAAATAAAGTACCATCTCGGATCCATCCATTATCTTTCTTTTAAGGTATCATGCGTTAAAATTGGTGCAGGTTTTCTGCAAGAACTTTTGATCACAGAAAAAAAAAAAAAAAAAAAAAACATCATTGTAAAACCAATACATTCTTCGCTAACGCTCAGAATCTAAAACTTCAGTTACTTAGATTGAAATACGTACGTACGATATACGATATACGAATACCATCGTACCATCTTAGGCCTGTCATCATACTCGAAGATTGGATCTATGTATATATATATATATATATTATAACTGTTCTAAAGTTACCACAATCGTTCAGGCAAAAACTGGCCGCAAATACGGACATTTTAGCCCACCGTGGTACCAGGGGCCCATGATCCGCATGACGTGGCACGAAACCGACACGACGTTCGCGTACACGTGTTTCGTGTTTACGGCGAGGTTTTTGCCACGTGGTGCACTTGAAACGCGAACGTCAGCTTCATGGGACCCTGGTACCAAAATTTGATTATTTTGAATATTTATTGATTAAATTATAATCTATACATATAAAAGTCAAATACCACTGACTGACTCACTCACTCACTCACTCACTCACTCACTGACTAAACAACGCACAGCCAAAACTACCGAACGGATTTATTTGAAATTTTCAGGAAATGTACTTATTACTATGTGTAGGCGCACTAAGAAAGGATTTTTCGAAATTCGCATTTTAAAGGGTAAAAAGAGCTTAAAATAGTTAAGCGTACGGCAGCGTACGGGTCCGCAAATACGGACATTTTAGCCCACCGCCGTACCAGGGACCCATGATCCGCATGACGCGGCACGCAACCGACGCGACGTTCGCGTACACGTGTTTGTGGCCACGTGGTGCACTTGAAACGCAAACGTCGGCTTCATGGGACCCTGGTACCAAAAATTGATAATTTTGCGGAGCGATGGGCTATATTTATTGATTAAATTATAATATTATAATATTCTATGGTTATAAATATACTGTATATATATGGTAGGCAGGGCCGTAGCGAGCATGGGGCAGGCGGGGCGGTGCCCCGGGGCCCCCGACGAGAAGGGGCCCCAAAGGGTCCGTTTTATAATAATATTTCCGTAAGGAGGGCCCTAAATTTACTTGATGCCCCAGGGCCCCCAAGGCTCTAGCTACGGCTCTGATGGTAGGGTTTAGGATGCGGCCGGATTTACTGACGAACGAACATGCTGTCGACATAAAATTTCACCCATCGGCGGCATTCGGTGTTAAATTTCATTTCAACCCTATTGGCCACTTTCGACGGGACGGCGGGGTGACAGTGCACATGTAATTTGAAAGATTTTTTCCCCCGAGTCACTGTTGTGGTCGCCCTAAATCCGGCCCTGCGCACGTACCCATGTTTCACTAATTATATATATACAATATTTGTGTGTATAAAGGAGAGTGTACTTTACCCGGGGACCTTTTTTCGATGTAATAGTGTATAATAGATACGCAGTATTGTCGTAACTGGTTATAGGAGAAACAATTATATACTTAGAAATTAGTACTTAATTATTATTGGTTGCCACCGGTTGTTCGGGCAGACCAGGTACAAAAACTTGCGTCAAATCGAATTTTTGAACACGGCCTACCGAGGTGGTACTTTGTCCGCGAACCAGGGTGGCCGAGTCGCGCTTACTGCAGCGATTACACCCAAAAGTACTCGAACAAACACGATTTTTTTTTTTTACGAATTATCATTTTTTACGGGCAACGAAGTGCTCGGGATCAGCTAGTATAATATATTATAATACTCTATAATTATTTTTTTCTGGCCGCAAATACGTGTATTTTAGCCCACCGTGGTACCAGGGACCCATGATCCTTATGACGCGGCCCGAAACCGACTCGACGTTCGCGTACACGTGTTTGTATTCACGTGTGTACGTGAAACGCAAACGTCGACTTCATGGGACCCTGGTACCAAAAATTGACAATTCCGTGGAGTGACGGGCCACCGTCGTCGCAAATTACACACTCGCACACATGCACCACCAATACAACGAGTAAATTAAATTGCCTAAATTTTACTCCTTAATATATATGGCCGGCACCGAAGAAATTTTATTCAATCTGGTAAAATTGTTCTAATTTTTAGTTGTTGATAAAATTATCATAAGGTTCACAAGATCATTTTGTATTAATTTTATTTAGTAAACTGGGCTCACTCAGTAACATTATTTTTCTATTTTGATACTTACTTTTATCAGGTTGTATTAGTTTTTTTATGGTTAATGAACTAAAAGAAATAAAACTAGCGAGAAAAAAGAGTAAAAACCTATATGGGCAATTTAAAACATTTGAACTCTTATATTATTTAAACTCAAACTTTGAATGTGGTTGAGAATAACTTTTTGGAATTGTACCCCTTTGGCTAGTCGTGGCACTGGCTAAGTCCTAAGTTTACAGTAAATCACAAAATCATTCATTATTATTTATAATACAACAAATAAAAGTATGCATGTACTTTTATTTAATTTCTTTAATATAACACAGTTATGAATTAGGTTCTGGTACTTAAAATCTATAAAATATTGTTTGAATAAAAATATAGTGTAATATTTTTTTTAAATAATATGAGAAATCAGTATCTGCTTTATATTAACATACAATGTTTATTATAAATGAAATAATAGTATAAATCATAAGTGAGTTTTTAATTTATGTTTTCAATAAGCCTTGAAAAACAAGAGGAGGTAAATTTGTTGTGCGATTACATGGTCTTTGTAACAGTTCTTCTCCAGTCTTAGTAATGGGCATTTTTTGATGATAGCTAACTAGTTCACCTAAACAAAACAATTTTGATATATTAATACATTTTTATATTAAGATTGAAATTTGAGAACAAATGTCAGATAGAATAACCTACTACTTAAGAATGTAAACAAAATAATACAATTTTCATGCAAGTTATAAGTAGGTCCACAATATTTAGTATATTGTATAGTAGTTAGTACTAACTACAAATACTATTATAAATTTATAATTTAATACTAGCCATCACATTACTGTTAATTGTTAAATATATATATATATCTATATATAACATGACTGTAATTATAGCCAAACATATATATATATATGTTTTAACAGGTAAACCATAATATGGTACTTATAGATATGTGAAACAATAAAAATGACCTCTCTAAAAAATCAAAAAGTAAATTTTTTTTACGTACAAAAGCATAACTAACCATGTTCATGTAGGTAATTAGAAATACACATAAGTATACTTTCATAAAGCAGCTAAGTACTAATAATTATTTAAATATTTAATCTAGCCAATAGGCACTTAAAGAAAAAAATAATTTTCTGAACAATTTTAATATTTTATAGGGTCATAGTGCATTAATTGTGTAAGATTTATTGTATATTAGTTACATTAATTATTAATACCATTCATATTAAACTTGATCAGATTGATTTTCTTTGTCAATAATGATGTACATCAATTCAATTTTTTGAGTTCTTCCCTAACCTTTTCTGTATCAAATGACAACAAATTTATAAAATGTAATGTGCTTCAAACTCTACATATCATATTCTAATACTTTTTGATAGTGGGAAATTAAAAAATGGTTTGTTGTTAGAAGTTATTTGTAAGTAAAGATGTTATTGCTGGTAAGTTTACAAGAAGAAAAAGTGAGTATTTTGCTAACCTCCTCCTTTTGATTATACCACATTAAATAAAAATAGTTTTAAATACACTATGATCAAAAAACAATAATTGAAAACAACTTACTCAATGTTTTGTGTGATATTTGATTAGCCCCCAAAAACTGATAATGTTCATTAGACGCATCTACCAGGTAATGTTTGCAACAGCCATAGTCTTTGTACGTGATGGCGTACCCCCAAATTCGTTCAGATATTCGTACTAAAAAACTACCCACTGGTTCCTTGTTAAGCAAAATTTCTGCCTCTTGTCTAGTTATAAGTCCTATGAAAGATATTTTAATTTATAGCATAAATCACATTAACAGTATTAAAGTAGTGTAAGTAGGATTGGTAAGGTTACCATGAAACCAAGAGGCTATGGCATTTTTGTTTTGTTCGAATCCAGCTCTTCTGGGTATTTCTTTTGCTCTGAACCATTCAACGACGGCTTTTTTACTTGGCGGCTTAGATGAATTAGGCACAAAAACAGTACTAAAATAAATGTAATTATAGCACATTACTCTCAATTTTTTAATAATTATAATTCAATATATTTGGCAATTTACACCAGATAGTTACCATACTTACTTTAAAGATTTTTCATCGCATAGAAGTGATCTCCTATGTTCTTCTCTAGCTTGACGCGCAATCTGACGTTTTTGTGATTCGGCTTCTTTAGCCTTTTGCTCTATAATAAAACAAATTTGAAAATATTACACATTTTTATCCTGTGTAAATTATACAATAAATGTAGGTATCTATCTATATAGAATATACAGTAATTATTATAATGTGTGCACTGGAAAGTCAATTTAACAACAGATTGTAGTTAATTATTCTTATAATTTACAATTTAAAAAATTGCTGTAAAAGTGTTAGGACTTGGTAGGTACAATGTACATAGAAAATATCAACAAAAAATTGATAACACGGTAAAAAGTAGGTAATACATTTATATGTTACAGCAGTACAGGTCACCAGGTCACCATGTTTATAATTTTTTACTAAAATAGATATTAGATGTTATACCTATTTATATTTTACATTGGTCCATAAAATGGTCTTATGGTTTTATTGCAAGTTATAAAGTGAACTCATTCCAATTTCAAACAGTTTTCATTATTATGAAATGTAAAATTATTCAGCAGCATAGGCGGAACTACGGCTTGGGCTAACTCAGGCTAATGGGCCTTGTATTGGTATGAATATATTTTTCATACATTGAAAAATGCGTCTTTATTTCGTTATTTTTGCCATTACCTATGTGTTTTCCGTGATAACTCTTCCAAGAATTGTTCAAATGCATTGAAATAATTTTTAAACATTATAAATTTAAAACGATTTTGATCTTTTTTGAACTATATATTGCATTATAGTGTTTATAATTGAAGAGCTCACTACAACAACCAGAAAAATCCACTTTTTCAAATTTTTTAGGCGAGCCATTTAAATGTTTCCTTTTTTATTAAGTTATACACGAAATATAAATTTCAATTTATCATAATTTTGGTATCAATAATGGGATTTGTCTGCTTTTTGTAGGGCAGAAACCGTAACAGCTATTCGAGAAAACTTTTCAGTTATAGTTTAAACAGTTAAAGAAACAAATTATTCAACAAAGCAACCAGAATTAAAACCTAAAGGAAAAGGTATTATCTCCCAATGTTTAAACTTAAATTTTATGATTTGTCTCAAAATGATGATTTATATTTTAGTTATTTTAAATGTATTGCTAGTAATTTACAAGGCAAATTTTCGTAAAATGTTATGTGTAAAATAAGAAAAATTATCGATAAATTATTGTTTAAAAAAAATTTGTTTTACCTATCACCCTCCTCCCTTATACTCTGGGTATGATAATTGATAGGTATATAATTGACTTTTATGAGTGGCCCAATCTAATGAAAATGTCTAGTTCCGCCTATGTTCAGCAGTTTCGCTTTTTTTATGGTACATTTTTGACATGAACTATTATTTTGTTATGTTGGGCGATTCAAAAGCATAAATAGGACTTGTTAGAAATGTTGTTTTGTGATGTTGTACCAGCAAAAGTAGAGGGCAGGTCTATGAATATCTATTGTTGTCACAGCGCAGATCTTTGTGGAAGGGTGGATAAGCCAATGTTGAATTAGGATCAAGGATACGTATTTTAGGGGGTTGGGCGTTGGTTTCCCATAAAACACGACCATAAAATTTAAAGGATTATTATGTGTACTTTGGAGGATTAAAGAAAAAAAATGATGAGAAATATTCCAAAATAAAGGCTTTGAAGGCAGTTAATTCCAAATGTTTGAAATTTTTTTATAAAATCTGCTGAAAGTAATAAGTAAAATGCTGCTAATTTGCTAATTACAGAGGCTGTATCAAATTTCTATTCTGTAAAAGATATTGGGAATAGCCTTGCAAAATATCAGCTACCTATATTGATATCAGAAATGCTAAACGTAAAAACAGACTGCATCTATCAAGTTATGGACAATGTTTTAAATCTTGTGATTTATTTTTTTATTTTAAGACTATTATTGGTACATAACTCGTACATTTTGTTTTTAAAAAATTTGTTTTTAAAATTTGTATGTACTTTATAGTCTCATCTTTCTGGACCTACCCTCCAAAATGTTAAAATTAAAACTTCCCGGTTTTTTTAATATTTCTGTTTACTGGATATAATATACGACATATCCTATTTAATAGTAAGTCAACATTTTTTTATTTACCTTGTTCTCTCCAAACTATTTCCTGTTTCATAACTGCTTCTTCGGCTTGTCTCTCTTCTTCTTCTTTTTTATTTTTCATTATTTTATATATTTCCGACGAGCGTTCTTCCATCAACTTGTGTTCCCAATTTTTCACTCGATCGGACACCTGTACAATAACAGTTCAATGACCTTTCTGATTAGGGGCTCATCGAACGATTGGTTCCACAAGTCCACTCGCATAGTTGTATAATATACATTGTACATAATATTATGTCACGTATACATACGCGGTTATACAAATGTGTATAGATGCGTATTTATGTAGGCAGAAATATATATATTTATGTACATATATATATATATATATATACTATATATCATATAAACTGCAGTATTACAATACCTATAGATACACAATGCATGATCAAAAGACTCTATCGTTATTCTTTACATTATAATATAATTCTAAGAATCATTCATACTCAGAAGTATGAGATTGTTTTATTTCTATGAATTGTACAGTGAAACATAAATGAAATACTTTGTTGAATGACAGTTCTTTCAAAGCTCCGCGTATTGCAGGTTGAGCATCTGTTGAACACGGTTTTTTTGTATTTCTAGTCTTTAAATCTTCCACGGAACAATATATCTCTTCACTTGCATGCGAATATTTATTTTCCGGCGGATTAAACGGCGGCTTTGTTTTGTTTTCCAACATAGTGATTAATTCATATTCGACTTTTAATCTAGATCGAGTTAACAGAAACAAACAAACATAATTAACAGTAGGTAGGTAAGTACACCTTATTTTCGGAGTTGTTTTTAAAATTTGAGTGAAACAGAGAAGCTGCAGCTCATCAAAACATTTTTCAATAGCCATTCAAACGTTATATGCGGACATTTTATTGATGCAAAATGTTTAATATTGATTTGTATGTTGATTTATTATGAAAGTTAGAGAAACTTAGCGAACAAATTTCAAAAATATATTATGGTTATATTTCAATGGCAATTGCCAATGACTAGAGAGTCTTTATTGATTATTTTTAATAACATAACCTTTCTATATAGTCTCAATAATGATAGCTCTCTGACTACAGCTATTATTGTTAAGTCCAAACTAAAAAGTAAAAAAGATAATATGACAGGTAGGTGACTGATAAATTTACTTAATATCCTCAAATAGTCCTTATTTCACTCAAAATAAAAACAAACCAAAGGAAAAACAATTATTCTAATTTTCTTTTGAAAAACAATGAAAACGTTAAATTGCCAATTGATAGCTTTATATTTTGCGTCCAATTCTTTTATGCATCATTCAATAAGTCATTGATTTTTTTTAAACTTAAATGTAAGATGGTACAATTTTAATAGATCAACAATTTAACATTGTTTATAACTAAGTTTATAATACTGTCATTGTAAGCATTGAGCATATTAAATATTCGAAAATTTAATTGATAACAAACGTTAGACATGACACAAGTACATATTTTATACCATTTTAAAGTGTTAAATTTTTCAATAAATGGGATTTTCGTATTAACAGTATTTTTTTGTTGTTGTTTAACTTATAAAATGTAGAAAACTGTTCAGTTTTAAGTTTCATCGAGATTTGGGACATATCGTGAATATAGGTAAGTATAATTTTATACAAGTACTTATATTTTTTATACATATTAAGACGTTTGTTTTATTGTTGAAACACTATAACAGTATATGTACACGTTATTGGGTGTAATTTTTTTACAAGAACTTTAAAATAAAAATATATTATACTACATTGCTTTAGATATTTGACAGTTACAATTTTTTCTATCCGACTCTAGGGTAATCTTCCAAAATCCCTTTAGGTACACTTCTTTTATGTTGATTGAATTCGATGTTACTTTTTTTTTTTTTTTATCAAATCAATCTGAATCGATACATTCAAATGTATAAAATACAAGTATTATTAATAATATCACTGTATATCTCTACAGGTGTCATATAATAACAAACCTCAGTTGTTCAGTCTCGTGTTCTGCTTGTAATCTTGCAGCTTCTCTAGCCTCTTCTTCGATTATTTGCTCAATAGTCTTGTCATCTTTGTGTTCACCCATGATCCACGTCCAAGGTTCGCCATTAGCGTCCAACATCCACTGTACATTCTTTTTACCTAAATTAAACACCGTATAAAAATGTACGTTTAATTATGAACAATAATTAACAACAACACGCTATTATAAACATTTTTCTTACTCTTTGATCGCTTTGGAGTCATGGGTTTGCCGTCCTCTTTGTGATCCCAAACGCTCCAACGTCGCACTTGCTCTTCGCGCATTCTGCAAAACAGTGTTTGTTTTTGAGCTTCGTCTAGTTCAGCCAGCAGCTCTGGATCGACGTACATGTCTTTGAGAATCTGCTGAAGCATGGTGAGTCTGAAATTTAAATATGAATCGTTTATAACCGGCCTGTTTGCTTGTTTTATATACCCAGTTCTACTGGTTAAAGACTATAGATAATTGATTTTCGATGCACTTAAGACATTTTCTTTTAATCACGTGCCGTTTCGCTAGCTCAAAGTGAAAGTAAATACAATGTTCGGTTCATGTATATTTACTTATACTTAAAAAAAAAAAATACGTACACATGTGGGACAAGTGCAATGTGCATATGTATATGTAGTGAATATATTATTCTATAACTTATTTAAAACAAAACGAATTATACAGTTAATGTAAGTACTATTTGGGTAAGGTATCTGGAAATGGTTTTTCTGATCAGATAGTCATTGAAACTAAGCTTTTATTACAGGTACTAGGTATCTAAACAATAAAGTAAAATGTATAAAATATCATTAAACATTGTCAAAAAAATTTTTAAGTAACCACAGTTATTGATTACAATATAATTACCGTTATTATAGTTGCTAAAGATCATAGTCGACTTAATGAATTAGTATTTGTAACGACTATCTTAGTACATTGTAATTACTATAGTATAAATGGCCTAGGCTTTTTGTCTGCAGAACATTAACGCGAGTACAACTCGTTTTTTGTTCTGCTTGGCCGAAGATAACATATTTAAAAGATAACCATTTATTTTAATAAAAACATTAACGATCATTTACGCGATTATTTTATTATTATTATTCAGAGAAAGTATAAATCAGTACCTGTTTACAAAAATACGTATTATTAAAATGTTTATTTACTAATTTAGTAAAAACTGGATGTATGAGAATAACTAACAGGACATACCAGGATAACTAGATACGTACTATATAACTTTTGTGTAAAGTATCTTCTAGCATTTTTAAGGTATTAATTACTTTTGAAAGTAAATGGCTTGCAATCCGATTTTCAAAAACTGTGGTCTATTGTAATGCACAATTTAATCTAAATTACTAATAGAAGCTCAAGCTTATTACTTTTAAAACTTAGAATAGATATCTTTATAATACATGATGAAAACAATGTACGTGTATTCACAAAATAATTAATAATATTTCACTTAAAAATAATAAAATTTTTTGTTAATTTCATTGTATCTGTATGATATGAAAGTTGATTTTACAACGGGAATAATTTTATACGTGCCCTTAGGATATCATAATATTATATAGGTTATATTATTCGACCCAGGTTTTTAGTTGAAATATTTAAAATTTTAAAACATTTATTTATATTATAAAACGAATTTATTTTAAACTGTTTTTAACACTTGTTAAAAAATACATGTGTATGATGTATACCTCTATTTATGCCAAACACCACGACAACGGTGCATAATATAATATAATGTGGTGGTGTAATTTGACAGGGGTCACTTCCGCACCAATATTTACAAAAAGTAGAAAGTGTGTCAGGGCTGAAAAGAACTTGGGAACACAGAATAATTTACGTCATTATTGGTAGTTTCACTAGTTATTCTATTGTTACACTTTAAAACCGAAATAATCTGTAATAACTTCTTTATTGACGATGAAAAGACTATAATATGTATATAGGTTCAACTATATAGCATTGATTATAAATGGTACTATTTAGGTTGTGGGTATGTTAAATATTGTTAATCATAGTTAATACTAATAATAGTATGAACTAGCGTATTATGTTCAATATTAAAACCTTAAAATAAAAGTATACATTAAAGTTACACATTTCAAATCAGGGGAGAAATGGCCCGTATCCATAAGATTTTTAGTTGATACCTACATCACAAATAACAAAAAAATAATAGAACATCATTCATAAATAATGTCATAATATTTAATTAATTATTACATACGTAAATATTATGTGTAATATTACTTATGGTTTACGTTTAATTATATGTTTTAATATTTAACGAACCTCTAGCAATTAATTTTGGAGTACCTTTTGTACTAGATACTACAGTATAGGCAGACTGATGGAATAATTAATAACACCACATCGATACTTTGACCTTTATGACTAGAGTAATAATTATGACCAGAGTATTTGCATTTTACACTACAAAGCATATTATAGTTCTATTTGCACGTGAAAAATGTGATATACAAAAGGTTTAAAATCGTGCAACGTCGCCGAATTTGTCTTAGGCCGTGAAAAAAAAAATATTTAAAACAAATTTGCATTAAAAAAACGTGTTAATATTTTTACATACGGGTACAAGATAGAGAAAAAAATGTAAGGGTTGGTTGATTTTTAATTTTATTAGATTTTTTCAATATAAATATAGGTGGTTGTCATTTTCAATTATATTATAACTATATTGAAATAACACAATTAAAATGATTTATACTTGGAGACACCAGCTACCTACTTCTTAGTTTAAAATTTATCGTTTCTCACTTTGAATACAATTTAAAATTTTTAAAAACACTACCAGACTGTGATGAATTGCCTCTCGTTTGTAGTTACTCATTACTCATTAGTCATAAGACATTATTTTCTACCTTAATTCTAGTTACTTAGTAGGTACTTTAGTATTATTGTTCACTGTCAACTACCTAGTTTTGACTGAGTTAATGTTATAATAAAATATTATTTAAAATATAGAGAGTTATTGTTTCTGTCGTGGGTAAAGTTAGTTAATTTAAAACAATATAAAAACACGTACGGTATATGACGTTCCTATAAAAAGCCATGTATGAAATAATCTACAAAGTTTATGACTGGTAAATCCAAACTTAAAAAATATGTTAATTTGAATAATTTTATCACTGTTCATACCAGTTCAAATATGAAAATAGTTACGTTTCGATAATTGAAAAAAAAACTTGTTTTAATTGACGGAATCGTAAAGTTATAATTTATAAATTATAAGTAATCTAACCGTACCAGCAACATCATGTTCGTTAACGATGTTAGTAAGTATTTAACAACAATAAATACAGATTACAATATGATTTTTAATGTGAAAAAAACATAAATGTTTTGAGTTGATTCGACAGATCAAGAACTCAAAAATGTGTCACTGTCGCATGTTAATAGGTAGTTGTCATTGATAAACAATGATGTAGGCACTTCATAGACCATAATGAGTATTAAGTAAAACTAACATGCAAAAATTGTTACACCCACAACGCACACAACAAATGAATAATGAACATTGGACTAAAGTGTTCCTATATATACATAAAATAACTGTAGAAAACAGCTGGAATTTTTGATACAGCTGTAACAACAAAAATAACATTATATACTTCAACTAAATGTAGATAGTACATACACATTTCAAAACACATACTGTTATTTTTAATTGTTTTTTTTTTTTTTTGAAACGTAATTATTAGCAAATGTGTGAAAATACAGATGGAAAAATATTTTAAACTTACTTTTCTTGCAAGTAAACAATATGGCCATATTTACGTTAAAATACAAAAGTAGACGTGTTTAGTTCGTTAAATGCATAATATATAGTCAATTCATATTACGTTTGTTCTAGCAATAAAGCAACAACCGTTATTGTAAATTGTTTTAAAGTATACGATATTAATATGCGCTTAGAATGAATATTGATATTTTTTATGATTATTAGAATACCTATAGAACAAGATAAAACTATTCACTATCCATAGTATAGTTTTAGTACCTACATACCGTAAATATCTGTAGTTTTAATTGTTTTTAATTTTTAACTTTAATTATAACATAACGGTCGGTACGAAGTTTAAAATACCATTCGAGGAATTTTTAAGCGTTGAAAAAACGTCGCAATAGACGAATAAAGCTATGATAAATAAATAATTGTTTGTCAACGTGTACAAATTAATCAAATAATTGTTATGATTTCCGAGCGATGACTATGACGCCACAAGCAAACGTCAAAAATATAATAATTCTTTTTCACTTTAGAGACAAAGTACAGCATAAACAAACTATCTTATAAAATACAATATTGTGCTGTTGCTCAGGCCCCAGGTTTAGTTATGTTATATTTATATTCTTAACTAAAACCATAACCACCACCATTCCATTGATTACCCAACGCGGCAAAAGTGTCGAGTTTTTAACTTAAATTCGTGTATAATAATTTGTGTTACAGATTATTTTTTGTTCAATAATAGTATCAAAAATCTTCGACCAAAAACTTATTTTTACTGTTTTTATTTTGTTTTAACGTATTTAGGGATCAAATCTTAATCGTTTTTAGCCCAGTAACGATACTCAAATCAGTCAGTTAGTCAAGACGTGCTACTCAAATGGATTTAATTATTAATAATGAGATTCGAGAAAAACAGAAGTGTATATTTGTTTAGTTATTGCCTGTAGGTATATGTAGGTACAATATATTTATTTTTTTTTAGAATCGCTCCTTTGAAATTCCTGTCTAATTCATAATTTTGAAATACTATACACATGTACCTATATAGAGTATTAGCGGTTACCTTGCAGAGAATTCCATGTAATTCTGTAGCCGATTAGGAAACACGCCGTTTTACTCGCATAACACTATATTTTATTATAATCAGCATCGAGTCGGCGGTAATCAGATTTCTAGGAAATAGTCGTCATGTAACCGTATCGTAATATATCTTAAGGTACCTATTGTTTTTGTGTACTGATTATTCATACTTTATTCTCGGACGTGCCGAAAACTAGTCAAACCCAATCGGGAGAAAAAAAATTCTTTGTTAAAATTACAAGGCCATTTGTGGTCTTAAATGTATAAACATGGATATTTTATAAGATTATAAGTGGTTGACTATTAGTGTTTGCGTTCTGGAGCATTTGTAGATATATTTCTATTCAGTAAAATATTGTAGGTATACGATACCGTATTATACAATAATATAGGTTTACCTGAAAGTTAAAACAAGCGATAAATTATTTTACATTCTGAGCGTCTAGCGATGAACGTGTTGATTTACAAAGATGTTTTTTTTTCTTAAATTTTTCGTGAAACAGAATTGCATCAATTGTTACAAATGATACCAAACAACATCTCAAGTTTCATTTGAAGCCTTTTATTAAATAATTTCATTATCAATCTCAATCAGTTTTCAACAAAAAGAAAACTGGAATCACTCTGGGTCAATTGGGTAGTTTGATGCTATGGTAAATATTGTTTTACGTAATAATTTAATTTAATTTTGAAATCTTTAATAACAAATTTGTGCGAGTCACGAATATTTTTTCAAAAATAAGTTACAGGTATGATCTATTTTTCACAATTTCCCAACTTTTAACGACTAAAAAAAAATTGTGACTACGGATTTTCGAAATTTTCTAGTAGCATATAGATTTATATGTTGGAAACCTTGTATTAGATTTTCAAAACTTTTTGTTGAAAATTAAATTTTTTATCGAACACAAATTACGAAAATTTAAAAGTTCTTTACTTAGCTCAAAAATTTTCAAAAATCTCTTGAAACTTGTATAAAACCTGTATCTTATCTTTTTCAATATTTTGTGAAAGTGTCAACTCACTCCAATCGCTATTTTGGCAGATATGGCTAATAAATTAAATCAATTATGTCAAAAACGCGTTTGCTGTAATTTTTAACATTTTTCTCTTAATTTTTGCATAGTTTTTGTTATCGTCACTTTTTTTAAATTTTTTACGCTTAAATCTATGACCCCTTTAAGTACCGTGCAACAAAGTAGAGTTACTAGAAACCGGTACTGAGTGTAAATATGGGAGCATTATTGCATATAAGTTATCGCGTGATTTTATATATGTAGTGGTAAAAAAAAAAAACACATTATTTAAAAAAAAACCTTTTAAAACCAATAAAAAACATTTTAATATTAGAAAAAATGTATACACCTAATACTCATATAATACTTAAATTTTTTTTTTTTTTTTCGTAATTGAGCGCTTCGCTCAACAGTAAGATTAAACTTTCAGTACAGTTAGATTGAAAACTTCGTAAATTTTGTTATAATTGCGATTAGAAATATTAGTAAACATGCAAAAAAATGCTCCAAATTTAAAAAAAATATGCACTTTCGTTCAAAATCTCTGAAACATACAAAAATATGCACATTCAAATGTATGGTACAGTATAATCAAGCAATGAATTTATTTTGCATATTGATATTTTTTGCCAAGTATAAAAATGCAAAAATGCGAAAATCCCGAACCCTGCGGCGAAACATTGCCAACACCGTTGTCATCCATATAATATTAAAAAGTTCCCGTGTTTCACCTCGTGCAAATCACACCCCTCACGTGTGTACTTATAGAAGTAGTAATTGCATTTATATATTGGACGGGACAATGCTGGGAAAGTTATTGAAAACAATTAACTGCGATAAGATAATTGAATTGCCTTCAGTTAAAAGTTTAGTTACCAAAAAAAAAAAAAACTAAATAAGTAAAAATGTTTAAGTTAGAAAATTAAATAAACTGAGATAAAAAAAAATTACCTAATTTTTTTTTTTTTTTTCCGATAAAATATTTACAAGTCATAATCTGTAATATTTTCAACTCACGTTGTTAGGAACATAATATTTTAAATGATCAAAATAAAAATAAGCCAATGAATTAGTTTCGGTTGTTGCGGTATTGCTTGACAACGAAAAAGATAGAAATAAACACTAAACTTTGCAACGATGATGATCAACTATATAAAAAGTTGAATAATGCGACAAAATTTTTAACCGAAAAAGTTAATAATAAGTTAAAAACTAAAATAATTAAGTTGAAAAGTTAATTGTTTTTTAACTTTTTAACTATAGTTGATGTCCACCTTAGGGACGAGAGAAAACGGGAACACGTCGGCCGTATAATGTGGTCATATATTGTGCAGGCAGCACAGCTGCGTAAGTTAAAAGTAACGCGTCCAGACAGCTCCAGCAGACCGACGCATAATAATATGATGCAGTACCGAAAAAGAAAAAAATCAGCCGCGCGAAAAGACGATACGCAAAAAGAACGCAGCGCGCGATTTCCCATCGACACGATAAGTAAAAGAAAAAACAAAAAAAAACCACGTAACACGTAATAACATAACACGACGTGCGCGATGGCGGAACGCGCTTATATTGTACACTGGGCCCGTTTTGTAAAATAAAAAAAAAATATTATGTGTGTCTCCTTTCTACACGCTGCAAGCGATACGCAAAGCGCAGCTCAAACACGAACAGCTCAAACCCGTGCGTAGTATATTTTATTCGCACATGTGCCAACTGGAATAATAATGTAGGTACCACAAAACAATAATAAAAAAATAATATCGAGACAAATATTATTATGACTGTGCTGACTACGGTCAAATCGAATCTCTTTTCTACACGACAAACGTACGATCTACACGTATAATACGTACCTGCAACTATAATGGCAAATGGTTCATTGTAATATTATAAACCGAAAAAAAGCACGCAACGGGGAATTTCACCGGCACCGGTGCGCGCGCACATTCTGAATATTCCCGGTGTTTTTACGTGTTATATTGAAATTTTTCAAAAAAATTCGTAAAAGTACGTGTTGAAACATTTGCGTTCAAATTAAAATGCGTTTTGAACCGGACTGCATACGGCGGGAACAACGCGTTAAAAAACGTATTTCAGTAGATTTTTGCCGAACAAAATGATAAACGACGGTGTCAGGAAAGTATATTGCGTGAAATTCCGTGTTGTGGCCGGTTGATCTGCACCACGATACCCATTTTCCCGATGCCGAGCTGTGTTATACTCGTGGCTATACAGCGTCAATAAAAGCACCGTAACTTGGATACTTTACCTACAATAATTATTATACTGCACGATCTCTATAATCTCGGTTTACGCTTCACAGCCATAAGTGGTTTCAGTGGCGACCTTAGGAGAAGGGGCCTTGAAGTCGGGGACTCCCTTGAGAATCCAAAAAAAACACTCCTAAAGTTTTTCGTTATTTGTTCATCCCACTATACATATATGATATTATATTCTTTGAAAAATCATAGTTTTGAATATGACCTCCACCCACTACGCACCCAATTTAGGGCCGCCACTGAGTGGCTATTATATATATAGTGTACGCCTACCGGCTACCAAACGCATTGTACCCGTACGTTGTTTCATTGTATTGTCTACATTCTACTTTATTTGAAAACCGCGACGACGTATTATCTTTGAAAAAAAAAATCTAGATGAAATCATAATTTTTGTTGTCACCCGACGCATATAATGTATGGAAATTATTTTACATTGTAAGTATTACAATAGTATATACGTCATATACCTAACCTAACCTATACGCATCTAGGTGTGTAGTGTGTACAAAAGAAATCATTCATAGCGACGGAGGAAAAAAAAAACCATAAATAACACTGCAGCAATAGTTCAATGTCCACTCAATGGAGCTCGCATTATGTAAAAGCACAGCACTCGATATTATTTTTAAAATAATATAAGTACGTATAGTGCTTGGGGAAACGGAAAAAAACATATAATATTGAAAAACTACCGCCGATTTTCGATTTTATCTTTGTCGCAACATTTTATGTTACCCCGACATCAATGATGCTCTGTATAGGAGCCTGCAGTTGGTAATAATAATAAAAAGTGTTTGAACAAAATGACGGTTTGACGAATCGCTGTACACGGAAAAACAATAATAATACAATTAACTCAAGAATACAATATATTATATATTGTCACTTATATACATATTATTGTTTAATGATGCGGATACACGTCACGTGGGAAATGCCCTTGATTCATTTTGACTTGGTATCCTTTTGTTTTATACACGCATGAAAATTTTTACGAATTAGAATCTCGAGGTTTTCATTCGAATAATAATGTTATCAAAAGGTCACGGTGTCGGAATCTCAATTCGTTTATCAATATTGTAGAAGCTTTTATAATAATATTATATAACGCGTAGAGCAAACAGGTTCACCTCATCCGTGTGGAATTGCCATCACGATTCAAACATCACATAAATTATTTAATGTATCGGCTAAATTTACATACCTATATAAGCGTTTGTTGCTGAAATATATCGTTGAGAATTAAAACTTCACTTTGAGTGCCTGGAGTTTTACCCTCAAGAAGGCAGACGGATGACAGTAAGTCGGATAGATGTTATGAACACTACATGTTTCATGAGTATTAGTATATGACTCGTAAAAAACAAAAAACAAAAAAAAAACAATTAGGCGTCGGACGGGAGGCTTGTTGGATTAGCTATTTTGTTTTGGGTGGGTTCGGAAGTTGTAGATAGATGTTTGTATCAAATCAGTACAAGCGAAAGATTGCTCAAGATTACGATTCTCAGCGACCTCAGGAAGTCTAATACACTGCGAGTTCTTAACATTTATGTTTTGGCTCAAAAGTTTTTGAAACTTTTATGACGATTTATATCTACTCCGAAAATGTCGAAAATGAACATTTACCTATAGAATTGATTACCATTATGTACGTTTGTATGATTTACCCATTTTAACGACGAGTGCTGCAAAGTTCAAGATATAGTTTAATAATAATTTTTAAAATTTTTCAGGATCATAGTTAACTCGAAAATAATCAATAATTCAAAAAAGGTTTCAACTAAAGTCCAATCTCGAGCCAAGTATCCATTTCTTGACATGCTATACGTCAATATTGCAGCACTCCTTCAAAAAAGAAAGAAAGATCATTTCAAACATTTGGAGCAAATTGTTTGAAAACGTTTTGGTTTTCGAATCATAACTCCAAAAATAATCAAATATTGAAAAAAAAAAAAAAAAAAAAAAAAAAACGCTTAAAATATAGTAAAATCTTAGTACGCTTTCCTATTTTTTTCAGTATCATAAGTAATGATTAGACCACTCATTCTACCCCAAAAAATAATCACAGAGAAAAAGAATCATTATAAAATCAATATATACATTTTTCGCCACACACGGGAAATCTAAAACATAATTCTGACAAAAGCACTGAGCATAATGAGAAAAATGTTTTGTGTGCAGGACACTAGAAACGTTAGAAATATATACGACCGTATAACTTTCTAAGTATTAACTTTTTCAAAAATATAGTCCATTGTTAAGTTTACTGCAAAAGGCATTCATTGAAAAATCAAAATGGATTACCATAAAATGTAAAAATTTGTCAATATTCGATTTGTCTGACAAAACAAATAACATCGACATAATAACGACTATTCGAGTTCAAAATTTGATTATTCGTAAGCACTAAAAATTATTAAACAATAAACACAAGTATATACTTAATCTGATTTTCTAACATGGAACGTTATAATGTAGAAATAAATGAAAGTTCATTAAATGACCTATTTATAAAAACAAAAAATTATTTTAAGGTCAATTGAAATCATCACAAGTTCTATAAATTTTTTTTTAGAAATTTGTGATTATATTTTATTTTTGTTTGGTGTTCGGTATTTTTTTAAGGTTTGTACGAGAACTAATGGCAAATATGTTTTATTACCTACTTAAAAGAAATTAAATAAAGCATGTAGACTTAATAATTTTAAATTTGTTTTTGGTTAGTGAAAAAATAAAAGACCTGCAGAGCACAAAGGAAAATTTTCATTTTTATACACTTTTTTTACATAATTTACCAAACACATTTTTATCCAAAGGTTCTCTCTAATTTGTTTGTACACGCGTTTTTGTCGAAAACCATTTTGTTCCGTAGATTGAGATTTACCATTCTAACACAATCTATACATACCGTAAACATAAACGTGGATGATTGACGAGTATAAAATGCAAGATAAACACGAATGTTTTTTAAAAATACATTAAAATCGGTAATCTAAACTCATGCTAGACTTTGTATGTCTTTAGATTATTATATTATTATGGTAGGTGGTATTATAGTACCATATGTTCAAAATTTATTCTCTTTTTTTTAATTATTTTTAGCAATACAAAAACGAAACATAATCGACGAATAGAATAATTTCGGAGTTAAGATTTAACACATGTTTTAACTGTTTGATCGTATGTTTTCTTTATGCAATGTATAAATGCATAATTTTTTGTTATTCATACATTTATTTGAGCCAACTCTCAACAAGGTCGATACAAATATTAAGCTTCTTTTAATAACGAAATCCGACTAACTTTATCGCAAAAGGAAGTATTAACTTCCATAACTTCATTGTTCACGTCTCAAATAACCAAAAAAAAGTAAATAGATTATTGCGTGTAAAACGCACGTGTTTTCACATCAAATATTAAGTAAGTCATAGTGTTACGATTGATCGAACAAAATCATTGATGATTTACAAATAATTTAACTTAGGTACGAACTACTACGTATTTACTTATCACACAAGTATAAAATTACACGGCTGTATTTAAATTTGATTTGTAAGTACTTATAGTACATAAAAACGAATACCAATAGAACCATCAACATTTCTATTTTATCAACACAGTAAATAACTTATGTAAAATTAATACTGATTTCAATAAACAAAATATTGAAAAGAACAGAATTCACAAATAACTATTTTACCATACCATAAACGCTGAGTACAAAAATGATCATATATAAAGCCAAATTCATTGAACTTAATCGTAAAAAAAAATATTTAAAATTATAAGTATGATATTAAATTGCGTAGCCAACATTTATTACTTGTGATTCTTGATTTTATTCATTATATTGTAAGTTGAATACATTTTTTATAAATAACACATCATTTAAAAATATAGATACCTAAAAGTACTTCACACTAATCACTATTGTTGATAAAATACCTAGTTAATTTTAAAATTTAAAATGTTTGTAAAAATAAGTATAACCTAACCAAAATTAAATTAATTTTTATTAATATAATGAACAACACCGGTATAAATTTAAAATCTTTGTTGTATAATAGGCAAGTAATTCATGTTATGTTATGATTTATTTGATGTAGGTATAAATTATTGTCATTTATAGTTGTTGACTAAGCGGTGTGTATGAGTATTCTTACTTCTTAAGGATTAAAATTGTCTAATGACGGTTTCTTTTGTTTGCGTTGACTAATTTACGAGTAGGTAGTTGTTGTCAAATGGACAGCTAAAATGTCATTAAACAATAAAAGTTATAAATAAAGATGCACCTACTACTAGTCTGTTTTTAATGAGCAATACTAGAAAAACTATTAGTATATTATTTTACCAACAAAAAAACATCCATAATAATAAACAGAGAACTACTGTATAGGTTTCCTAATAATAATCTATTAATCTATCAAATAATAAAAGTCTTTTAACGGCGATGATCTTTTTGAAAATAGTTATTTACGTGCGTGCGTGTGTTTTACTTTTGGCCTTAGCATCAGGTACTACATTGAATAAATTCGGAAATTGAAAATGATTCTAAACAATGAAAAAACGAACTAGTAACACAAAGAAGTTAAATATTGTCATGACAAATAAAAAAATAAAAATAAATATGTTCAAGTGGTATAATTTCAAATCACTATAACTCAGTTAGATCTATACCACATAGTGTAAAAGATAATAATTAATTAAAAAATAATGGAATATCGGAATTTAGTGTTAAATATAGCACCTATAAAGCAGAGGATTGTCTAAGAAAGGGATTTGGGGAGCCAACTGACCTATGATTATTTTATTATTTAAAAATGTGCGCGTCTCGTATCTCTTATGAAGTCTCTTATCGAAGTCCACTTATGAAAACTTAAAATAAACTGAAATTTAGCTCTTTATAATTTGAATACGAAGTATGTATAGATACGGTGTTTCAGCTTATTGATATTAAAAAATACATTTCTAAATTCACTATACGTTAATCAGATTTTTTAATTTGAATGGGTGGCGACTGCGCGGTAATGAAAATTGAAGAGTTCCTATCTATTTCTACCTATTAAAAAAATATCAGTTTTAGTGCGTATCCATAGAAATTTTGAAACCTTCAAAAATTCGAATAAAATTCAATTAATAAAATGAAAATTTTTTTTATTATTTTAGTAATGCGATTCAGACATTCAGTAAAATGTTTCGTGTACCACCTGATATCATATAATGGGACACTTTATAATATTTGATTTGATCTTTTACATCCAGTTATGGTGTATGATATATTAAAGTATACAAGTATTATTTCAGTAAATAAATAACAATAATCAAACACACATAATATGTAACATACCATATATACTACCACAGCATGTGAGACCCAGAAATTTGGCACGTATATATTATACCGAGACTATTTTATACGAAAGAACAGTGCGGCGCATGTTAAAATCTTAAACAGAAAAATATTTACGGTTAAGCAAATGTAGGGAACAAAACATATTTACCAATATAAAAAAAGAATAAAAGAAAAAAAAAACAATTTTTATTCGTCATCGTTAGTCAGTGCGATTCGACTGTGAAACAAAGTGTCAACGATTTGGTCAAGGGCAGAACATACCTCATGTTTGTACCTATAATAATACAAATGGCACCTTCTCCTGCAACATAGGTAATATGGTGCATTGTATTTTGTATACACAACGATTTTGTGCATCGGGTGTCTTAAAGACGTTTGACGTTTGAATGGAAAAATAATGTACACTTAGATTTTTACTTTCGCAGATTTTTGAATAGATCGAATATTGTGTATATCAACAATTATTTTGCCGGTTCAGTCGGTTATAGAATTAATTAAAAATAACATGTTCAGTTCTAATATTTTGATTTTACAAAAAAACGTACGTTTACTCTTTATACCAAAAAATTTACAACAGTTGTACTATATGTTATTAAATTCAAGTAGGTATACCTAAATGAACAACATAAATTACTAAATACCTATTGATAAATATAGGTAACCGTAACTAATAAAATAATATATACACGATACTTAATATAACCATTAATAAATGGTAGAAAAACATAATATATATATAATACATGTCATAGACAATTTTCTAAATCGTTTAATTCATACAATCGTACTCTAATTTGTTTTTTGAATTGAGAGGTAACAACTAACAACTATAATAAAAATCAGCTTTCACCTTTTTGGTATCAGTGAGATATTTTGAATTACGTCAACTATGTACAAATATATTAAAGTAAAAATGTTGAAATATTTAAGTCTCGTTATTATAACTGATCAAATAGTTAATCACAGATAAGATATTTTTATTTGTTTCCATGTATGTGTGAAATTTATAAATATATATTTCCATGTATAATTATTACAGAAGTTGTAAATTATTAGTTTAAAATGATAAATACGTAAATAGCTGACGTATAGATTTTACACAATATACTGATCATGGTGTTTTAAAATGATCACTAATCACGATATACCTATAAAATTGTATTGTTTATCAAATGGACACTTAGTGTAATACAATTTTTCGTGTTAAATTGGACACTTTTAGGGTAACTATTTTGTTTTCAACAGTAATAAAAGTACTAGCATAGAAATAAAGTACCTAGGTATATTATAAAGACGTATTTATAAAATATATTATACTTAATATTATGTTTTCTATTTTCTCAATGCGTAATATAAACAAGCATAAAGCACATACAAGTAGATAGTTGATCATTGTTTTTGTAAAATGTTTATGTTTTTTATAGATTCTTTTGTGAATGAATATAATGCTGCTATACACAGACACACTGCTCTGCGACAAAAATCAAATCTTAAATTTATGAGCATCATTTGCTTTAATTTTATTCTCCTAAATGGAATATATACATATACCTACGAGTACTTAAAATATAAAGTTGTTTATTGTAAATATTATTATTTATTTTAAAATATTGAGCAAATAGTTTTTTTTGGATTAAAATTGTGTACAGTTTTGATGATTCCTCCCATAGAGTATCAGTGATTTAAATATAATATGTCAATTATTGTTACGAGTTGAGAGTTTTGTAACTATAAAGTAGATATGAGAATTTTCTTATGTTGTTGACAATTTGATTGAATAACAAAATAATTAAACTACAATTTATCAAATACATGTCAAATTACGTGTAACTAATGACATTTAATACATATAATATATAGTATAACTACGTTTTTAACAATAAATTACCTTTAATCACATAGAAAGTTATTATATTTCGTCAATCACTAAGTCGTTTTTAGAATTAATACGTATATAATGTATATATTATATGTATTTATAGTCTTGAGAACACTGCTATTCTCAGGGCTATAATTCCTGTACTAATACAAGCTGATTAAGCACCAAACCTATATAGTAATAATTAATAATATACAGTATATAATAATTTGTTTTATATTATATTTAATTTACCAACAAATCTTTTAAAATTTCATGACTCATCAACTAACTTTAAAAGATTTGTATAGTATGCCTGTACAACTTCCCGTGCAAACATTTGAATTAATACAAATTAATGTAAAAAACCGTTTTTTAACCAACTGTACTTCATACGCATACGCAAAATATTAAATACATCATACATGGTATGTTATTAAAAAATAATGAAGACGGTTTAGTGTGTCATTCTTGAAACAGTTACATGACTTGGGTAATGGCCGGGAACCGGTAGAAAACAATCTCAAAATTAATAAACAAAACAACCTACCTAACGGTAAACGATAAGTAACAATTAAAACAAAAATTCATAAATAGAAGTTTTTTTTCAATAAAGTAATAACTTTGTAGTAGATATCGTAACAAAAACTTATTACGATAAACGCGTAGGATAAACATATAGATAATTCAATAATGTCATTATATCTTCTTTATTATGTTAACTATTCTGGAATTTTAACATATTTTGCATTTTGCATTTTTGTAACATTAAATAAGTTATTATAAACAGTAGATATACATGATAGTTTATAAATATTATTGACTGACTGGATGGATAAACACCAACCGTCAAGTATAAAATATGTTAATATTTTCTGCAGAACACTAAACGTGTATAATGCACATCATAAAAGTAAATGCAAAATAGGTGGCTACTAAACATATTTTAGAAAACTGCTTAAACCTAAATAATTTTTATGTTTTTGTAAACTTTAAATGCAATTTTTAAATCAATTTAAATATTTGTGATAGCTGATATTTATACACGAAAAAGTAGTAAGTTTAGACGTTTTTCTGTAAATTTAAAATAAAACATTGATGACCATAACTGAATAGAATAATATACCGAAGTATATGACAAAATTTTTTTAAAAATTACATTCTCGGTAAAAATATAATCATGTTAAAGCATAATAATTTTATACTTCAATAACTTACTATTATAAATAAAATTATAGATTCGAATTCTCCCGTCTTATAATTTACGTATATAAATATCCCGAGTAGAGAATTTAGAAATTATTTATTTAAATAAAAACACTATAGGAAGTTAATAATGGTTATATAGTTTGTTTTCCTGACACTGAATATAATCTTTGCAGTAGAGGTGATCATATCAAAATATATGGCGATAACTTTCATAGTTCTTTACCAAAATTATTCATAAAAATAAAATATTAAAATTAATAATAATATGTATATTAACCCTGACTTTTTTGCTATGCATATTTTATAAAGTCTTACATGGCAAACCTAGGTCGGTCGTTTCATTTTTATTTGAGGATAAATTCAATTGACAAATTTTAAACAATAAAACTTAACAAGATTATTTTTAACTATAAAATAAATTATTTTCAATTCTTTAACTATTGATAGCCATATTTTTCGTTTTATACATTTTATATTATCAAATCATAACTTAAAACATTCTTAACTTTCAACCAGTTAAAAATAAGACTTTACAATTTTTAAATATTCTAGTTTACTAATTATATTATATTATACGAGATTATATGTAATACTATATAACAAATAATTTAAATACTGACCTAACTCTAGATATTTCAATTTTCATCATTTATCACTATAATCACATTATAGGTACCAGAACATTCTGACAATGTTGGATGCAAAAAAGAATATTATGAGTTTGTTAAACCACTGAAGCACACTAAAAATCAACTCACCGTAACCATATACTTACAAACGAACATTGACAAATCAATTAATTTAAAAAAATAACAATAATTTTTCTAGGTCGGAAAATTAAAAAAAAAAAAGTGAAACTCTCTTTGAAATCGTATTTCCTGCGCAACCAAATAATGTTTCCGATTAATTATCGATTATGTTGTGTTGTAGGTACGTCAAACTACAGTATTTTTTTGTTCCGATTAAAAAAAAATAAGTATTAAGGTAGTTGACAGGTCCATTTCTATAAAGTGTTTTTTTATTTTAATAATGCACTTGTTTGAATGAATTGTTTTCAAAAAACAAAAATTTTCTATAACTGAACATTAAGACCAAACTATTTATTTTTGCTGCCAGAACCTTTTAGAATTTCTTCACGCCTCAAAGTCCTATTATTCAAATCCCTATATGAAAATAATGAACGTGCACGCATAATATCTTCAGAATCCAGTACCTTTCCACCTTAATAATCTTTTTCGCCGATAATATGTCTTGAACTTAATTTTTTTTTTAAAGAAATTAAGTAGCATTAAAATATATAACGACTACAACAACGATATCATCGGTCAATCACAACCGCACACTCAGATTTTCACGGGTGCATTCATAATAGACCAAAAAGTTGGAGCAGCCATTGTTTGTGGAAGCTATCAGATAATATATAAGATATAATAATCAGTTAATGATAATCGAATCACAATACTTAGCAACCGCACACTATAGTATACAAAATACTCTGCACCATAAAACTGACATTGCAAGAAAAATAAAGAATATTACGAGTAGTTACAAATCTCACCAAGATATAACAAATACAATACTTTTATGCGTATCCCAGCAGGACACAGTGACATCGCCGGTAATGAAAGAGCAGCGACAAACATATGCTAAACTTATATAGCAAATGACTCTCTCATGACACCCATTTTTCTCTTGTCGATGCGAAAAATATTTTTACTCATTTAAGACCCACCCATTCTCGATGCGAAAAATATTTTTTACTCATTTAAGACCCACCCACTCTCAATGCTTGGAAAAAGAAATGTTTAGAACAAACTAAAAAGACAAAAATATCAATCATCCCATGGACGCTTCCCAACGACAAGAGATGATTATTATAAACACTCAGAATATTAAGACACACAACACTAACACACGAACGAAATAAACTAATGGCAAAGAAGAAGCCCACTACATGCGACACATGTGGTGTGTTCAATTTACAGTCAAACACATGCTGACCGAATGCGATAACCTCGAACGGGGAGAAAATCTCTCCTCAACCTACCTCAACGAGATCCTCAGTGCATGGATTCCAACATCCAATTCCAAAACAAAGCTTTTTAAATTTTTGAAACTTTCTTTTCTCTAATTTACAGTGTACAACAAGATTTAAGACCCATTGTACAATTTTGTTTATACTTAGTATGTATACATTTATATTTAAGTTCAAAATTTGTAAATTGATGAAGTGTATACTTATAGTGTTTTTTAAATTTAGCATAGTAGAATTTTTTTCATGATATTTATGTAATTCATGATTGACATTTAATAACTACTATACTCTCTATAGTCTATAGTTATAACACTATAGTTATTATTGTTTAATTAACTTTAAATCGTTGCTAAATACTAACATAATATTTATAAATGAACAGAAAAAAAACCAAAACTGTTATCAAAAATCAGTACGATGGTAAATAAGTCCCTAGTATTTTGTTCGTTCTATCTTCCAAGATGAAAATACTTTTTAAACACATTATAAAACATACATTAAATTCTGTATAATGGTTGCTCAAACTCTTAAACATAATACTTAGGTAGGACTTTGGCATTTTATCTACGTAATAACGTTATGCAACTTAGAAATATCAAAATTGACACAGACGGAAGTTCTGGTCGGGTATGGAAAAGGAGGGAACTCTGGTGGAAATTGAAAAAAATAAACTATACGATTTTAGAGGAAGATGTACCTACGTGTAAGACAGGTTCGTTTGCGGAACATTTACGCATATAAACAGTTGATCATACTAATATTATTATGATCAACAAACGCAGGAAATTGTGCACGACAAAATAAAACTGATTTCAAACATAGGATCGCATTCAAGGATAAACACGTAGGTATATCATCGTCATCATTATATATTAACCGCATAATAATTGTCAATTTGTCATTAATTGCACGCCGTATATGTGTTTTGCGCGTCTGTTCTGTGTCCGGAACTATTAAAACAAAGTTTTAATTTAATATAATATTAATTGTTATGTACAACCCTTGAATTGAAAAAAGTTAAGTTTGAAAAATGTACGAGTACTGCAGACAGATATAAATAAGTATGGTATGTTTGTATAAACATAACGATCATCTTGATAGCAAAATTTTATACTTGTTTTATAACTTATTGGTGGTATACGTTTAAACAAATTATTGTCAAATCATCATATTTGTACATCAATTTGGTGTTCAGTCTACATTCAAACTAAAAATAGATACCTATTTATTTTACGGTATACCTATCGAGATATACGATAAAATGGAAAATATCGTAGCATTAAAAACAAAATGATTGATCACAACGTGATTTATAAGAAAAAAATTAATAAGGTTATAGAAAACGGATAAAAAAATTATTAATATATAATGAACACTAAATGTTACTGGTAGGATGAATAACTGATAAATCATCGTATTTATATAATAATAGGCGTTAAGCGTCATAATAGTCTTTCTGTGTATAGTGTGTACACACTGCATGTATATAAATACGAGCATAAAAAACATAAGTTTGCATCCTTTTTAATGTAGGTACGATAAAATAGGTTAAATGAAAAAAAAAAAGAAGAAAATAAAATAATTTTACTTATTTTTATGTTCTATTAGTACATATATTATGTTTACATCTAGGCTTTACGTTCACGTAGATATTATAAAAAAAAGGCAATATTATTACCAACGACCAACTAATAAATACAACTACTAGAACAAGCAGTTTTTTTCTTCAGCGAGATAAATCGGTATCCTGCCACGGCTGTAAAGAGCACCAGTGACGTAGACCCTATTTTTAAAACACCCGAAATCCTTGCGTGTGTTCTACATACACAAATTTAAAACTCTAAAGGATAATAATATTATATAATATGTTGCGATACGTTTTCTGAGTGAAAGTTTAATTTAAACGTTCTCACACAGTTTGGGTGAGCTGAATGCTTTGCACCATGCACGAAGTCGTATATAGAATTGAAAAGCAAGTTTTAAACCTTTACCTATGTAAATACGAATGGATTGCTGAGTGCTAGACTTAACCAAAATCTCGTGGTTGTATTTAATTTATCTGGTTGGAATTTTTGATAGTTCCCACACTTATTTTTTTTATCATAGTATTTAAAAACTGTAGAGCATAAATACATTTCGCTCTAACTATATCGTATTTTATTTTCAATTTTAGATTTTTATGTTAATCAAAAACTTGGTAGTTTTTCCAATCCGATTTCCCAATGTAAAATTTTAATCTAATTTACAGTGGTACAATCGAGGGTTCAATATTATTATTCATATGTGTACACTATATACGCGTGTGAGGGGTACAAATTAAAATTGGCGCAATAGTTCCAAAGCTGTTAATATACTCGGAAAAGAATTAAAAATATGCGCATCATACAATACTATAATTACTAAAATAGTTAGAAGTTTGGAATTTGTGTCTGTTTTCAAATATCAAAAGTAAGTGTTTAAGCAAAAAAAAAAATAACAACATATATTATTCATGAAATGTAATAAATAATGTATTACCATATAATATTATGATATATACAGGTTACTATTATTGTCTGCGTAGGTCTGTGTGTGCGCGGTTTATGCGCATTTGCGATGCACAAACAACTGTTATCTGTAAATTGTTCTTTGTAAATAATACCATAAAACACAAATATTTAATGATTTGGATGAGTTTTTTTTATTTTTATTGTTGTACCGCAATATTTATCTCCATTGACTGCGAGATAAAACTGAATAAAACAGTTGTGGGTATAGGAATAAGTCCAAAAACTATATTGTGGATAATAACATTTTTTTATGGACAATTTTATGTTTGGTCTGTAATAAATTAATAAATATAGGTACCTAGTTTTCAAAATATTTAAATTAAAATAAAACGCTCACGCTACTCTTACAATCAGAGCCGTGTTAAGTTTTTTGGCACCCAAGCAAACCGCTTCCACTTTTCCCCACTTAATGATTTCTTCGTGAATTAAATTTTATATTAAAGTTTTACCCATAATATACCGTGAATACAAGGTATGAAAAAATATAGGTACTGTTAGTTTGTAATCTTTAGATTTTTGTGAGGGACGTAAAGTAATAAGTAATAATATGATATTGTATTTCTATAATCTACATTTCGGGTACCTAGTAAATATTCTCCAATTTTTTACCTCTAAAGCGGTAAGGTTATTGGACTGAGAAAGTACGAGTACTTCATTTAGTGTTGCAAGAATTTTTGACATTTATTTTGTTTATTTTTTGAGTAATGATCCAAATTCAAAAAAGTTCAAAAGTGCTTTAAATCACGCGAAGTTGCCTCACATTTTTAAAAAGAGTGTAATGCGTTTGTATATTTAAATATTTGTAATCAATTTTGAAACAAATTGAGCAAATTGCAGAACCTTGAAATGTGTGTATTAGATATTATTCCGTAGTCGGCTATATATATTCATTTTTTGATTCTCAGCCCAGGGAGGAATATTAATTTTACAATGATTTTTTTTTGTGAACAACTTTTCTGGAAATAGAATATCTGTAATCTTTCGTGATATGATGCATTCATACCTACCTCAAAAGTCAAAATATAATTAATTGGCTTGGGATGGTAGGTATACTTTATTTGAAGCTTTTTTTGAAATTTTGATTTCTTTTTAATACAGTGATCCAAAAACATATTATTCAAAAGTGCTACAAATAACTTGAAATCGAGCACATAAGTTTAGTTTTTAAACGTTATTTCAAAACGTAATTTTTCGTTTCTGTCATAATGTGATTTTGATCATAAATCATAATACTCATTTAAAATCACACATTATTTAAATGGATTCAGTTTAAACGTCAATCGTCATAAAAATTTCAAATAATTCCTATAACTTTTTATGGCTGTACAGAATGTTAAAGTGTATATTAATTTGTAGGTTTTATTTTATAAGTTCTGTAGTTTTTATATTTTAATAAGCAACTTTTAGACAAGCTATATGACATACCTATTTTTTATACGTTATCAAACAATCTAGATAATAATGTAATATATATTTTTGATCTATATATTCATAGATCTTTTCTAGTACATTTCTTAATCAGCTTCCTGAGAATCATAATTTTTACAAGCAACTCCATTCCTAACAAATTTAAAATGAAATATCAAACTACACTTTCCAAATCAGTGGCCCACTTAAAGTTGTAACCTCCTTTACCTATTCCAACGAGAAATTTCTGCTGTTTTTTTTTTTTTTTTGATAGTTAATCCTTCAAAAATGGTTTGAATATATTTGATATTATGTTTTCAAATTATTTGAATATATAGTTCAAACGTCATAAAAATAACAAACAAATTTTAAATTTTTTTTAGCTAAATGTTTTAGCTGCATCTTTGAAAATTGAAATGTTCAATCATTTGTTAGTTTTGTATAATATTAATGTTAGACTTGCTCACCGAGACACAGGGAAATTTCTCGGTAGATAGACCGTATCAATAATGGGGCCACGATCTTTGGTCAACGATGAGATATGAAAAAGTTCTGCAACTATATAATATGGTATCTCATTGATCATTAGTCATTAGTTATTAGTCATTTTTCATCGCTTATTAGTATTGTAATTTATTTTTACTAAGTTAAAGTTAGGTTAAATTAGGAAGTAATGAGTCATGAGTGAGACAGTTCACAGCTGTGGACTGGTCACTGTTTTAGAAGATGTAGTTGATAATTTTAAATTAAATTAGAAAGCAATAGTAAATCAATGCTGATGTTTTCACGATTTTAAGCGAGCTCAGCGAGTCAAATGGTCAAAATTAAAAAAAAAAATTTACGTTATTTTATTAATAAAATCTTCAAATCTATTAAAATTTTAATGATATTCAAACTTTATTCATTTTAGTATTGTTGGTGAGATTTCAATTTTTAGTTATAAACCATTACAAATTGTATTAGTGAAAAAATATATTGTATAAGTATTGTATCTTTTGAAATAATACAAATCAGTTTAGATACTAATTAGTACATATTAAATAGAGATAGATCTATAAATAATTACAATACGATTACATTACGACTACCAAAAAGCTACAATCCCATCTATAGTAAAACAAATATTTTTTCTAATTAATTTTATATTATCAAGCAACGCAAAACCATTTATGAGTTACTCCAAAGTCCAACGATGTATTTAAACATGTTGATGTTATTACTTTTTTTTTTGTAAATTATTACATTTTCTTACATAACATCATTTAAAATTCTTTTGAACATTAAAAGGTTATTATAACTTTTTCAAAAATCAGGTAAGTATTTGTAACGAATAAATTAGTCAGTGCATACTATTTTCAAATGCATTATCGAGTTTCTTTTCCTTACGTGACTTTTACACTTATTTATATCATCATGTTTACATGTAGGTAACTCTATATATAGATACTATATCAAGGTATGTAAATAAAAACACATATTATAAGTAGGTAGTAAATTATACTACGTTGGAACAAGAGATATTGTGTAGGTTACCTACCTAAAAGCTACATATTATCATAATTAAAATTTTAAACCATTAGAAACACGAAATACGATCATATTCAAGGCATTAAACGAAGTGACAAAATATCTTCAATATATCCTCTAGTGTTTTCAGAATAAGAGCACAAATTTCAAGATATATATATTATTTTAGTTAGATATGTAAAAATGAAAAATAATCCCAATAAATAGTTTATTGAAATATTGAATACCTTTATAATAACCTAAATCAAAACAATACAAACAAAGTTAAAAAAAAATTCAAGTGAGGTGGTTACGGATACGTTCAATAATAATTGTTCCTCAAAAACTTTAAATTATGCCACTGATAATAGTGACAATGGGTGCAAAAAAAAAAATTAAATTTCCGTGTTTAACATCACGAATTAACTCAAATCCTGTGACTTCAACACATTGTTATTGAATATTTATTTTTTAAGAAAATATTATGTTCATCAAGCGTTTGTTTCAACAAATACCCAATTATGTAAGTACCGATAGCTCAGTAGCTTTATAACTTTCCAGCAGTTGTGTTCGATTTGGTCGAAGACGGAAATTTAAGGCCACGGGTCTTTCTAAAAAACCCAATCCACATGATTATTAATTGGTTTAATTGGGTTTTCATTGTGTTTAAAATTAAAACTAACAACTTCTCTATCATGTTTAAAAATTTTTCCTTAAATTATTTTAAACCATTTCAATGCACTATGCCATTTTACAACGTGACGAGTGGATAGACACACAAGTCCATAGATAACAAAAAAACAAATATTTTTCTTTGGCCGATTTTTGGATGGGTCTTAACGGGTGTGTTAAATGTTTACCTTTGGTCGTCCGGCTGCTGGAAACTTTGGAACGATTATAATCACCGTCAGACCATTCCAGAAACGGAAACCCGGAATCAAGACGACGACACTTGCCGTTACTGACCTAACGACCGAAAAACTGAAAACGGAACAATACAATATAGGTATTGTTAGCCGCGATTTTCTTATTCCACAACCGCGATTTCAGGCCACGAAGCGACGCGCGCCACGAGTCAAACACGGGTCACGTCTAGAGCCCGACTGATAGCGCAACGCGACCGGCAACCACGGTAGACTTGAACGGTTCGGTTTACGGCGCGCCGCGATCCGCATGACCGACGCCGGTTACACCACCGCGGCGCGAACAGTATTACGGCCGCGGTCAGCGCGGTGCTGTGGTCGTTGTCCCGTTTACGCTACTTTACGCTCATAATTAATTTACAGAATTTAATGAATATTTGTAAAGAATATGCATTAGGTAGATACATATTTTGTAATTATTATTTGGAAGTCTTAGTAATATTAATATTAGTTATATTTATTATACAATTGTTTATTAGCTGTTATACCTATATATTTAAAACTTCCCGAAATCTCTTCATTTTTTTTTTTCTTTTGGTCTTTACAATCATTTAGAAAATTGATGATTATTAAACCATAATAGTGAGGATTTTAAATTTCAACACCACCGAATTTATTTTAGGTAGATATTCGATTCAATGACGGGACTTCCGGACATTTTTTTTTCTATCTTCGCCAATCATGACTCCCATAACTACCCCCCCCCCTTTGAAAAGTTTATACACATATATATATATATCGATATGTATTAATGTGTGCATAATTTTTTGTAGTAGCGATTTCTTAAAAACGGATGGAACGATTTGCGATTTCTGTTTTCGGCAAAACAAAGCTACATATGTAATGTTTGAAGTTGAGCATAATATAAACTTTATCAAAGTCGGTCAATGAGTTTTTGAGAAAATCAAGTTTAAAGTTATCACCGCGAATGGAACTATGTGTGGTGGCGAGTACCTGTGTAATTTTGTTGATTCGAATGAGCAAAGACGGTGGAACCGATTCGATTACTGCAGTTTTCTGAAAAATAAATCCGTTAGTTTTATATCGTCTAATTTTTTCGAAATCGAAGGAATAGTTTTTGAGAAAAATAATGTTTATAACGTTATCGCCGATAATAGTATTATGTGGTGGCGGTGGATGTACGATTTTTGTGAGCATAAGCACAGTTGCTGCAACATTGGTTGAACCGCAGAATCTAAAAAACGCACTATGGGATCGTATGGCTAAAACGTGCCGGGGGGAGGGCGAGGCCACACACGTTTACCCAAAATATTAATTGAACAAGACGTTATATTTCAGAAATATTATTTCTACTTATTAGTTACTTTGGGATGGTAAAAAAAAAATATTGTAGTATAATATTATTGTAAATCATTGCCCGGTACGCATTGTGTGCGCACTTCCAATTAGCTACTATAATTAGCCGGTGTAAGGGCTTATTACAGCAAATCCTTACGTCCCGATTCTCCAAGATAATAACTATTTAACAATATACAATATTATTAATCATATTATTATACTGTTCCGGTAGAATTGTGTGAATAAAAACAATAAAATACAGGCAGGAGCTATATGGGTTGCATAATATTGGCCGTGTTAAAAAGCGATAAGTGTGACTAGTGGTCAGGGACGATTGATGAACCAGCGGCAACTATTTTTCTTCGAGTTTGTTCTGCACTTGTCTGATGATACGATCAACACGCCCCAGAAAGGTACTGATGAAGTAAAAAAAAAGCAGAGATGAGTCGCATTGGGTGAGTCAATAGTTTAGAAGTTGTGTTTTAAACGCATCATTTTATACCTGAAAGAAACAACAGATCATTGCCTTTGAAAATACGATTTTGAGCGAGCTCAGTTGTCTAGTAAAAACAAATTTAACAAAAAAAATATTTATCAAATCTGTATCTTTCCAATTTTAGTATTATGTAAAAGTTTCATCGACTGAAATTTCAACAGTAAACTCGTCAAACCCTTCTTAATGACATATATAAATTTCAAGTCGAACGAAGCAATTTCGAAAATTGAGACGTTTTCGTTTTTTGCTCATAACTTAAAAAATAATCAAACTTTCAAAAAACGCTTCGAATGAAGTACCGTCTCGGATCAATTGTGTATCTTTTAAAGTATCATGTGTTAAAACCGGAGCAGTCTTTCAACAAGAACTTTTGATCACAGAAAAAAAAAAATCATCAACATCTTTGTAAAAACAATACATTCTTCGCTAACGCTCAGAATCTAAAAAACAAATGTACATTGTGTTTTAACTTATATATTTCGTGAATAATTATTTGCACGTATGTAATTACTTATAACTATTATATTTTTTATTATTTTAAACTTATGAGTTTACTTATTATAGGTGTAGGATATAATAAAAGGTACAGAAAATTTATGAATGAAATATAAGTGTCCGTATATATATAAATAATTATCTACTTAATAATATAAGAGAACATGGGATATGGGTACAAATTGTTTTTCACCAGCTCAACTGATTGAATTGTTATTATTTGATCAATCCAATGATTCGATTCAAAATAATGTTTATATTATTGTTACACTTTATCATTTGTTATTTTAAATTTTCATAAACTGAAATGTGTTTATATTATAAAATTAATTTTTTTTGCAAATTACTGTTTAATATTATACCTACATAATATACCTAACCTAACCTATTTCAAGAGTTCAGGGACAGAGCAGAAGATCAAGAAACAATTTTAGATTTTAATGTAGCCAAGAACTTAAGTGAGTGAGTTTATTTGTGAATTTTTTTATAATAAAACGATGTTTATTCGAATATTTTTTTCAAAAATGCTCCGATTTTCACACTTTTCACTTGTTCTCATATGCACGTGTTGAATTGAATTCATCCGAAATACTTGAAATTATCGCCCCGAGTTTTTAATCTAATATGCATAAAGCAAACAATAAGGTACAAGATTCAAATAGTTGTTTCGACCATTTCCAACGACCAGGTAGGAAAGCGCTAAGTATAAAAAATAGCCCCTTAAAAATGAACGCATCGGCAATACAACGCGCGGTTGGGTATACACGAAGCATGAGAATTCACCAAAAAAGCTTCTGGACGGAAAGATTTACTACAATGCTGCATTTTTATTTTTAATATATATAAAATCAAGTTGTATATTATTTATTACTGGCGTATTTATGAAAAATAACAGATACATATCGATTTCTGCCGTTGGTTACTGACGACGAATAAAAACCATGGAAATAATAATATTATTATATTTGAACAGTTTACATTATTGTCACGATATATTTTCAAACGTTTCACAGAGTTTAATCGTTTTCTGATTTTCGAGGCAGTTTATATAAAAAATCAATCATTCTTTCGGTACTGAACCATCCAAATGAACGTCCTCAACGATGCTGACGACGAGCGCAGCGATTGTTCGTCCGCGAGCGCGTATATGTCGGCGGCCTGCAGCAGCTGCCGCTCGAGCCAGAACGATCGGACTCCGAACGAGTGCGCGTGTTGCGAGGCGCTGACCGCGCTCGACCGCGACCACGGAATGGACCTGGTGAGGGATGCGGCGGTTTGGGCGTTTTCCACCAGACCCTGCGGCTGCACTGACCCGGACAAGTGTTGTCGGTTCTTGGACGCGGTGGCGACGTTCGCGGCCGAAGCCAGGAGCTGCTACGAGCCGGCATGGCGCAACAACCCGTATGTGGTCACTTCCAAGAAGGTTCACGTCAAAAGAGAAAAAATCACCACCGGGCACGCGATCACCTGCAGAGTCCACGGCGTCGGACAGACCAACGGCCGGTCCGGCGAACCGACGGAATCCGGTGAAAACGAACCGCGATCTCCGGAACCCGAGACGACCTGTCACGCCGCAGACGAAGGATCGACAATCGAACCACCGCCACCGATCGCTGTCCCGCACGCGGAGAGCGGTAACCTCGACGACGAACCGTCCGCCGGTGGACCCGGTACCCGTAAGTACAACGACGCTCCTGTCGAGTCGTCGTTGTCCGTTGAAATCATGTCGACGGCGTTGGACTGCGACCGGATGACGGTGGAGAGTGTGGACCGACTGATGACGGTGGCGTTGTCGATGACGTGCCGTAGGAGCACACGCGACTTAGAAATACCGCTGCTAATGCTCCGCGAAGACGAACAGCTGTGGGACAGCGAATCCGCGGATGAGCTGTCACCGCAGAATTCGACCGAATCAGTTGCACGGTCAAGCGTTGAAAAAACTGACGAAACCGAACCGGACACTGCAGTGTTACGGACGACGCCAACTGCGGTGGTGGAAAACGATCCGACAACGAGTAAATTTGAAGGGGTGGCGTTGAATGTGCAGAGTTCGCCCAGCGACGTCGCGAAACCGCTCGGGGCGAAACGCAAAAGCTGGAAAGCGATTTTCAGAAGGTTGAGCTGTTTACCGCACAGGAAAGTGGAGAAAACGATGCTCCGCAGTCGAGGACTCCGGGACTCGGGATCGCGCTTTCGTCGTCGACGACCGCTTCAGGAGATACAGACGGAGGACCAATTGACGAGCCAAACACCGGTGGACCGAACGACGGAAAAGACGGCGATGCCCAGTCTTGGGGAGAATCTTCGTCGTCGCCGTTGTCCGTTGAAATCGTGTCGACGGCGTTGGACTGCGACCGGATGACGGTGGAGAGTGTGGACCGACTGATGACGATGGCGTTGTCGATGACGTGCCGTAGGAGCACACGCGACTTAGAAACACCGCTGCTCATGCTTCGCGAAGACGAACAGCTGTGGGACAACGAATCCGCGGATGAGCTGTCACTGCAGAGTTCAAACGCATTTGTACCGTCATCGTCATACGATGAAGAAACTGACGAACCGAGCACGTCGGCAGCGGTGGAGTCGACCAACCGAGGGGCGAAACGAAACGGTTGGAAAACGTTCTTCGGAAGGTTGTGCGGGAAAAAAAAAACACCGGCAAAACCGCGAGAACATTAATATAGAGGCTTCATAAGTTCGGTAAAAAAAGCTGGTAAGGATAATTTGTCTCCCTAGTTTTTGGATAACACAAAACGCGAGCGGTTAAAATTGTTATTTTTTTTTTTTTTCACAATGCATTCCACTTGTGTAATTTATTTGTTATTTTGTAATGACGAGAAAAAATTAATTATAGATTATTCCCGCATACATTAAATTCTAATGTATGCGGGAATAATTAAAAAAAAAATATTATTCTAATGATTAGAATAATATTGTTATGTTCGTTGAAGTTACAATTATCATCAATGTATTATTATGATATTAACATAGATGATGTGAATTTTAAATTATGTTTTCCTTAAATATAAATAGGTACCTATATGTTTGTGTCATTTGTAATTTTGTTTCTTTTTGAAGACTTTATCACACATCAGCTGTTGCGGTTTCGGGTCAACAACTGGTATAGCCTATTTATATTTTGCCCGCTAAGGTTTGGTGTTGTGACAACAGCAATGCGTTCTCCGTGTCAGTCACAGATATGGATAAAAAAACCAAACCAAAATGAACTTAAAAAATTTCTTTTTTAACACATCCAATACAACCAAAGTTTGACGACCTTAACTGTGCGAAATTATGTAAACGAAAAGATGGTATTTTGAGAAACTGGTTAAATTTTAATGGTATAACAATTTATTTTTTTGTTCGGTAGGTCTCGCATTCTGTAAAATTATAGAAGATGATAAAAATGCTCGCTTTGTAAAATACGGATTAAGTGATAATCATTCTGATTGTGCAGAAAGTTTTGTGTATAATTTATATATATTATCAGTATATAGATATGGCCACTCTTACAGATATAAATCCCGGTGACTTTTGGCCCCAGTCCGTCCCTGCTTCTGGTAGAACAATTTAGTTAAACAATCCTATTGGGAATTTTCCGTAGGTGTGTATGCAGCGCTTTTAAATTTGTTTTGAACAATATATCAAAGGAGTTATAACCAAGATAATTATGAATTATTATAGTAAAAAAAAAAAATAGCTTGTTATAAATAATAACTAATAACTATACATACTTAAAGCGCTATCCTAACCGTTAATTTTTTAGGTTAGATTCATTTTTCTTCTGTTTTACACCGGACCGAACGTCATATGCGCTAAAATGATTTTGGTGATTGTGAGTTCCTTAAATCGGAATTATTATTTTTTGCCTTTTGGTGCGGTGACTACCGAATGGAAGTCGGAATTATTATTTTTTGCCTTTTTGTGCATATTTGGTATTACGAAGTGCATACTTACTGCATGGATGTCAAATTCACATAGAGAAGTAAGTTTTTTTAAATGGGTGGGTCGTTGCCCTTTGAGGAAGTCCACGAATAATTTTAAATTGCTTTCAAATAATGATTATTTAACAATCGTGCATTTTCTCAAAATAATTATCTATAGAAGTATGTATGCAATTGGTGGGTGGGTGATTGCTATTTGCCATCATTGCCTCACTTGAAGAAAAGTTTGCTCTGCCATTGTAAAAATATTTAGTTTTAATAACTTTTAAACACGACCATTTGGGAAATTTCAGTTTCTCTTATGACCAGTCCTTAGCCTGGTAAACTGTGAAGAAAAATATTTCCAAAAAGTCTAAGCGAAACGAGAAAAAGTTGCAACGGGGAAATGTCGTGGCAGGGAAAAATCACACGTGGAAGTCTGCGAGGTAATGTCCAAGGGAAAATGTAACGCGAGGAAATGTCGTGACACCTCTATATATATATATATATGTATAATAGATTATACACTATATAACTAGGTATGCAATGCATTCTGCTGTTGCAAATATTGAGCGAAGCTGCGTAACACAACTGCTCGTGTAACGATACCCTAGAATGGACGTTGATACATGTCCTGCGATAGTGGTCGGGCTGGTAATCCTACCAATTACCTAACCAAGTTTCTCTATAGGGTGAATGTTGGACAGAGATGACCATGTTGCACATTTTGGCGCCAAAATCAATAATTGTTTAATTGACCATTTTTGAATAATCAGCTATTGAAATTTTATTTCGGTGATTATTCCTCCGTGGTACATGTGATTTTCAATTTTGTTTTTTGTAAACCTTGTCCTGACCAGTGTTGACTATCTTGCCAAATTTCATATTCATCGGTCAAGTAGTCTAGGAGGAGTTAAGTGTCTAACGAAATACACGAGTTGCCTAAGAATGAGCTCTCCTTTCAGGCTTCGCTCAATAAATTCTGATTTTAGAAAATTAACTTTTTCTGAGATTGATATGGTTTTCCTGATCATTATCTTTATAATAATAATTACTTTTTTAAAATAAATGTTTGATCTTTTATTTTTTATTAATATTAACTCTAATACAACACAAATTGTATTAAGAAAACTGATCTTTGATATACCGTCTGAAAGGGAAACCTACACAATGCTATGGTCTACCTCCACTAAAAATGATGAATAGATATAGTCGTAATTGTTTAAAAATTTTATTTGTTACAACATAAGAAAATTATTTTAAAACCATTATTAAAATGTTTCTAAAGTTGTATTATTTATTATCATATTTTTAAAACATGTAGATACTTTTGAAATTGTTATATTTAAATATCCACATATCACATATGTATATTTTAAATATAACATATTTATAAATACTTAAACAAATTTAAAGAGTAAACTGAGCTCCGCCCAGAATAGTCATTTTTGTAAATAATTTCTGATTGCTTATAAATTTAGTATAATTTCTGGCATTTCAATATGTATTTTGCCTTATCGGGGCTTACCGCTAAACAATATTAAAATAATTCAATTTTATTAATTATTTCGGTAATCAATGCAAATTGTTTACATTAAATAATTACAATTTGAATGTTGTCGATCATCTATCTTAATTGGCCTGTGTGCATTGCACGACTCGCACACCAGAAAGTTGCAGCACTGGGGGCCGTAGTATAGTAGTAATGCACTACTTATATAACATGTTTGAACTCGGATTAGAGTATCTGATAGGTAGGTAGCTAGGTTAGGATGCGTAGGGTCTAGGTTCAATTCTCACTTACCAGATATGAAAATAAACTGTTTTTGTTTTTTTTTCTATAATCTATATAAACCTTTTAAGTAACTGTGGAACATAAAAAAACATAAATGTAACATCCTTAAAAATCATAAAAGGAATGGTTTTTAGGGACATAATTTAAGTGTTTCAAAAAAATATTCCAGGAACATTAATATTCTACAGTTAAGTAATGTTTAATAATTAGTTACCAAAAATATGGCATAAGAGGTTCCAGAGATGTTTTTTGAATTTAATTGTAAGTTCCGCTGGAACGCTCCAGTGTTTTTTAGAAATAATACTTAAATATGGCTGGAACAGTATTTTGCGCGGTGGGAATGCGCAATAATTGACCGGATATCACATAGATCATCGGCAATCACAAAAAAAAATAGTTGAACATGCATACTTAATTTTTAGTAGAATAATTTAGTTTAACAATGCCATTATTTTATTGGAAATGTTTTGTAGATGGGGTATCTGCACTTTTTAGTCTGATCTAAACAATATGAATGGAGTTATAGCCAAATATTATATCATGAATTTTAATGGTAAAAAAGAAATTTTATTCAATCTGGTAAAATTGTTCTAATTTTTAGTTGTTGATAAAATTATCATAAGGTTCATAAGTTCATATTATATTAATTTTATTTAGTAAACTGGGCTCACTCAATAACATTATTTTTCTATTTTAATGTAATACATTTAAGTATTAATATATATAATAAATCAAGTTATCTATTATTGAGTGCGTTAAGTTATATGTCATTATGGGGAGCAAATGACAGAGGGCCATTATACAAACTTAATAAAGCATCAAAAAAATATTTACATTATGTTAACACGTTCACGGTCAGTGCTGCTATAGCAGTAATATTTGATTTTGATGTGATGGGTCATTAATGCTATAGCAGTAATATTCAAAAAAAAGTTTATAATCGGTCATTACTGTTCATGCAGTAATATTTTCAATAGTGTTAAATGAAAGATAAGAAGTGACAGACCCCTTACGTTCACTCATACTGTTGGGCACAAATGAATATAACTATTACTCAACTATAACACATAGCATCCAAATATTTTAAATGATTACTGCTATAGCAGTAATGACCTATTACATAATAGGTCATTAAAACGTGGCATCCAATATTTTAAATGATTACTGCCAGGGGCGCCAAAGTCAGATTTTTATGTATTGCGTAAATAAAATATCTGAAACGCACCACCAATTTTTGTCAACATAACTCGTAGAACTTCGACCCCGCACCCCCTAATTATCTAATACTGTACTACATACATACAATCTTATTTGTAAACTTAGGTAGTAATTTTGTTGTTTTGGTCCTTACAACTAAATTTTTAATAAAAGTTTTACTAGATATATCAATTCAACACATAATGTACACATTTATTTTATATTTATATACATTTTACACAATGAGAAAAATGACAACAAGTTTAATAGTTTAATTCTTTTAAAAAATTTGGACTTTTGTTAGCAAAATTATTGATTACATTCTCGGTGTCAATGTTTATCTGATTCACACAGGTTATAATCATAAGATTTTCTAAACGTTTTTCACTCATGGTAGTCCTTAGTTTAGTCTGAACAAGATTCATTTTTGAAAACAACCTCTCATTTGATACACTGGTCACAGGTAATGCCATTGCTATTTTAAGCAAAATATATAGATGTGGAAATACACCATTTAGTTTAGACACGCAAAACATTTTAAAAATGTTTGCTACACAGGAGACATTTTTAGAATCTGGATTCATTGCACTCACTGGCTCATTCCTATAGGCGGCCTTGCGCCTTTGGCCTGTCCCTATAAAATTATATGTACCTACCCCACTGGACGCTAGTGCTCTAATGCCTAATGAAACTTAAAATATACCTAGGTAAAAGTAAAACAGAAAATTCATTACTTACCAGGATTAGCTTTCAACTTCTTTATTAAAAATAAATCCATGGTGTTATATTTTTTGTTTGGATTTTGTTCTAGATTTTAAAGTACATCTACTTTTGAAAGATTAAATATGTCTTGTCCAATTTGTTTTATTTATACTGTTGCACGCACGACCACAATACTCACGAATCATAATGATAATTTCAAGGATAAATCAATTCAAATTTTTAATTTATTTATTTTTAAATATTATTGAAAATTCGAAGTACAAAATAATCAAAACAACCAACAACTACAAAGCACAAAATATAATATATTATGAAATGTATTTTAGCCATTTTTAAACACAGATTACAGAGTACTGAGTAGTAGCGTGAATGTGAATCTTGATTATAATATGCTATACACACTAGAGCTATTTATAGCTGAAAAGAAAAAAATTGTGTTCCCAACTACCGTCAGGCACTGTTAGAGCACTGTAGATATTATTATATCTATGAACATAAGGCACACTTTGAGAATAACTTTGATTATTAATTTCCAGTCTAAGGGGGGTTTGTGCTCTTTTTATTACGCCCATTAACTCCATTTTTGTAGAAAGCCTACGATCTTCCGGAATTTTTTTAAAATCTTCTAGAAGTGAAAGCATAAAAAGTCTATCTGCATCACATTCTTGTTTCATTTCACGCTTTTCGCTTAACGAGATACTTTCCTTCAGTACTTCAATCAAACTATCATCATTACTTTTTTTTTTCTTTTTGGCAACTGGTGAACCAATTAAAACGTCACCGTCTCCATCATTACTTACAACTTCCATTTCATCAATGCTAGCTTCAGTTTGATTATTTTGCACTGTTTCTTTAAGAAACTGTAGCTGTGGGAAATAAACGTAAGGGCTTTTACGCAAAGCTGCTGCTCCACTTTTAGCACCTGATCTGCGTTTTAATTCTCTGCTAAAACTTGTTCTGATATTTTTCCACTTTTGTTGTAGTGATTTACCTGAAAATAATAATTTGTTTTAGATATCTGGCCACAGGATGTTCTATGAGAGATTTAAGTCATAATTTTCGGATTGGATACACTACTGTCCGAGATATCATTCATAAAACATGCTTAGCAGTGTGGGAGAACATGAGGCACACAGTGTTTCCATAATTAAATGAAGAAAAATGGATTGAAATAGCTAAAGGTTTTAATGAAAATGCAAATTACCCAAATTGTATTGGCGCCATTGATGGCAAACATATAAGAGTGATAAAGCCAAGTGCTTCAGGGTCACTTTACTATAATTATAAAAATTATTTCTCGATCGTTTTACTTGCTGTATGTGATGCAGATTATAAGTTCATTTATGTAGATGTTGGAGCATATGGAAAGTGTAGTGATTCATCGATTTTTAAACATTCAGTTTTGCATAAAAAAATTGTTAACAACAATTTACGAATACCGGAGAAAACTCCCATATCAAACAACGGAATACCGATGCCATATGTTATTGTTGGAGACGAGGCGTTTGGTTTATCTGATAATTTTATGCGTTCTTACGGAGGAAAAAATTTTACAAATAACAAGAGGATTTTTAATTATCGGTTGTCTTGGGCAAGGCGGTATATAGAATGCTCGTTTGGTATTTTGGCTAACAAATGGAGAATTTTTCACCGTCGAATGGATGTTCGAAAAGAATTGGCAATCATCATAATAAAAACATGCTGTGTGTTACATAATTACGTGCGACAAAAAGATGGATATAGATTTTAAGACACATTGGAAGTTCCTTCAGAACTAGGAACACCCCCAGGTCCTCCAAGCAGAGCAAGTAGAACATCAGCGTCTTATAGAGATTTATTTGCTGATTATTTTGTAAATACAAATCCACTAGAATGGCAAGATAGGGTAGCATTGGGATAGAAATTACTAATTATGAATTACCTATTTTTTAAAGTTAAAATTCTCCTCAAAAATTATATTATATTAATAGTATAGTATATTTTATATTATATTATAATTCATTATAATCAAAATACTTACCGAATTCATTTTTTTCTTTTTCTGTTAAATTATCTACACATTATATTTGTGATTTCTTCCCATCGTCTTTTCTTTAAATCTCGATCGCTGTATTGATCAGAAGTTACGTCCCAAATTGCTTTTTGACTTTCGACTTCTCGAATAAACATTTCCGTATCGAAAGTCATCACGATATTTTCTTCGATAAATAAAAACGTGGTGAACGTAAAAAAATCGAGGAAAAACTAGTCGTAAACAACGCAAAATACAACCAGTCGCCCGAACTAGTGAGCGGATACTGCGGCAGCCACATAATATATTATATTCACGTTGTTTTCCTCTGGCTGCGCGTAGCCAGTTGGCTGCCGTGTAGTCGCGCAAGTTTTTCTGGCTGCGGCAGCCAATAAACATTGGCTGCCTATCTCTGTTCGATGAGAGAACGCACGGAATCCGCGCATGTAGACTGACGGCGGAGCCAATCCAAATGCAAATCCGTGCTCTAGTGACGTGCGACCGTCCCCGCCGACCAATCATCGGCCGGTAGTGGGTGTGACATGCGCAGAACAAACCAATTTTTGTCAGCGGCCCGTGCGTTCTCTCATCGAACAGAGATAGTGTGCGAGCTACGATAAACAATCATGTGTGACATTGGCTGCGGCAGCCTGGCTGCCTATGTAGTGCGTTATTGCTCTTATAAAGTGCCTTAGCAGACAGTCACTGTCAGCCACGGGTAGCGTTATCATGTCATGTTTTCTTTTATAACCTGAACCATGGTTACAGGTATAACCGTGGCCTGAACTAAGATAATCTTTATTGATGTTTTGTAGTGCTGTGGGATATTCATTGACATTTGCCATAGACTAAGGTCTTGGATAGTATAAGCTATATACTATAAGGTTTATTTGTTACTGCTTTATTTATAGTACGTTGTTGCCTGTTTCCGTCATACGCTCTCACTCATCTCTGGCATAGTAGATAACATAATAGATATAATATAATAAAGGTCCATAGAGATAAGATCCATAGCCAAGAATATGTTTATGGTAGTATCCATGTTTTTACTACTTTTCATTACCACCACCCACTTAAATCTTGTATTGCATACGCAATACTTAAGTATAGAGTTCGGCGCCACTGATTATTGCTATAGCAGTAATGACCTATTACATACTAAAAATATGTATTATTGGACATTACTGCTATAGCAGTAATGCTAAAATGAAAATTTTTGGAGGAAAATTAAATATATATCAAAAAGGTCAAGTGTCCGTGAACGTGTTAATGGAAAAAAATAATTAAAATCTTAAATCTATACAAATAATACACGTACGACATAATAATATTTAATAATAATGATTACAATAAAAATAATAATAAAATAAAAAAATTAGTGATATCCTAACAAAAACACTACGCCAAACTCAGTATAAGAAAAACCACCTTAAAAAATCACTTACTTTCAAAGATAATTAACCACATGTACTCAATACGAAATGAATTCTCATGAGTTTTAAATAAAGTTGCCAAGCTGAGTTCAATTTATTATAGCAGTGAATTTTAACATAAATAATAATACATCTATTCCTATATAGTTTAAATACTTAGTTATAAAATGATATCAAAACTTTTAGAAGGTTTTTTTTTTACTTATCGTTTTTTTACACGGAATTTGGCGTAGTGTTTTCGTTAGGATATACTGGACCGTGCTAACCTAGAATTAAAAAAATTTTGGTTTAATTTTTTTAATTGTTGTTTTGTTGGAAATATAAAGAGCTCTTACATGGTGTATTCTTCTATTTTTTATATTCCATTTTTTTTTTTTTATTGTTATAATATTTTGTATTAGGTCTATTTTTATAAGTTTTTAACTAATTTTTTGGGGATTCTTTGCAATAAAAATAAAAATCTAAATCTAAAGGGGGCCTATATAGAAAGTTGTCTTCATTCCTTTGTAAAAAAAAGAAAAATGTTCAAATACATTGGTTCTATGAGACTGAATAACTATCTAAGTCAAATGTGTCCATTTAAATGCATTGAAAGTGATAGAAATTGCTTAAATTTTGCCCATTATAAATAGGCTGCACGAGCACATAGACATATAATACGTCTATACACGAGCGGGCCCCTTAAATTACGGAGGTGGTTCCTTTTTTTGAAAAAAACTTATACTATTCTGGGGTATGATGGTAATTGATAAATGATAATTTTCTCTTAACAGTCAAATGTTTGAAACATGGACATTAGTCTGCGCCCCGCTGAATAAATTATAAAATCAATTTCCCGCCAGTTTTGTTTCCTCCATGTTCGTTTTATATTCTCTTTGAAAACGTGACGTATCACGTTTGTAATAGAAAACAATAATGTACAAAAGGCCAAAGCTCGAATTGCCGAAAACACTATACTGCATACCTACTCCATTTTGTGTAATAATTCTATTCTGTGTGTTTGCGAGTGTGTCTGTTCTGTGATGACCGATGATTGACGCTTGAACGCATCCGACGTTCACAGTTTAAGTGAGTTAAACTTGGTCTAGACAAATTCGAAATTCCGAATCGTTTTAACTACTTATTGTAAAAACTGTTTAATAACTATGCCGTTTAAGTCCGTCAACTGATATTACTTATATCAAATTCTAAACTGTTTTTATCTTATACTTTCGGCTTGTGTAAATTCTGAAATAGGTTGTTGTCAATTGGACATAGATTCGGTAAAATGTCAGAATCAATCGAGTCACGTAAAATTGGTGATTTGAAGGTGCCTGAATTACGTTCCGAGCTAGAAAAACGTGATTTGGATAAGACTGGCGTGAAAGCCATTCTCTTAGAACGATTGCAAAAGGTAAGCGTTTTATATTTGTTCACGAGTGCTAAGTGATTATGCATGTTATTCATGTACCTTTTATACTTATGTAATAGCAGGGGTGGACTGACAATTTTAGGGCTGGGTGCAACATGTGTTTGGGGCTCTTGAAGACATAATGCAAGGCCCATATACCTACCAAACACGAATACATTGATACCCAAAATATATTAATTGATGCCCAATGCGTTAATATGAATGAAGGCTGAGGTTCAGTTTTGTTGTGTTATCCCGCGGTTAGTCCACACCTGGTCAATAGAAATGTTCAATGTAACTTTTGATGTTCTTTTGGAAATTATTATTTCGTAATTTTCTTACAACGGCAGTCGACAACTAATTTTATTGTAATTAGTAGGTATCTATAACCACCTTAGTAAAACCAAACATTTAACATTATTGTAAAGTGACTAAAAATGTGAAAATGTAGAGGTTTACTGATTTACTTGCCTACTTTTTCTAAAAAGACGTGTTCTATGCATTGCGACTAATGGCTGCAAGCAGTCTTAGTCTGACATTCTCTCCCTTATTGACAAACGATAGTGGTTGACAGTAAGCGTGTGACCGCTTGATAGCACCAATATCAGCGCTAACAATTTTGATGTTAAATAGCAAACAATGTAAAAACTATGTGGTCGTAGTAGGGATGAGCAGTTGGTCATGAGTATTGGAGAGCAAACCATAGAAAAAATGCATTATAGACCATAATGGCTTAGGTTTACTTTTAGACAATAATAAAATGCATGTTTGTGTAGCAAAAACAAGTGCTTGTTTAAGGGTGTTATTTCAGTGGAGATTATTGAGGACTTGAATGATATGGTGATCCGTGATTACCCTCTAGCTTGTCCTGGCCATTATTTGTTTTCAAATACCTTGACAAATAACCACCAATATAAAATGTTTTTTGTTCTTTTATGGTATAATTTTTACATTTTCTAAATTATCTCTGTCTCTTAGATTACATTTTAATCTACAAGCTAGTTTTTTGAATTTGTAATTCAAACTAATTGTATATTAGTTATTAAATTATTAATTAATAACAAGTAGGTTGAAACTGTAGTTTTTTTAAAACATTCATTAATTTTATTTAAGGTCCTTTTTGATAAATAAGTACTATTGGTTTTGGATGGATTTTGCTGTTTGAATAAAATATCTTTACACGTTGGATCATTTTTTACTATTTTCTAAAAATTAAGTTTCTTTTATTTAAGATATATTAATTTTCTTCTTTACATGTTTGTTATTTAAATTACCAATACAATCCGCCCATAATTTCATAAACACTAATGTATTTGTTTTTTTTGTTATAGGCACTACTTGAAGAAGAAGAAGATCCAGAAAATTATACATTTGAAATTAAAAATGTCAACAATACGGAAAAATCAACTGAAAAAACATGCAAGTCGCCAAGTATTGAAAAAAAATTCTTTCCTGTTATTGAAAAAAAACCAACAACTCCAGTGAAAGCAAATTCTAAGGGCTTCACTAAGAAACCGGGTCCAAAATCTAGTAATTATTTAACATTTTACTTTTAAAATTGATGGCTTTAACCCTGTTTAAAATTATAGGTATTTCATTATATTAAAGTTAATTTTTTAGATACCTACTTTTGTTATCATAATAAGTTCTACACATCTCCTAAAAATGCCCATTAGTTTCTCTTGGCATGAAAAGTCTGAATATGTTAAATTAAAAAATTTGATAAACTGGAAAGGTATTAAATCTGCTTTGATCTTGCTATTTGTTAGTTATGCATATGCATTGCTATGCATTTTGTAGCTTCCCTTAACCAGTTTGACAATTTTCCTATGTGTAATTTACATTCTATTACTTGCTATTTTTGATTGATTAAATTTATAGTACCTAATCCATTTTTCATTTTTACTTAATACTATCTTTTTTCAGTTTTGATCTTCTCCCCATTTTACTTCTTTTAACCCCTTTATTTGGAAAATGTAATGAAAAAGATGTTGTTATTTGTATAACAGAAGTTTCACAGATTTCATTTTAACATTTTCCCCCTGTAAAATACCTCATATAACACTTTTAAGAGTGCAATTTTGGAAAATGTGGTATGAGACTTAATTATTTGTATTACAGAGTTCCTAAAAAATCTGACCTAAAAAAAAATTTCATAAAATTGTATAACAAAAGAATACATATGCTAAGATTTAAAAAAAATTTACGAAACAACTGGTTTTCTTTTTTAGATCCTCTCTCCCTTTTCTGCTTTTTTAAATTCCTTTGGGATCCAATGTTTGAAAAATTGGTGAAAGACTCTCTTTAGGTTTACAGTGTGTATGATTAGTTTAAAAAAAAATCTGACTTAGAAACAATCAGTTAACATAATATTTAATTATTAATTGATTATTATTATTATTATTATTAATTATTAATGAATTATAACATATTTTGAAATTAAAATTTTTAATTTATTGACGCGGATTTGTTATTTCAATAATCAGGGTTATCATTGCTAACTGGGTTATAATTAAGGTTTGTCATTGCTTGCATATATAAAACGCCAAGCTCTAGCATTTACATGAGTCTACACGAGTACATGTTATTTATAACCTACACCTACTCTAACTGCAACCCATTAATCCCTTGTTAACTTTTTTTTTTTCAGAAACAATGAACGTGCCAATTAAAAGTGAAAAACTAAATAATGTACAAAAAAAGAATGATGAAATTAAACAAGAACAAGCAGACAGTAGCAATGTTGTTATTAGTTTAGATAATACGAAAAAACTGACTCCAGACACAAACAACTCTGATGTGTCTGATTCTAATGAAGCTAAAGCCAAAGAAATAGATACTATTGATTCAAAAGAGTCAAATGTGGTTCTATGTATTGAAAATAGTTCTTTCATATCAAAAGAAGCTAGTTATCCAGAAAAAGCACAAGCACTTGAAAATGACAAAACAGGTATTGTTTTATTGAATGATACTAATATTGAAAATGACAAAGAAGTCCAAGAGAAGTGTGTAGAAAATGTCAATAATTTAAGTGAAGAAAAAAATAGCATCAGTGAAGATATCATTGTTAGAATAAAAGAAAATGAAGTGGAACTTGGAGTAAAACCTGAAGTGAAACAACCTAAACTTGAAAATTTAGATGATGAAGATAATATACAAGATGAAGAATTGGACCATGAAGTTGACGAAGAAGAAATTAAAGGCATTAATGACAATTTTAATCAAACTGACGAAACCGTAAGTTTAAAGTTGCATTGAAAATTAAATGTTTGTAAATTATACTAACATGTTAAATGTTTTTAGGAAAAATCAAACATTGAAAATACTAAAGATGACAACAATGAAGATTCTATTAATTTGACAATTGGAGAAGATGACATTAAGTTATTTGCTGATGAGGTAAATTAATTGTTCATACTATACAAACTTGTATTTTTGTGTAAAATATCAATCATCAATAGCAGTGATTCTCAAACTGTGGTGCTCGTACCACTAGTGGTACACAAAAGATAACACGGTGGTATGCAAAAGGTTGCATGGTGGTAGAACGGAAAATTAAAAATACTTATTAGATTCTTAGTGTAGTTATTTTTTAATCATCAGTGGTACATACTGATTGGTAATATACTTAAGTGGTACGCTAAAAAACAGTTTGAGAACCACTGATCTATAGTATATGTCCAATATCTAGTATATAATATATAACAGTCCAATTGTTAAATGCAATCAGATGTCCAAAATGCTTCATTGCTTTAATAAAAGTACCATCTAGGTAACTTTCCAAACTATTTTGTGATATGTCTAAACAATTGGACACACTTACTCCTACCCAACAAAATAATCACTAAAAAAAAAAACAGTTTGCTAAAGACCGTAGTTACTAAAGATAGCTATTGCTTACATATTTATCATAAACATCAAACTAGTGACCCCAAAGCTGTGACCTACTCCCAAGTGTAGGAAATACTTCAACAAATTTTACACCACACCTAAAATTTTTTCTTTTAGAATTTATCCCTTAATTTTTTATGTAATACGTTTTCACTTCATTGTTTGAAATCAATAGCGGATCCAAGGGGAGCAAATTTTGGTTTTAGTGTAGGTATAAAAGTAATGGTTGTAATATAGAACTACATTTTTTTATTTTTATACATGGATAATATAAATTTACATATATGAATTCAGCTCTAGGAAGGGGTGATCTCCCGGTGCCGCCACTGTTAGAAATAGTGACCCACTCAAAGCTGTGACATCTTGCACCCCAAAGATCTTTCATTATTAATAACTTTAAAATAAGACTATTTACCTAGGTTCTAATCATATGAGGACAGAAGGTATTGTAAGAAAATATCTAATTGTAGTATTGCTTCTACAGAAAATAAAAAGTTATATACTTTGATCAATTTTTTTTAAACTCTTATAATGTTTTGAACAACATTCTTATAACATGTGACAATGTAAAAAATAAAATTTTATTATGTTTGTGTGTTAATTTTACATATTCTTCACGTTCACGTTCATTTTGTTATTTTTGTCGTTTTTTGCACATTACACTAAAAATAATCATATTTTCAATTTAAGTTAAATCTACTTGAAAAGATGATTACCTGAAAAAGTGATGACTGATAATTAGATAATTTCAGATAATTTCATGTTTTAAGATAATTTCATTTACTTGTTACAAAATGTTTGAAATTTAGTACAGATCTAAGTTTTTGTACCATTTTTAGATTTAATTATGATTTTTTTTTTTTTTTAATATAATGGTTCACCTCTGAATTTTTATTGTTGTGAAGACTTTTTACCAAAATGTATGAAATAGGTTTATAAACATAAAATTATTTGTTAAAAGGGGTTCAGTGTCAATACCATTTTTCACCCACAACCTCGCTTGTTCATGTATGATGAAAATATTTGAATAATTTTCTTTTAATTGGAAGTTTAAAAAATTTTACAAGTCACATTTAAGTTTATTTTTAACCCTTTATTTCAAAATATTCTTTTGGTTTAATTAAGCATATCAATATATTAATATATCAATTATTAATATTTTTAATAATTTGATAGTACCTAATATCAGCAATAAGAGTAACAACTGCTGATCATAAGTCTTTGGTGTGACATCCTTCATTTGGTAGTTGGTCACTTCTTTGAATAGCTGGTTTGGATTTTGTAGATTTATATTAATAATATATTAAATATAGAATTTTGTAAAATTGAGTACTCATGGTTCTGAATGAGTTTAGTGAATCACTTAATACCCAATTTTTTTTTTTTTAAATTTTGTTATGTTTTGACTTTATTTTTTGTATTGTGTATACAAATTGTTATAAGTAAAAAAAAGTTTTGGTACAGTTATTGCAAACAAAAAGAACAAAAAGTATAAAATAATAACTAGATAATGAGTATAAAAAAAAAACTAGTTGATCATCAAGATAAGATCTTCAATAACTATTACTTTTAACATTGAAACTTTTGTAATAGTCTTAAATAATAATAGTCTAATAACCAAATGTTTTGTTAAACTAAATCTACATTTATATTTCTATATTTAGCTCAAAAATGTTTAAAACTGTTTTAAATTTTTAATATGTGCAAATTTCTTAAGTTTTGGAGGAGTGATGGTCTAATAATACACATTATAAAAACAAAAATTAACAATTTCAGATGACCATCATACATCATATATCATATATCATATATCATATGTATATCTATACACCAATAATTTTTTATTTGTTTCAACCACATATAGAAAAATAATATGTAGTAATAATTTTAAAGTTTGAAGAATCAAAAAGAATCAAAATGAAAAAATTTTTATGAAACATCAACTTAAAATCTACAAATTATGACACTCTAAATTGTTCAAAATATATTCCAATTTCACCAAAGTCACAAATGACTTCAACTCTTCTTAATGATGCGTGCAAATTACAAGTTATTCATAGCACTTTTAAAAATTTCGATTTTTGCATTTTTAGATCATAACTCAAAATTTCAAAATACGATCTTAATAAAGAAGTATTAAGTTAAGCCAATTACTTTACAAATAATTTAATAAAAAATCATGGCAACTATTCATCTATTCCGATTGATTGTGAAAAAAAAATCTTATTGTATAATCAATACAAAAGAAGCAGTTATCTATGTACATTGTTTGAGTCAATAATTGCTGCATACAATACACTAAGCTGTTAAAAGAGCGTACTGATAACCACCTATCTTTTATGATAAAAATGGATCTATACAATTTTCTGAAAAAAAAAACATTGTACTATAAACATTCTTTGCAATTCTCAGAATATATTATCAACATCAATATTTTATTATACCCATGTTAGTATAATAAAATATAATTGTTATATTTTACATTAAATTTAACATTCAAATTTGGAAAAGGGAAAGTTACCATTCCAGATACCATGTGGCAATTTATCTTTATGTTGTATTTATTATAACTTGTAACTTTGTTTATCCTCATTAAGTTGGTGGTAACTTTATTCAAAATTTGACATTTCAGCTTTAGATTGTCTTGATTTATTAATTTAACTGATATATTATTTGGTTAAACAATAACTAATAACTTTATTTCCTTAGTTATAATAATAGTTATGTTTTTATATTAAACAAAGTTTCATCTTTTGTTTGATTATAAGTACCTAAATCAGTAAGTTTGAAAATAGATGATGTAATTTTATTCTGAAATTCAAACATAAAAATAAAAATTTGTTTTATTTTAGTAAATTTTCCTAATCAAAATAGTATGTTTGATTACATTTGTGTCTAAAAGTGTGCTTATGCTTGAGCTTATTATAGTACACTTGCACCATTTCAGCATAATGGTTATTGACTGGTATCAATTACTGCATGTGTCAAAATTGTGTCAATTTACCAGAATATGCTTAATTTGTGGACATTAAATACAAAATGCTATATTAGATATTTGTTATATGTTGTCAGTGTATGTGGTGCTTTCCGGGAAGACATCCCGCACAACTAACGGGCAAGCACACGTCACCATTTTAAAAGAATTAAATATTTTTATGTTTGTTGTACAAAACAATATGGACCTAAAAGCCAGAGTCAATTTCGTTCCCTTAAAATGAACCAAATCTAATTCTGAAAAAAAATTTCGATTCATCAATCATTTTTCTTGGTTATTGTGGGAGTCGATTTTTTATTTTATATGTCGTATTGTTTTTACGTTTACGAAAAAATTATTGAAATTTTGAAAAATTTATATGATATTCAAATATATTTTTAACTAAAGTATTGAAAATCAACACCCACAATAACCTAGAAAAAATGTTAAAGAATCAAAATCTTTTTATAGAACTGAAGAATTCGGTTCATTTTAAGAGAACAAATTTGACTCTAGACCTAAGTCTAAAACAGCGCAAAAATTCATTGTGCCCAATCTCTCCTTAAGGGGGTTAATGCGTTGAATATTTTCTCCCTAAAGAGCCTAGACAAGAGCTTAACTGTGTCTTTCAATTATGGTTTTTTAAATTTAAGCACTAATCATTTTTAATTATTTCTATTTGGTATTTGTTATTTAACACTAAACAGTATTTTTTTTTATTTTTTCAGGAAGACACAAACATCGAAAAAGAGGGTAAATATAAATTTGTATCAAGTTTCAAACAAAATGTTAATAAAAGAATCTAAAACTAAATGTTAAAACCTAATACACACTCAACATAGTATTTAGATTTTAGAAGCATTGATTTTTATTGTTTTTAAATAATTAGGCCTATCAAGTAAAATCGGAAGTAAAAATAGTGTGTTAACTGTTATGCATTGTCGTGTGCTAACAATTGACAAACACGTTTAATGTGAGCTGATGTAGTATTTATTTCATTTTTAAAATCATTATAAACATATTGTGTTTATGACATTCTTTCCTGTGAAGACTCGAAGAAAACGCAAGAAAAGAACTGAGTTCATCAAATTTTTGATAATGTTTCTACAAGCAGAAGCCAGAAAACAAGTTGAAAATTTACACAAACTTCAAGAAAGCAATTCTGGATATCAGATGATGATGTTCCATAGAATTGTGTTTTAAATAGTTTTTTCCAATAGATGACGTTAAATGAAAATTTTTTTTCTTTTGGTTTATAAATGTTTTAACATGATATGAAATATTTTTGAAAGTATTATAGATTAAATTACTAGTTTATTAATTATTTTTGTTTTAAATCAAGCATAATTAATTTAACTACACCTAGATCAATTTACAGAACATATGGCTGAATTGTTCTTGATAAATTTCTTTTGAAGTTATTGTACTAAACATACATTTTTATTAGCATTCATTGAGTTAAACTATACTAACCTTTAATTTTGTTTTTTTATAATTGCTATTAATATCATATAGTTATATTATTCCTGTTATTCTTCATTCAAACCTACTTTATTAGGTTCAAATCATGCTTTACCTGCTATTAATCTTACTTAAGAATTATTGCGTGTTTTTTTAGATACTTTATGTTTTATGTATATTTAATTTGTGTAACGCAATCTAGACGAAGTGATCGAGAACCATACCAAAGAAGAAATTTCATTGAACAAACAGCGTGAATCTCATCATCCTGTTACTGCTAATAGCAGTAGAGTTACACCTGGATCAATCAAAAGCCGGCGCAGTGCTACCGAAAAACGAATACCTGTTGTGGATAAACCACGCAGTAGCCATAAAGAGGACAAGGACAACAGCAATGCAAAACCCTTTGTCAGTGTGCCCAAAGATGAGAAGAAAGAAGAGGAGAAACAAATAAAAGATAAAGTGGAAGCTGGCAATAAGCAGAGGTTTGTTTTGTACACGGTCTCGACTACTGATTCTTTATCATTTCGTCGGAAAATTACGCCAAGAACAGATGTATGACTACCAATTAAAAAAAAAATTATTATCTTTTTTTTTTATCAAGGCTAAGTTTGAACACATACCATTTAGGGTTTTGGAGACTGTTTATGAACGAGTATACTATGTTTTATGTACATGAACAAATTCACTGCTAAATGATAAGTAGCATACACCAACTTGCATGCCAATGCTAATGGATTGTATCAGTTGCATAATTTTTATTTGAGCTATTTATGTTTTACTGACATGGGTTCATTTTTATTTAAGGGATGGGTGAAATTGTTAAGTTATTAGATTTCAATTTTATTCTAAATTAATGTATGTACCATTTTTATAATATAATTCTAAAAATGATAAATTATTTAACTATTTTTATTTTTGATAAATTCGGTTTGGTAGTTGTTTCATTTTATGCTCTGTACTATTATTTATTTATTATTATTATAACGCCTTGAGAACAATGAGTACAGCATTATTAATTTTTATTTTTATTAGTAATTATTGACAGAGTATTTTAATTACAATATGTTAATGTATGTGTACATCCTAATAGTTAGAAAAGATAACCTTTTTTACAAATGTTTATTAAAATTAAAATTTTATAATTTTTAATTGGCATCATTAAATTTTTTTTTTTTTTAACCAATAATGATTACAATATACCTATTAGTTCTGATTTTCTTTGCTCATTTACACAAATAACATAAAAATTTAAAGCATATAGAATAGAATTGTCGTTAAAATGGTACACACATTAGTGAAATTCTGAAACAAAAGTTATAAACTAAAAAGTCACTTGAAAATGATGAGTATAACCTTTTGTTATTTTTAGTTTACACCATAAATCACATGATCAAATTTGTATTTATATATATATATATATATATATATAAATACTAATACTCATTTGTTGTATTACATGAAGGAAAGCTAAGTATTTGAAAGTTACTATAAATTACAAGACACCATTCCAGTTATTATCACTGGTCTACAAGTTGTACTTTGCATGCGTTTTAAAATATATGTGGATTGAACTCAAATTGCATCAAGACTAAGCTGCAGATCTGTCAGAGAAGTCAAATCACTGAGTGAATTTAATAAGTAGTATAAATGTGTGAAACTACTTAACATTGATCAAATTAATATAGAGATTTGTTGTAACACAATGAAGATAAATTTGTCCAAGTCAACATTAAGACATAATTGCAACACAATGCTTAAAATTTATTTTTCAAATACATGAAAGTTTATAAATACATAAAATAGTGTATGTAAGTTTTTGGTAAGACTAGTTACTAATGTCTTACTTACTTGAACTCAGAATTTATTACTTATTATTTATTGTTGTGATTGACTTTAGTAATTATACAGCAAACACTCAAGATTTTCTGAAAAAATGATAAGAATTCTATGAATTCTTGAAACTTTTACACGCTTCACAAATAATAAAAGATGTATAAGAAGTAATATTTTTACTAATTTCTAATATGTATTATATGAATCAACACGATGCTGGAAGATTAATAGTTGTCAACAATGGAATCACCGACACCCAAAAAAAATGTTAACTGACTATATGTGTTGTATGCAATACTTTTAATATGTACTTCTTGTATTTGTATATACAAAACATGAAACAATATACTATTATGTGCTAAATTTTAGCATACTGAAAATATTTTACAAGACTGCAAATCATAAAAGAATCATGTTCATCTTGTATTATTATCATGTTTCTGCTATTCCCAAACATCTGGTAACATTTTTCAAGTGACTTTGGTGTGAAAAATATTTCTTATAACTAATAGTATAGGATTTGTTTTTTAATGAATCAAAAAGTGATGTGTCAATAAAATATTATATAATAGTTACAAAAAGAAATTAAGATAATTTGGTGGATTTCATATTTTTCAAATATATTTGATAATATATTTTTCTTAATACTAAGTTTATCAATTATTGTTATTAATTTTTGAATTAAGGTTTAACTATTTGATATTTTGAATATTGTACAATGTTGATGGAAAGAAGTTTCAATTCAAGGTGGACTTCTTATAAATAACATGATTTTCAAGTATAAAATAAATGTTTTTTTTTTATGTTTTTTTGAGTAATCTTCAATTTAGCTTTATTTGTGCTAAATTGTTATTTGCATTAAAAACAGCTAAAGCATTTTATATGATTAAATAAAGTAATTGATTTTTATTTTTATTATTTTCAGCAATGATACTAAAGCTCCACAAGTATCTAATGACACAAGTAAGTAAATTTTATTTCCAATTTCATACATTTAGATTTGAGTTTTTGAATAGAGGTACTTTTCTATAGTTTAAAATATCAATCAAAAACTAGGGCTATTAAGTAATAAGGGGAATTAGAAAGTCTGTAACCTAGATTTACCTAAACTTGTGAAAAAGAAAATTTTATTAATAAGTTTTGTATTGATCAAATATTAATAATTATTTTTTCTTTATTATTTGTGTACTGACAATACTAATTGGCAACATCCATAGTATCAGTTTTATCATACTTTGTATTCAAATAGTGATTTTGTTTTTAAATAGGGTAATGTACAGATTATGTAAAATATAATTTTTCAAAATGGCATACATTATTATTATTATTACTATCATCATTTTAGGTGTATTATAAGTAATTAATAAATGTATTATTTTAATTGTTTTACACTAAATTCATAGGGTAGGGGCTAATATAAATACTATAAATATATTGCAAACAAACCAATCATTGTTTGGTGTTGCATTTTTAAGTTTTAACTCTGTAAATAAGTAATAAAATTTTTTAAAAAATGAACTTTAGTACTTTTTTAAAATACCAGAAAATCTGATAATCATTTGACTATCAGTTTTGGGAATACTCTCTTAAATATCGATTGAAATCATCAAAAACTTAAGTTTATTATTAAATAAAATATTTTCTTTGTTTTATTTATTAGTTACAAGTGAGTTGATTTGAGACAATCATTATTACACATGTTAATATTTGTCACTGTATGTAAGAAAAATTACTATTAAACCTATACATCTGCGATGTGTATATTGTACAATCATTAGTTTTTAAAGGTCCATTAATAAATATGTTGATATTGAAAAGTTTTTTTAATTAATAATTTTATTAGCTGTTTTCATAAGCTTTGTTAACTATAATTACCAACTTTTTTACTTAGATTAATATTTTGAGTACTTTTTTTTAAATGAATGTTTTTTTGATTCTTAACTCATATAATGTATTAATGTTTTGTTTTTTATTGTTTTAGCAAAAAAAAATAATACATTACTGGTACGAAACATTTGGGTTAGCGGCTTATCATCTATCACTAAAGCTACTGATTTGAAACAATTATTTTCCAAATATGGAAAGGTAATGGATATTTAATAATTAATAATTGAATTAAACAAAGACTACAATTTAATGAAATAATCATGCATTATATGTGTGATCAAGTTAATGCAAAATAATTATTTTGACAATGATTTTAATGTACTGAAAGAGACCTGTTATTTTGTTTGGTTTCTATTTATATGTTTGCTATATTTATTTATTTAATTAATTAACGGGCAGTGCTCTGTATATTAAAACTATTCTTTGTTATCTGATTATTACTTTTAAATAATCAGTTTGTAAACGGATGTATCATTTTCTATAATCAAACACAGTCTACAAACTGCACTCTGAGACTTGTAATTTTTTAGTTGGTTCCTATTCGTATGTTTCCAGTATCAAAGTTGTCCTTAGTTCTCTGAATATTACTTTTGAGTAATTAGTGATCGGTATTATGCTTTGTGTAGTTTATCATATTAAATCTGCAAACTGCATTCTGAAACCTGTCATTTTGTTTGGTTTTATTTATATGTTTGCTTTATTAAAACCATTCTTTGTTCTCTGATTATGACTTTTGAATAATCAGTTTGTGAACGGATGTAACATTATCTATAGTCAAACTCAGTCTGTAAACTACACTCTGAGACTTGTCATTTTATTTTTAGGTTCTTATTCATATGTTTGCAGTACATGAATTATCCTTAGTTCTCTGATTATTACTTGAGACTTAAGTAATTAGTTAGTGATTCAGCTATATGCTTTGTATCTTCTTCTTTTTCTTCTTCTCCTTAGGCTAGAAACAGACCATTTAGGTCTAATGCCGCTTCTACAATTCCTCTCCATTGCATTCTATCTAGTGCCAAATTGATGCTATAAGTAGGGTCCACTCGTGTTATATCTCTCTTTACCGTATCAAACCATCTTTGACGTGGTCTCCCTATGGGTCTTTTTCCACTCAGGTTTCCATCTAGCACTTTTCTTATAGAATATGCTTCTGCACGCCACACATGCCTAGCCCATTCTAGTTTTTTGCTACTAAGAAATTTGCAAATGTTCCGTTTATTATAAAGTCTTTGTAAATCTTCATTTTTTCTTCTTTCGAAATTTCCTAGGTCTACATTAAACACGGTTCCATAAATTCCCCTTAGTATTTTTCTTTCGAAGATGGCTGGCTTTCCCTCATCACCCTTTGTGCTGGCCCACGTCTCGCATCCGTACGTCGCTATAGGACGCAAATAGGTTATGTATAACCTTTCCTTTGTTTGTCGAGACAGTAACTTCGGCATGAACATCTCTTTCACTGCATAATAGCTTTTGTTAGCCATCAGTCTTAGCTTTATCTCATTATGCATGTTATTTTCCTCATCAATATTTACCCCCTAGATATTTAAACTCTTTTACTTGTTTGATAGAAAATCCGTGTACCTTGAGATTGTTTTTTGGGGTTACTTGTCTTGACATAACCGTGTATTTTGTCTTCTTCTCGTTAACTGTTAAACCCATGTTTTGACTTGCTTTAAATAATTTTTCCACACTAGTCTTTATTTCATTTATGGATGCTCCTAAAGTTACTGTCATCTGCATATGCTAGAAGAGTATTTATCCCAACCAATTCCATTTCTTGTTTTTCATGTATGTCTCTTATCTCTTGTTCCAGGGCAAGATTGAATAGTACCAGAGATAGTGGGTCTCCTTATATGCTTTGTATAGTTAAATAAATTAAAGCTGCAAACTGCACTCTGAGAGACCTGTAATTTTTTTAGTTGGTTCTTATTCATATGTTTGCGGTATCAAAGTTGTCCTTAGTTCTCTGATTATTACTTATGAGTAATTAATTTATGAACGGTATTATGCTTTGTGTAGTTAAACAAATTAAATCTGCAAACTGCACTCTGAGACCTGTCATTTTGTCTGGTTTCTATTTATATGTTTGCTATAATAAAACCATTCTTTGTTCTCTGATTATTACTTTTGAATAATCAGTTTGTGAACGGATGTAACATTTTCTATAATCAAACTCAGTCTGTAAACTACACTCTGAAACTTGTCATTTTATTTTTAGGTTCTTATTCATATGTTTGCAGTACATGAATTATCCTTAGTTCTCTGATTATTATTTTTGAGTAATTAGTGATTGGTATTATGCTTTGTGTAGTTAAACATATTAAATCTGCAAACTGCACTCTGAGACCTGTCATTTTGTCTGGTTTCGATTTATATGTTTGCAATATTAAAACCATTCTTTGTTCTCTGATTATTACTTTTGAATAATCAGTTTGTGAATGGATGTAACATTTTCTATAATCAAACTCAGTCTGTAAACTACACTCTGAAACTTGTCATTTTAATTTTAAGTTCTTATTCATATGTTTGCAGTATACAAATTATCCTTAGTTCTCTGATTATTACTTTTGACTTTTGAGTAATTAGTTAGTGACCCGGTTATATGCTTTGTGTAGTTAAACAAATTAAATCTGCAAATTGCACTCTGAGACCTGTCATTTTATTTGGTTTCTATTTATATGTTTAAAACCATTCTTTGTTCTCTGATTATTACTTTTGAATAATCATTTTGTGAATGGATGTAACATTTTCTATAGTCAAACTCAGTCTGCCAACTGTATTTTGAGACTTTTATTAGTTGGTTCCTATTCTTATGTTTGCAAAATTAAAGTTGTCCTTAGTTCTCTGATTATTACTTTTGACTTTTGAGTAATTAGTTAGTAACCCTTTATGTTATATGCTTTGTATAGTTAAATAAATTGAAGCTGCAAACTGCACTCTGAGACCTGTCATTTAGTTTGGTTTCTATTTATATGTTTGCTATATTAAAACCATCCTTTGTTCTCTGATTATTACTTTTGAATAATCAGTTTGTGACCGGATGTAACATTTTGTATAGTTACTCAGTCTGTAAACTACACTATGAGACCTGTCATTTTATTTATTTTTTATTTTAATTTATTTTAAATCTTGTGGTTGGTTTTGCTATTTGTTGTACGTTCTCTGTTCTTCTTTGTTGCCAGCTATCCTCTTTGTTTCAGTGTAACTTGATAGTCTGGCGTCGGAAGTAATTAATGATTTCCAACAAATATTTTGGTTGTCATTAATCCCTTTTACCTTTAATTTAATCTTCTATTCTATACATTAGTATTAGTCCATTTTAGTGCCCCCCATTGTCTAATTGGTTAGGTTAGGTTGTTACGTACCTAATATTTAAAATCAACTTTCCTGGTAAAAAAAACTTAAAATAATTTGAAATTTATGTAGAACCTTATTTATTGCTGTTTGTTATGTGTTTAATTTAATTTCAAAATCAATTGTAAATATATGAACAGGTAGTTGGAGCTAAAGTTGTTACAAACGCTAAAACTCCAGGTGCTCGTTGTTATGGATTTGTTACTTTATCTTCAGCAGAAGATGCTAACCGTAGCATTGAACATTTACATAAAACTGAACTTCATGGACGAGTTATAAGTGTTGAAAGAGTATGTTCTTATTTTTTTGATGATGTAAGCATTTATTCTAATAATATTATTGTAACAGGCTAAACGTGATAATGGTTATCAACAAACTGTAAAAAATACTGATGCATCCAAAGTGAATGCAAATCTAGAAACTGATAAAAAAATCAAAATCACAGATGAGAAAAAAGACAAACGAGAAGAGAAAAGAGAAAAAAGACCAGAAATCACAATCAATGATGATAAAAAATTAGAGGTGTCCAAAGACCGAAAACGATCATGTTAGTATTTATCTTAACATTGTATTTATTTTGGATTCTAAACAAAGTGAGGATTTTAGAAAAAAAAATTTCTGTGTCAGGCTCTTAGGTAATTGCTCCTATCTTGTGGAAATCTGGTTTTTGGTTGTACAACTTATATCCTTAGTAAACTCTACCAATATTTTTTTTAAAAATTATACCCAAAACAAAATAAAAAAAACCTAGGAAATAATTGTAAAAGTCAAGTTTAAAGTACTATAAACACTCAATCCTATGTAATTTTATTAAATCCTTTCCCACATTTGTACTTTTATCAATTGATTTAAAATTATCTGTAAAATTATTATGTCACATTTTTTTCAAATATTGTAGATATTGCGCCGACCATTACAAATAATAAATTTAAAGATAGGTAATCGGCCCAAAATGGAACTCTTTTAGTCTTTTTGAAGTTTCAAAAAATAAAAATTCAAGCTTTCCTAAAATGCTTCTAAATATTCAAACATTTACACATTCTTGGAAATTGGTAGAATAAACATTTAAATTAAACTAAAACCAATTAAAAAAATATTAGACTAAATTCAGGACTAAAAAAATGTGTATTTTTACAAATATTGTAACATAAACCTTTAATTTTTTGTTTAGAATTTCAAAAACATATTTTAATTTTCAAAAATTATCTATACAATTTTGATGTATAACTACACAAATTTTGATGTATACAGGTTTACTATACAGTGTATTGGTATACAGTTGTTTTTACATTTGTTTTTGTCATTATGTGTTTTTGGCTATAAATATCCAAAATTATTTAAAAAATTTATATATTTGAATGAATGAGGTGTATATATACACATTTTATAAATTTTAGAATATAGAACTTAAAAGTTTTTATATTTTTGTGGGTTTTATTTAGTAAAACATGTTTTCATATTAATTAAAAAATACACAAGCTAAAAAACATGTTTTTCTATATGGTGTTAAAATATTTGATGCTAATCAGTTAATAATTTTTTTACTTATAGTTATTATTTTGTTTTTGGAATTACTCTTTCAAAAATTATTCAAATTCATTGAAATTTTATTTTAATGTTAAAATGAATAAATTTAAAATGTAAAAGTTTCAAACAATTTGGATCCAATTATAGACGATTAAAATTTACTACTTGTTAAGTATTTAGCTCACTAAGTTCAGTCAGAATCTTAATCTTTATATGCCATCCACATTTCATATAAGTTCTGTATAAACGTCTAATTAGACCTTTTATGTATAGTAAGGCATTTGTATGTTAGTTGTCTATATACTACATATAGGAGATCGCTCCTATTCACTCATCAACCCAAGACCAAACCTGAAATTTTGTACAGAAGTTCTTTATACAATGTAGGGGTGCACTAAGAAAGGTTTTTTCAAAATATGATCTCTAAGGGGGTGAAAATGGGGTTCAACATTTTATACATCAATCAATGCACAGCCCATACCGCTGGGTCTATAAACTTGAAATTTAGCACAGAAGTTTCTTATATAAGGTAGGCAAACCCCTACAAATTTTTTTTCAAAATTCAACCCCTTAAGGGATTAAAAAAGTTGATATAAAAAAAAGTGTTGATATATCGATTAACGCACAGCCCAAACCACTGGATCTAGAGACTTGAAATTTTGCACACACAGAGATTCCTTATTCAACAATGACGAGCACCAAGGAAGGGTTTTTCAAAGTTCAACCCCTAAAGCTTTTTTAAAATTCTTTCCTTAAGGTGGTGAAACAGGGTTTCCAAATTTGTGTAACTTGATGTACTCATTTTTTAAATTTAATTTGGAATTAATTTATTGAGATTTGACCAACTAAATCCTGAACAACGCCTGGTGGGGACAGCTAGTGTTATAATATATGAGGACAGCACAGGGGAAAGCAAAGTGCAAGAAGTCCTCCCCTGGGTGTGTCAATACCAAGTAAAAAAAAAAAGGCCTTCCATATCAGTGACCCTGTGGTTTGCTAGAATTTTTTATAGTTGTATTTTTAAATTTTTAGTGTCAAAAGATAAAAGCCATGAAATAAAACGTACCAAAATTGTAATTGAAAGAGATGACAAAAGAAGAGACATTAAAAGTAAAAGTAGTGAACGTGACAGGGAAAAGTTAAGAGATTTGGAACGTGAAAGGGAACGATTAGAAAGAGAAAAAAGAAGACAGCAAGAAATATATAACTTCACTAAAATGAAGGTAAGACAAATTTTTTCATAACAGTCATAAAAAAAATGCACTAATAATTTTGACGTATTAATAAGACTGAACGAGAAAGACAAAAACAAAAAGAACAAGAGAAAGCAATGAAAGAAGAAGAACGCAAGAGACGCATTGAAAAAGAACGTCAGTTAGAAATAGAAAAAAAACAAAAAGAAGAAGCTATACGTTTAGAGAAGTAAGTATTAAATGTTATAAATTTGATAGGTGCATTATAATGACAAAATGCCCGTTGATTGATTTTTCCTGTGAATAAAAATATGTAAACATTTAATAATTTATTACAAACAGTTCAAAGCTATTTAGTTGTTTGGCTGTAATTCTATAAGTAATAATTATGAAATAATAAGCAAGTAGTACTATTTATCAAAAATTTCTATCAGTTGGTGATATTTTAGTGAAAATTAAATGAGAGCTCATATAATTGCTACACAATAGATTATTGAATAAAACCAACCTAGTAAAATATTAATTCTTGTCTTTGCTGAGTACCTGAAAAAAAAAAAAATACTTATATACTTATACTATTATTATGATACATTTACTATTTAGAGAAAGACAAAAACTTCGAATCGAACGCGAGCGAATTGAAAAAGAAAAAGCTGAGTTACTGCGTTTAGAACGTGAAAACCAACGACTAGAGCGTGAAAGATTGCAAAGAGAAAAAGAAGAATTACGTAGAGCACAAGAAAAACTGGAAGAAACTAAACGTCAAGCTTTACTTAAAAGAGCTATACCTCCTTCCCCTCCACTTTCTAGTAAAAGACATTCTTCATCAAATTCTTCTCGATATGAGGAAAGGTACGTTTTAATTTTTTGAAACTATTGTTATACAATTATTGTTTTTTTTTGTGTTGTCATTGTATCAAAAATTTTCTTACAGAAAAGAACCAATTCGTAGTTCCCGTGTACAGCCTAATACTGACTATATGAATCAAGCAGCTCCACCACCTCCAAACATAACATCATCTAGACACCGTTATGAACAGCATTCATCAGATTCTCGTCGTTCTAGGCCATCACCACCTCCTCCACCCCCTGCATCAAGACCCAAGGATTCTACTGTTAGCATAAGGTATTATTAATTTATGTACAAACTTACTGTTTGTTTTGTTGTAAATTATAAATATGTTACTGTTAGTTAAGGGAAATTCAAACTTCTTATATCTTGGCTGTGATAAGTTTTATTTACAGTTGATAAGAATTTTGTAAAGTAATATATTCAGCCATTTGACAGCCAGGTTATTTTGTTATTATTTTTCTTGGTTTGTACAGGCTTGTGATACAGTTAATAAATTTAAATTTAAAATCAATTTGAATAAAAATTTAATATTAGTGTTTTTGTTTGATTGAAGTTCTAATACATTGCTATAATGTTCCTTATGTTCATAGTACTTCTGAACTTCATAAAATAAAATTCGACCTTTGACAGCTAAACAACTAATTTGATATTTGTTTATGTTTGTACTGGTTTATGATACAATAAGATGAAATAGCCCTATTCATTTTCAATAGCATGAATTCTTTTTTGATCTATTTTTTCCCATTCATTTTTTGACGCATTAAATATAATAAGTTGTATTTTGGTATTTGAAAATGTTTCAAGAAATGTATATTTATTAACTTGCATTTAAACTTTAGACAAACACTTTTTTTTATGTACAAGCTTTGCTTGAAATTATTTGTCAAGTGATATTAGTTGTATACGTAATACAACTTGAAATGTTTTTTTAGAAATAGTAACCGACTGGCTACCAATGCCAGTTACCTAATTCAAATCTTATTATATTCTTCTTATCATAATTATTATTACGTAATTGGTTGAAATTATGTGTACCTAAGTATGACTCTAAACACTCCACTTTTACCTTCACTTAAACACTATTTTTGAATCAGTTTCCATCCTACATAAAATATTTCTAACACTGGTTTCTTCCCACCACAATCCTTTAATTTAACAACTTACTCCATTACTATAGCTGAAAACCTTCCAAAAAGACTTGCGCATAGATAAAGATAAATAAATAAATTTAACTTTCAACTTTTTGTCCTAAGTGTTACCATTAGATGACTTCTTAAATTCTAACCACTTTTTTTTTTGCGTACGCCTATTGTAAAAAAAAAATTAACTATAGATTGTGTATTTGCAAATAAATGTTACCATTAGATGACTTCTTAAATTCTAACCACTTTTTTTTACGTACGCTTATTGTAAAGAAAAAATTAACTATAGATTGTGTATTTGGAAATAAATGTTAAAAAAAAAAATATGTGCATACTACACAATCTAATATTTTATAAGGGAGACCAAAACAGTTCTGTTTTTTTAGTTTTTTTAATTCTAAACATTATTAATACCATACAAATAACTTGTAATCTAAGAATGTATTTATGTTCAATTTTTTTATTTTGTAGCAAATATTTGCTTGTTACACCTAATCATTATTTTGTTTGGTTATAATATCAATTTTGTTGATTTTTTTAGATATGGTGGTCCACAAACAACAGACCATCATTACAGAAGTCGTGATGATCGACCAGATCGTAGAGAAGAATCACGTAGAAAAGAATCTAGCAGCGCCAACAGTAGTAGGCATGTTCATTCGTCATACGATTCAAGTAAAAGTTGTAAGTAAAATATAGAACTAGTAAAGTCTTTGGTTACAGTATATTTTTTATTCCAGCCTATGGAATGTCCCGCAACAGTGAGAATAATGCTTGGTCATCAACTCCTGTTAAAAGCTCTTATAACTCGCTTGGTTCAAACTCTGGGTCTAGCGGCATAGTTATGAGTTCAAGACCAGATCCCTGGACAAGTAGTAATAGTAGTCGAGAAATTGAAACAACTGTATGGCAGCGTCCACCTCAACCACCTACTGACAAGTATGTATATAAATATATGTCATGTGTATATATATATATGCAAACATTGCTAAAGATTTGATCATAATTTTCTGGGTGATAAATTTACTACTATTTTACTTGTACTAGCAGGTGGAACAGTCCGTCGAGCAATCAGTCGTCCATGTCAATGAGTGGCCGTAGTTCAAGCAATAATCCTTTGTATGTGAATAATCATCAAGTGTTACCCAACATGGGATTAAACATGTCTTCAAACTATAATGATAATAGATTTGATAGTTACAAAATGAGTGGCATGTCTCGAAAATATTAGAGTCACACAAAAAAAAAGTAGGCACTATAGTACATAGCACATTACATTCCTTTGGTCTTGTGCCATTTTATGTTTTTATCCAATAACTGTACTGTGCTAATGCTGTTGACATTCTTTTGATTATTGTGTATTTATAATTATCTTTATAATTTTAATTGCGTTGTCAAGTAATTTAGTTAAATGCATTTTTCAATACCAACGTTATTCAGTTTAAATACATTGTATGACATTTTTAATTGGTGTGTTTAATTTTGTAGGAAATGTTATATTTGTATTTATTTTTATATTAAGAATATATTGAATATCAGTACTTCAGTTCTTTTATTACTTTTTCAGAGTAATGAATTGAAGAGTTTAATTTTATTAACTACTCGGTATTATTGTACATACATAGTTCATTTTTTTTAATGTAGATTTTCATATAAATGTACTTTAATGAATGAAACTAATTTTTATTCTGATCATGTATTAACTTGCGTTTGGTAATTAATAACTATATATTATAATAAACAACTAAATAAAATAATATCTATCATCTTAATTTGTTGATGTTGTGTTAGGATATGAAATCAAAATCAAAAAAGAATTATTATTGTTAACGGGAGCGGCTATAATTTGTATGTAGAACTACCAAAACACAAAAATTTCAAATTATAATGGTTGAAAATAATTTATCTTCGTCATTCGGGACTACAGTTTAACTTAAAGGTTTATGGTTTCATTTTATTTTAAACACATAAAAAAAAAAAAAACTGTATAATTCAGTTGTTACTTTTAGTAATTTTACCCGTCGATTTTTTATCCCTTTTTCTAGCTGCTAAAAAAAATATCAGTGGGCAGTTTCTTTTAATCATAGCGCTAAAAAACCACTCTAACAAAACAATGAAGTACACATTGTGTGTAAGTAAGGGAAAAAGTAACCTGATGAGTTTCCTCTAGACTCTAGAGGATAGAATAATGTCTGGTACTTCAATTGTATGATTTAATATTCTATATCGGTACCCACTTGGTGCAGTGCTTCAAATCGCTTGCATAGTTAACTTAATAAATTGTTATTAAAAAATAATCCTAAGCTCTTTAATACATATAATAATATTATACATATGTTGCGCTCTTGGTCTGTGTAGCATTGTTTTGAGAAAAACAAATTTCATACATCATACCAACCGTTGGAAACACTAAAATTTGAGTTTGAAAGAACTCTGAAGAAAAGAATGGTGCATGAGAGTTGACAAACTTCAGTTAAGTTTGGCAGTTTAGCAGTCATCTGTCATGTTAAAATATAAAAACTGTGGCAATTTGGTTTATGTCCATTTTGTATGTTTTCATTTTTGTGTGCTCATAAACTGAAAGATATGGTTGCTTACAGTTTTTGAAAAACAATGATTAACTGCTGTAAATCAAGATTGTCCCGTTTTCAATAAATTTGTCTTGTATGATTAGGCAAAGGGAAGCTGCAAAGTCCCGTATTTAATACTTGTCTTATAACAAAAATATTAGATTTTTGCTAAAATAATATAGGTACTTATAATGTTACTTTTATTTATGTTGTTCTGATGCTAAACTGACCACTAATTAATTAGTTTTCTTTGTTTAAAACATTTAAAGTATTTAAAGTTCTAAATAGATTATTTTGGTTTTTAAGAAAAAGATTAGGACTTAATAAGAAGTTACCCTTCAAACCTGTCTGAAGATTTGATTATTTATATAATTCATATTGTTTTAAATACAACATGTTGACTAATCACAGGATGCCTTAGAAACACAACAATGTACAAAATTTATCTACTAGCAGGTATCCCACCACCACCAATCCGACGTCTGATATCCTCTAGAATTGAATGCAGTAAACAAAAAAGGGACACAAGGCACTATATGTACGGCCAAAATGACCCCACTTCTCGTTTGAAATCAAGAAAGTCTTTCCTAAAGATAACTGAAAAGCTATCAGAAACACCCTCACTAAGCAGACTGTGTGTGAGTGGAAAAAACTGATAACGGACACCACCGGTAAAAGATGGATGGAACCGTCAGAAAGACTACTTCCTGGTAACAACCTAGACTGGCAAGTATGGAAAACATTGAACAGACTGCGTGTTGGTGTAGGACGGACAAAAGAAAATATGAGAAAATGGGAATATGGAGATCAAGACATTACTTGCATATGTGGACAAAAACAGACAACGTCACACCTACTTGTTTGCCCACGAGGGCCAAGTCCTTGTACACAAGAGGATCTTATGATAAGCAACCAGAAGGCGGTAAACACAGCTATACTATACAGTGTATACTGGACAAAAGAAGATATATAATTAATATGCAATGTACATTACCATAGTTACCATTATATTAGTGTGTTATTATTATTCATATTTTATTTAGGTCTAATTTTTACTTGATATTATCTACTTAGTTTTGATGTATAAATTACATGTTTATGTTAATTTTAAATATATGATGCCTGACACAAAAAAAAAAATAATTTGTATAATCAAGTTTTGATTTTTTTTTTTCAAATTATTTATGTAAATCAAAATTAAATTGTTATAATATGTAGGTAATATAAATTAGTGTACCTAAAATAAATGATAATCTAAATTTACTACAATCCGATTCTTAATTAAAGATTTTAAAAGTGAGCATACCTTTACATATTGATTAATTTATTAGTTGTTGTTCATTAAAAATTAGTTTTATTTGAAAATTAATGGTTTTTTAGTAGTTTTTTCCTACAAAAATAATTAATTTTTTTGTATTAGGAAACTTTTTTGGGCAACAGCAACAAGTAATAGGTATTTGTTTGAAGATAAAAATTTACCTTCCAATATTTCCCACTTTGAAAGATGGCAGTTTTGAATCGTTACCCATTAGATTTGAACTCATATTTTGAGCTATAGGTGCAATGTACCTATATAATTAGCAAAATTTGCAATTTTAATCAATTGTTAAATTTTTAAAATATGATGAGAGTTCCAGATTTAACTATTAACCACTATTAACATATGGATGCATTCTTCGTTCTTCAATTGGAATTCACCTTGAACATTTTACGCACATTTCTCAAGCAATAATACCTATTATTATCCAGGACCAGGACTTTTGTAAATACAATATTATGTCAAAATCGTAAGCCGAAAAACTATCCTATTCTACTCGCAAAATTTTCCACAGAAAAAAAAACACCGTTGTTAAGATAAAACATGTGCATGTACATTTCCTTACCACGCTCATAATCGAAAAAGTAAAATAATAATTAATGTTTTGAATTCAAGTTGTCCTGGTAACATTGAACATGAAGCAAGTATATAAATGGTTAAAATGTACTACGTGTAAAATATTGTTGTTAAGTTTGATGCCAATCATAATTTATTTCTATACCCCTATCTCATTAATATGAATGAATATATCACTCACCCCCCTCTTCCCCCCGACTAGGGTTTGTGTAGGTAGATGGCTCTTGGTCTCCCATTGATAATATAAAGTAAGTTTGGTAGGAGTGAAAATGCATATGTGTGGGAGTAGGGACATTTGTAAATAATGTGTTCTAGACATTTTTAATTATCAAAGGTATTATAATATATCGTATAGTTGTGTAATATATAGGTACCACCTACTGGATGTCCTGATCTGGCTTTGCCCATGTTTACTATGTCCCATTTTTTCATTTTTACCTACTGACCCTATATTTAAAAAGGCTCAATTTTGGAAAACGCTGTGACAGACTTTTTGTTATATTTGTATGCCAAATTGAAAAAAAACAACCGTTTCCATTTTCACCCCTACCCCATTGATAGCCCTACCCCTTTTAACCTTTATATGGGATCAACTTTGGAAAATAGCTGTGATATCAGATTTTTTTTATTTTAAACTATTAGCCAAATAAACAACTAAAAATGTATTCCATACAATGAAACAAAAAACTATCGAGTTTTTGACAAAATTTGTGTCACTCTTATAAGGGTTAAGTCACTCTTAAGGGTGGAATTTTGAACAAATATTATGCCTAAAACAAGCTAGGTGTTGTTTACTTTTCTCTAAAAAAAAAACCGCATAAAAATCGGATTAATAGTTTTGGAGCCAACCTCGGACAAGGATTTCCATTTTCGCATTTAAGTGAAAGTTGGGTATCTATATTAGACATTGGGTTGGTTAGTTAGTGTGAACAAAACCGTTTTTGTCAAAAATCGAATTTCAAGTTAGGGACGTCTTGAGACCAAGTTTTTGGAGGGGGCGATTATAATTTTTTATTCCATTAGGTATACCTACTTATGTTATACAACTTTTATTTTTTGATAATATTATATGTTTAACAATAATTATTACTTGGGGTTTTTAATTTATGATAAATGTACATACAAAATTACAATTTTCAAAAATGCCTTTTTATACCTATTTCATATTTGTTCCAAAATCTGTTTAAAACTCAATATAAAAAAATGATCTTAAATTCTCAACTATCTATATGAATATTTTATTTAAGTCAAAAATTATAAAACACGTCGACTGTTTGATACTTTAACAATTTCAAACGTTAATTATGTGTTCTTAAATAATTGTGTTTACCTATATCCATATTCTACCTGTGTTTTCAAACTTTTAATTCCAAAAATGTTGTACCAAATTTACCGAGAAAAAACTTTGAAGGAATCGGTTAAAAGTAGTTTTGTTGTATAATACACGGGCATAACTCTCGTAATAATGATTTTTAAGACCTGGAACTTTTACAAGATGTTAATATATGGGTAAAATACAGGTTCTATACAAATTTCATTCATTTTTGTGTTAAATATCTATAGAACTTTGACATTTTCAAAAATTTCATTTTTTTTTTTTTTGTTTTTGTTCAATAAAAAAATTTATATTCAATAGTTAAAAGTAACCGAAAAAAAATCTCCCGTTTTCCCGTTTTTTCGAAACGAAACATGACAATCGACTGCAAGTCGGCACTAATTTTCTTACAAATTTTTTCATGGATTATACAAACTCTCGAGAATAATTATTACTGTCGTGAAGGATTAAAGTTAGGCAACTTAAAGTAGATGCCCGTTACACAGCTGTTGTAGAAAAAATCTCACGCCTCGTACACTAATCGGATTCTGATCGTTTTTTATGCGAAAGAAGTGAACATTTTGTAGATCGGATTGCAAAGCCCGAACTTTCGTTGAGCTCTAATACAATAGTGTTAAAAATGAACATTTAACACAAATTACTTATTATTATTATTATTTATCGGCATTATCAAAATATATGTTATACAGTTTCTAAATTTATAGAATTTTTAAAATCGGAATTCTATTCATCAGACCTGCAGAACTTTCTCTCCCATTTCTAATGAAAAAAAAAAAAAAAATTAATTACTGTACAGCGCGTGAGAGGCGTTTCCCGAAAGACGAGACTTTATTGGGTAGTTACTACTAAAAAGTAAAAACCTACCGACACTACGATCGTGTTTTAAAACGTATGTTTTTGGCATGTGTCACAAGATAATAATAATCGTTTCATGTTTGAATATAATATAATATAGTGTCCTGTGTGAGCTGCACGAATTTATGCGTACTACAAGACAAATTTTACCTTTTTTCAGCTATCCAATTTAATCGATGAACAGCGACAAACGGCCGTGGTGGATTTAGTCGTAACTGAAACCATTTGCAGAATGGCTTCCGTAATAATAATATCCCAACAAAAACACTCCGCCAAACTCGGAGTGTAAAAAAACGCTAAGCATTTTCATAAAACCAGCTCTAAAAGTTGTGATAACATTTTATTGCTAAGTATTTAAACCATGTATTTATAGATATATTATTATTTATATTAAATTGACTGCTATGATGGTCAAACTTTCCTTGGCAACTTTAAAGTTTAATTAACACTAATTTCAAAGATAGTTAACCACTGCATGTACCCAGTACCGAATAAAAACGCTTGAGAATTTTTAAATTTTTATTTATTTAATTTAATTATTTATTTTAATTATTAACTGTACTAATAATGCTGGATTTTGGATAAAAGTTTTTTGTTTTTTTTTTGTAAAAGTATTCAAATTAAAATACATCTGTTGGTGATAACTATACTGATAAGTATTGGATATTTTTTTTGAATTGATACTATTATTTTATTAGTACCTATTTAAGCAGTAATTTAAACACTTTTTTTTTTGTTATTTAATACTATATCGAGTAACAATAATTTAAGGGAAGCGTCGATTAACTTTTTTCCGTCCACGACACGCGAATTATTGGAATTTAAATAGTTTTATTTCAAACGTAACAATTATTATTGATCTATTGGTGCGATAAGAATATTTTGAAAACTGCTGCGTGGAACAACAATCATATTATAATAAATTGAACGTGTTGGGTCGTTTTACGTTTTAATTAAATTTTTGTTTTGTTTTACTATAAGAGAGTATTTCAAATACTTTTAAAAATAAGTATTTGATTATTAGGTACTACTTAAAAATATTCTTTATACAACACAGTGACTAACGGTTTTTCTTTTTTCGGGTCTCCGCGAAAAAAACTGTTCCCGGCCCAGCGCAAAACGTCTGTTCCGCCGGCGATGAGGGCACGAGCGTGTGAGAGAAAGAGAGGAGACAGAGGTGGTTGTTGCTGCATCGGCGTATAATACATAATATTATGCGTACCCAGCGATATATAATAATAATAATAATAATAATAATGTATAATGGCGGCGGCGGCGGCGGCGGTTAATGCTCGAAAGGCGGCCGAGTGACGTCTATTTTTGGTCCGCATCGCCGGGACGGTGCCAAAAAATGTTTTCCTCGCGGCTCGCGGTCGGCTTGCGTCAGTACGACTACTCGCACGCCCCTCGCCGAACTATTTTCGTATCGCGCACGGCAATAATATCATAATATAATATCGGCCGTGTTTATAATCATTATTAATATTACCGTTTTTCTTTTCTAATCTTTTCAGCCCCTGCATTTCGCTATCATCCGTATATGATTGTATTATATTAAAATAACTCGTTTCTATTATTGTGTTTTCTCGGTGTCACGCGCGAACAAATTATATAAAATACACAATAATTTTATAATCGTCCGACGGGACGTATCCCGTTTGCGTGCGGTGGTCAGTCCGTTTTTACGGTTTTCATCCGCGACGGCTCTCGATCAGTTTTTTTGGATGTCTTTTGACGAGCGCCGGCTGTCCGAGGCCAGGAGGGGCAGCATCAGCGGTTACATCAATAAAAAGGTAAACATAAACGGCCAGTGGCGTATATTATATCTATAATATAGTAGACCCTATTTTTAATGAAGGAGGCGAATGTATACATTTTTGTAGTAAACAATTTTTTCTTTTCCTTCAAATTATACAGGCTTCCGATGTAAATTTTACGATTTTTTGAGGAGGGAGGGGGGTGGATCTGTCCTATCGCCCCTCTCAAATACGCCACTGCCTGCGGCCGTATTATGCCGTATTATTATTAAAATCATCTAGTTAGTACCATTGAATCAGTATGAAGTTTGGTCAGTAGTTTCGTTTAATATGTAGAGCCTCGTTAAGAAATGTTTTACCGAATATCAACCCATATAAGAACGTTAAAAAGGAGCAAAGTTGGAAGAAGAATTAAAAATAAAAACTGTTTTACCTGTCTGATTTTTTTTTTTAAACATAATCTATAATATAAATGATAAACGGTATTAAACCGAATTTTCTAAAATTAGACTCTTAATGCTGATAAAAGGGAAAAGACGTAAACATTTAAAAACAGTTTTTTTGGTTTCGTTTTTTTTTTAAACTTAGCACACATGTTATGTAATAAGTACTAATAATGTTATATTTTTCACTGAAATCTCTAAAATTAAAGTCGTAAAGAATGGCGGGTAAGGACTGCTAGACATTTGAGGTTTTTAATACCCCCCCCCTCATTTTCCCATGACCTCAAAGTTTTTGGAATGTTTTGGAACAAATTAGACATCCGGATTGTAAGATTTGTCCAGATTATGAAATTTAATAAAATTTTATACATGTATAGTTGTAGTTAATATGACACCTACAAGGCTTAAATTAGAAATACGAGTATTCTAAAGGGAAACTATCATTCATGTTAACTTTTGGACATCTTTCGTAAGCTGTAACCTATTATTACACATACATACGGACATGTAAAATTAATAAGGATGCTTTAAAATTTGGTCAAAATCTCAGAGGTGAGATGACTGATCGTTCTCCTCCATTTCAATCTTTGTAAAATACTATATAGTTGTTTAAAATCACATCCAGCTTGTGAAATCTATAACTAAATTGTATTAGATAGATACTGGTTCAAATGTATAACATTGGAAGCATTATTAACAACATTTTAAACTTGAACCTATCAGGTTTTGGTCCTATAGATTAAATAACTAAAAGCAAAGCTAGAATTTCCAACTCATCCAAGGTAAAATATCTAAATAATATAATAGTATTATGTTGATTCATAATGAATATTTTTTTTTTATTAAAAAGTTAAATTTATTAAAATTATTTTAGATTAAAATACTATATTTAATCTATGTAGTAATATATTTGCATTAATAATTTCTATTATATTATACGTTTAACATTTGCATCTCTGATGATATTAAAACACACATTAAATGCGTAAAATAAGTCAACATTATACAAATAATACATTAGTCATTTCAAACGTCAAACATTGAATCGTTGTTGTTGTCTAAGCCCATGTAAGACTTAATATTTCTTTATTTATAATATGCAGGTTCATAATGTTCAGTTCACATAAAAATATCGTATACATATCATGAACTGGACGTTTTTCATAAACTGCATGTCCAGTTTGTAAAAATATTTGTTTTAACTAAGTACCTATACATTTAAAATTTGAAAAACAATTTGTTTATGATTGATTACTGGATAAGTAGCAGTAAGATATGCCACTGGTAAGCAATTTAAAGTTTTTAAAAAGTATGCTCATACTTGTTTTAAAAACAGATAGTACAGTAACAGACAGCAGCTGAATAGGCGTAGTTATCAGATAAATAGTTATAAGATGCCTATTATCTACCTGCGAATGAATGAATTAATAAGTATGTTATATACTTGTTATGTAAAAGGTACCAAAAGTCTTTAAAAAAAAACATTAAACCGTTTTAAGTTATTGTTTCCCGTAGAATGTTCTTTATCGACCACCAAATTCCTTCAAAATGTGTACTTACCTACATTTTATTTTAAACTATATTTTAATGGAAGTATCAATTATTATGTTATAGAATAATATATTATTTTCAAATTGGTACAACTTACCTAGCCAAACTGATATACTATTATATATTATAATAATATATAGTCCATAATATAAATCTATATACGAGTATTTCTTAATTGGAAAACCTTTGATTGGAGCTTATACAAAGGTGGTATAGTAAATTTTTTGACAAAAGACAATGGTAATATAATATCATACTGGTAATGTAACAACAGCTGAAATGAGATTTTTAATCACGTGACCAAAATACCTATAAGGGTTTATACTTATATTTAAAAAAAATAAATTCAATAATAGAGCATTATTAATTCATGCGTCGTTCTATAGTTTAGTTGTATGAACAACTTTACTGAAAGAAGTTTCATATACCCACTGAAAATGAATCGATTTAAAATTCCTTTTATACACCGTTGATAGTTCTGTTACAGACTAGGGTTTGATTTCAATAGAACTGTCATTCATTTCCTTGTATAGGAACTTTGCGCTACGGTGTCCGTCACCTCCAAGTTACCGACCTTGTTTTGTCCATTAATCTTGCGGAAAAATAAATTTTTACCCGTCAAGGCGTGGCGTTTGCAAGTTGATAACCATTAGAAAATATTTTTCATTTTAATTCAATACATAAAATACATTTTTTTAGTATTTTGTAATTTGAAAATTACCCAAACATTCGCCTAAATTATAGTACTTATAGCTATATTTAAATATTTTGTCAAGTACTGAATATAGATTTTGTATTTTACAATTTGCATACATTTAATTGTTTAAATACTTTTTAGGATTTACCTTAAAGAATTTTTTGAAGTTTTGAAACTTAAAAATAGTAATTGTTCTTAAAATTTCAATTAGTTTCAATTGAGTTGTAGATATTCCAAATGATAAAGTAAAATCTTATTTAGAAGTATCTGAGGATTTTAATCACTTATTTTCAAGTTTATTTTGAGTTTTGTTTTCTAATGATACCTATTTTTATTACAAACGGCTCATTGCCTTTACCTCGAACGTCTGTATTTTATTAACAACAAAAACATGTTGTTTATCATTTAGAACTACAAAAAACATGTTTCATTAGTATATAAATAATTAATAGTAGGTATGGATAAAATTAAAAAATAATAACAACATAAGAATTTATAAAAACACTGAAAAAAAATTGTTTTTCACGTCATAGTGTTTCAAAGATAACTAATAATAACTAATAAGACAGTAAAAATATGCATAAACACATTTAATACATAGGGTTACTTCATTGCCATTACAGTATAAGTAGGTCTTTTAGTCACATTTATATGGCCAAATCTTCAATACGGTTGCAGTTTTATTTAGTTAGTTTATTAAATAAAGTATAAAACAATTTGTTGATACTCAATTAGTATATGCAGTATCTATTTACTATGGCTACTATCTATAGGTCTGTCTTCTAAAACTCGTTGATTATTGCTTTACCAAAATATTACTTTTAATATTCCCTCCATATCATCTTGGAATTGGTATCAATTACTTTGACTAAAATAACTCCAGTTGATATAGTTGTAAAACTAATGGAATATATAGGCAATGAAAGTGGAAATAACATTAACTATAACATAATAACTATAAATGCATGAATGAATTTATAAATGCTTAATAATGTATATTTTTTAGCACATAATATATTTATTCAACACGATTAAACCAAACAAATTATTATAAGCAATTTCAAACCCTATTAAAATACAAACAATCATCACTCATGATTTTGAGTTTTTACAAAACATAACTTTAAATTGATAGTTGAGGTGATTGGTAAATAATGCTACACAGTGTAACTAAATAAATTAAACATTATCTTGCATTTATTTTGCCCATTAAAAAGCTACATTAAATGTTTATAATAATGCAACAGTTAAACTGCTTAGATCTAGGCTATATATAATAATACAAGTTGGCAGCGTCACATAGTGACAAACATCTCTTCACACGCACGTCTAAGTGTGGCAATGGTGAGTGGGTGCCACATCAAATACTTGTCCCAATTTTAGTTTTTTTTTTGTTCTTGTAGATATGATAAGTTAAAACATTGAATTATACTTATACAGGATGGTTCTTTTCATACTTTACCCATTTTCCCTACTTCTTTTTAATTCTATACTCAAAAATAATTAAAACGACACGCTTCTGTAAAAAAAAAACAGAAACTTTTGGAAAGCTTACCTATTCTACAAGTGCAGCAGCAGAGCTAAGTAATTCCCGGTTTTCAAATTTATTTATTAAACAATAACCTATGACTAATTCCAATTTCAATACTTATAAATTATACAATATTAATGTAGTTTCAATTGTGTTACAACTCATTTACGTAATATTTTTAAAAAAGTATGGTGAATGTTCTTTGGGATTGGTTAAAGATTTGATTGGGTTTCATATTAAATGAGTAAGCAATAGATTGCTTACAAAATTTACAATTCAGACTTGTCAGTAAGCTAAGTAAGTCTCAACAAGTTTTAAATTTGAAATTTTTATGAGTTAGCACAAAAATTGGTCAAAATTTTTTGGATTTTTCATGATCATTTAATACTTTATTTGGGACTTTATCTATCTCAATCATGTGTAAAAATTGAAAATTTGAACAATTTGAAAGAGTTATTGCCAAAAATAAGAAACAAAAAGAACATCATTATAACAATGAATTGATTAATAAAAGTCAAAAACAAAATTGATATAAGGTACCTATGTGAACTGTTTAACAGCAATCAGCATAGTATAGTAGTTTTTTTTAAGTTCTATTACTATCACTAAAATTGTAAACATAAAAATTTTCAAAACTTTATCACGTTTGCACTTCATTAATCCTAAACATACGTCAAAGTATCTTGCGTACAAGTTTTTCTTATTCTATCCTGTGATAAAATTATAATTAGCATGGTAAGTTCAACTATAGTATCAAAATAAATAGTTATAACTATAAAACATAACTACTTTCAGAAATAAATGATATACAAAAAAAAAAATAGGCGTGTAACACTTGATTCTTTCATTTTTAGCGTGCGTGTCGTTGGCTGGATTTAAAAGTGTTTACAGGTCGTCGTGTAAACAAACTTGTATCGTGCCAAAAATTAAATCTAACTATAAATCTCCAAACAATATGGTCCAATCGTTGACTTTTTAATTTTTATATGTACCTATCTATTAAGATTTAAGACACGTTAAATTTACTATTTTTAAAAACATTTATTTATATACCTGTGTAGAATATTCAATATACATGCATATTATGTCTGTATTTATAATCTTTTAAATAAATCTATAAAATTTGTGTTTTAAAATCTATGTACAGAATAATTATAGTAGGTATGTATAAAATTAAAAATAATTTGTAATATATAATAAAATCGTACCTTTTTTTTTAATCGTATGATTTATCATGAATCATTTGTGAACAATATTTAAAAAAGTTTTAAATTTTAACAATACAATATTATAAGATGTGTTCAATTTAGAGTGAATTTTCCACACAAATTACAACTACGCAAAAATTTTTCTAATGGTTTTTTGATGATTTCAATATTAAAACTACTTTATTTAGCATTTTGAGTAGTTCAATACTATAGTAATAAATGGGCAAGTATAAAATATTGTTGACAACAAGAGCACAAAAGTTACAGTTTGTACAGCTATAATATGTTGTTAATTGTTATGTACCTATACTTCGGAGTAATATATAAAAACATAAATAAAGTCATATACGCTAAAACACAACTAACGTCCACTAATTTATTGGATAAAAGTTTGCAGGTGTAACAAACATGGTATAACAGTTAATATACTACGAGTTATGGATGCCTTCTGGGTTCTTTCCCATGAAAAATGACTTTAAACATATCTCGCCGTTAAACAAATCATTAGTGTCAATCAAATATAGAAATTATTTTGAATTACTTATACTTATGATGTACAATAATCGAGTAAGGTACACAAAATATAATAAATTTTTCTTGAAATTTTGTTCAAATTGTCAGAGTTAAAACTTAAATCACTTAAAAATTAACCTCCCGTCAACGTTTACCATATATTATGTTGTTTTATCTAAAATAATAACGAAATTTGGACGTAGAACTCCCATAGATGTTCAAATACTTTGGGACACTATATTAGCTATCTTTCATTTCCAGTTTCTACTAATAGAATACACACCCAACACCAAAGTCCAAACATTTGGAAAACGATAGGTGTACAACACAGTCAGAGTCGTCAAGTCTGTATAATTTTATTTTTTAAAAAATATGAGACATAGTTTTTTTTTAATTCTTAAATCACTCTTATAAATTTAAATTACCGTTCTCTAACTAATTTGATTGATGCAGTCTATCCGTTTTTTTTATTGATTAACATATTATAATTTTCAAATATTGTGCCTTCAAAACCAACTAGGTATATAATTTGCCACGGCACTGACATGACAAGAGCAAATAAATTACCGCAAATGTGCTTGCATTTTGTGTACAATTTGTCGTGTTACCTCCACCGCCAAAAATTGAGAAAACAAAGGAAAGTTTTGTCTTTTAGGGTGCTGGCGGGCAAACGTCGCAGAACCCCACAGACTATGTGGAAAATATATTTTTTATTTAATTTTCATATAGTCTTTGGCAGAAGTTGTTCTGTGTTTGAAGTCTGAAATATTTCATGTCAGAAATTTTAAATGAAATAATGTTTCACTTAGTTTTGAAATATTCCATCAAATCGAAAAATGTAAGTTTTTTAAAAATTATGTGGCCGCAACGTGATTAGTAGTAAATGCAGCAGATGCATTTTTCCCAGTTGAAATAAAATTGGTAGGTATTTTAGGTTATTTGGTTATTTCAAAATATTGTTAATTATATATTAATAAGTTTAGTTTTATTATTAGTTGCAGGGGTGGACTGACACGGGGTGCCAAAAAAAAAAACTGTATCTCGGGCCTCCATCCGTGTATGTATTTTGGACCTCATTTTATAAGTTTTTGTTAGTTTTATATGGGCCATTCATTATGTCTTTAAGGGCTCCTAAAAATATTTGCATCCCAGGCCTAAAATGATCAGTCCGCATTGATTAGTTGTTTATTTGTTTAAAACTGTTTAAAATTAATTGCAGTTTTCACACATCAGTGTTCAAAATACAAAATAATCCTTTTGATTTTGGGGGAAACACAATATTGAAAGTTAAAATTTTTAAAATTTTGGCAGTTATTTTTGAATTTCTTAACCCTAAAACAATTAAACAAAATATTTTTCTATGCTAAGGTGAAAAAAAAAAGTTTTTAAAAATCAAAAAAAAAAAATTATTTATGTTTGTGGACGTTTTTGCGTCAAAATTGTTTTGTTATATTTTTTTTTTTTTTTCGGAAATAACTTTTGAATCCATTAATAGCAATTTATACATATTATTGGATGAACGAAAAAGTTCTAACGCGATAAAAATTTTGACCCTTTTCTGAGCTAAGTATAAGACGTATACTTTGAACTATTTATGTATTCAATCTAACGAGGACGTAACTCTCAGTTCGATCATATGATAGATAAAACTTAATTGAAATTATTAACCCACCCAAATTAGTGACCTACTCCATATTAGCGACCCATGACTCATTTTTTTTTTTTTTTTTTTTACGATGAAATATTTCAAAACGGTGTATATTTCATGAAATTTTATGTTGATGGAGGTATAGGCCAACGTAATGCGTAGTTTTGGTAAATAATGCTCGGGCACCGGCGGGGGACGACGGCGACGCGTATTTGGGTCAACGGTTTTGGGCCGCCGCCACTCGGCATATTTTGTTGTTGTTGTCTGCGGCGGCAGGCGCGACGACCCCCGGGCTTTTTGCAGCGTACCCGCGGCGGTCCCCAGTGTTGCCGACCGTCGAACGCGACAACGATTGCACGTGCTCTCCCGAAAGCTGCACGTGAGCAGCTATTGTATTTATTTCGGCGACACGCACCCACCTAACCCACCGCTTTGTTTCCGCATCAGCTCTTGCGCCGCCGCCGCAATGGTTGGTGTACCGCGTGGCAGTAGCGGCGGCGACGGCTCGACGAATTTACGTGTTTACCGTCACGTAGGCCGTATTTTCCGCCGTGGAATTCGCGTGGCCGTGTTTTCCATGCAAATGCCGTTATTGCCAGACAACAACAATACAAATTGTTACGCTCCGGTCGCTCTCATCGATACAGTTTTTTTATTACGCGTAAAACCGTGCTGGTAAAAACGAAAGACGTGATTGAGAAAATTGAAACGGAAAGACTATTGAGATTAATATTTTTCGGATTCATTTACGTTGATTTTGAGAAAACATTTATGCCGTTCTAAACAAATAGGAAATAGTACCTACTAGCCTACTGTAGTCAAAATCCATAATAATATGAATAAGTATTGACAACTTTGTCGTGCCCTTTTCAAGTTTGCTACGAATGAATGTCGTTATTAAAAATAATCAAATGGGTTCTTCTCTTTTTAGAAAAGTTCATGTCATATGTGTTAGCGTTAAGTCCACCCATCAATATTATTAATATTATATACATTTTTCATTACAGCTGCTTTATTCACAACTTATAAAATACAATATAATATTTAGGACAATTTTTTTTATTTGTACTGTTCTTAAATCTTAATGAATCATATCCATTCTTATTTGAATTCAAGAAAAATTGTTTGTAATTTTATTTTTATAAAAACATATTATGTATAAGCATTGTAGATATAATGGTATATTTTATACCCTTTGAATCAGTATATTTATATATACACACACATATGTCACAATTACGAAACTTTAAACTATTGCTTACAATTTACAAGTGTATGTAATAAGTATGTGTAAAATTGAAGGCGTCAAATTTGATTCAAAATGTGTAACTTAGAACAGAATTAAAATATAATGTGTTTAAAAACTCAAAGAAAAACATAATGATTACATATTCTGATGTATTTATATAACATTAAATACTCCAGTAGCGGTTTTTGGAATCATTTATGGTATATTTTTGTCATTTTAGTGTTTCCAAATTTCGAGGAAAAATCAATTACACTGCATAAATTTTGAACCTAGCTATAAGGGTTGTTCTCGTTAAAACCACCACTTGGCTAACAACGGTCAAAAATCAATATCCGGCTCTACTCCACAAAGAAAAAAAAAATTGTCTTTTATCGACATTCCTGCACAGTCACCAACTCTGTGGTTATTTTTATTGTATTGTAATTTGTATGATATTTAAAGACCAAAACTCAAATCAACAATTAGTCTTTATAGCGTAGTATAGTATGCTAATATTTTTTAATATTAATATAGCATAAAATACCACTTTCTTTTTAATTTGGGGAAACGCATGTACTGCATTTAGTGCTTGCATATTGGCCATAATTAATAAAAATCACGATTTTGTGAAATATTTCAGACTATACTAGTATACGTACGTATTAGTACATTTGGTAAAAAACAAAAAAAAAATAAATAAATAATTAGCGACAACGTTTCGTGAACAAAATTACATCAGGTTTAGTTTTAAACTTCCATTATTACATTATTGTGTTCTGCCTGAGTATTAAGAATTTTCAACCAGCAAAATAAACAAACAATGCTTGTGCCTTGTTCTATGAATAAATAAAATACACGTTAATGCAATGTCTTAAAACAACCTGTAAACTCGTGCGTCGTAACTATTAGTTGATTGTTGTTGATTTTTATTTGTATTACTGCTATATCTATGGAGTTATTTTTAAGAGGTCGTCAAACGCGTGTTTTCACCGTGTAAAAATACGTTTTGTTTTTTGTGTAGGTACTACGCTTTATACATATTATTTATCCTAGAAATATGGTTTTAGTATCAAAAGAAAGCTCAGAACATAAACTGTGCTTGGTCGAAGAGTTTTTTTTTAATATATTGGTCTATTTCAACTTTATGTACAGAAAATATGATTAATGCTTCTTTGCATCTCCCCTCACATTAACGCCTGGTAATGTGCACTACTCGTCAAGCTCTTTGTTTGAGAGTATAGATAGGTAGGTACTCGGTTCCGTAAAAGTTACACTTGATAATTTTCAAAAAAAGCATTTCTTTTGAACCATGTAAAAAAAGCTTAGCTCTATTCATATAATATCACAATGGGCTTTATAAATTAAAATTAACGTTAAACCACTTTTGAACAACTTTTACAAAAACAATGAAAACTTTGAAGTTATTATTCACCATATTTATTTTTAATTGGTGTAAATATAAGAAAAGTGTAACCAGTGCAAAGCATAAAATAATTTAGTTTAACTCAATGTAAAAAAAAAAAATATTTTATTTGCTTTAAGGAAAAAGTTACTCGTGTTGTTACGATCTTTTTCTATAAATAAGATGATAAAAAATATTATATTTTATTCCTGACTTCCATGGTAAACTGCCAGATTAACTATTCCTACTGTTTTTTGTACAAAATAAGATGCTAAAATACGCATTGATTATAACTTTTTTTTATAAAATTTCTACTTTTTTTATTATTCTATATATGTATCAATTCTTAGAATTTATAGAACTATTATAAATATTGAAGACATTTCGAGTAGATAATTTGGAACGTGTTACGCCTAGTTTAAATTTACACTATTCTTATAAAAATGATCTGTAATAAACTTTTCATACTTGAAATTTAAACTACATAATTTGATTTTAATATAATTTAATTTTTTCTGGTATCTCTAATATTCTAATTGTCTTATATGTAAATCTTAAAATATTATTGCAAATATTACATGCTGAAATTCTTTCAAATCTATTTATATCATTCCATTAAAAAAAAAAATCATTCTATTCTCAGATTTCTTTTACTTTAATCCTCCTCCCTAAACTTTAAACCCAAGTTGCGCCACTAGAATCCATGAATAGTTTACTTTTGTTTCTAGTAGTCCTGCCAATATTTAAGTAAAAAAAAAAAATAGGTTCCCCAAAAGACACCCTGCACCACTCCAAATAGCGCCCCAAAAATATTAAATAACCTTATAATATGTAGGAAGCTTTTGATATAGAACATTACCAAACAGTCTTGATAATCGATATGCGTATTTGGGTATTGCTGATGTTCTGCTTAGTACTTATGTACAGCTAAATACTGAATAGGGTCGATTTTAGCAAAGTATTGAGTCACGAGATGAAAATGTATTAACTTATTTCGTGTTCTGTTACACAACTTTGTTTGAACTATTTTACTGCTAAAACCCATCATTATTTTCACAATTGATAATGTCATTAATATTAATAATTTTTTAACCCTGCATTTTCTAATTAGGTAGATACGTTTGCAAACATTACATAAATAGGATAATTCATTCGACAAAATTTGGCATGCCTACGCTAATTTATAATTTTTATTATCTTTTATGGTACTTAATAAAAAGCTTTAACAAAATATATATTTTATACACCTTATTGTTTCTATACGGTGGACCTACTAATTTGAACAAATTATACCCATATCGTAGTTTACTAACAGTTATCAATACTTTTTAAACATCGCGTGATATTATTTTAAAATTATACTGCCGAAATTTAACATGTATACTTTATATTAAACATTAAGCCAACACGTTAAACAGTTAACAATTATGTTATACATTAAATAAATAGTTGTTCATGTTCTATGACATTACATTGTTAAGTATATAATATTGTATTTGAAGGTTTGAGACGTGATCGTGATTTATATATTTTTGATAGTTAGTACACATTGAACATTGTGTAGCCAAAGCCCGGAGGTATACCTATACTATAATGGTAGAGTTTGATAAATTTAACGTTATTAGTGTTAGTATACGTATATAATATAGTCTAGAAAATTTAATAAAAATAATTTATTATCCTACCCCGACCCGACACTTCAATTAGTTTAATGTACACCAATCCATTAATTTCTCGTAATTTCTAGTGGCACGTTGTTGAAGTGTTTTTTGATTGTACACCAATCTTTCTCAAACATTGACTCATCACCGTATTTTTGTACGTCCTTGAACAACACAAAGTTAAAAAAACAATTTTTTTTAAACCACTTTTGCACTTAAAAACTAAAGTATAAATTTTAACATGACTCGTATACGTGTATTACAGTATAGATACCACAAGTTCAGTGATGATAAAATCACAGTAACTATAGAAAATCAGTATAAGTCACATGGTACACAGGTACCATACATGGTATTTATTCGTGATTTCTTTATTTCTTCGTTATTTCAATCGTGATAAAAAAATTTATCTCTTTATAAATTATATACTAGATGTGCCGCCGACCAGGCGTTACCCGGGATTTAGTTGGTCAAGGCCTAGTAAAATAATTTTTAATTAAATTTATAAAATCAGTACACCAAGTTACACAAATTCGGTTTCACAATCTAAGGAATAAATTTTAAAAAACGTTTTAAGGGTTGAATTTTGAAAAAAATGTCTTGGTGCTTGTCTTTGTTGTATAAGGAATCTTTGTGCAAAATTTCAAGTGTCTAGACCCAGTGGTTTGGGCTGTACGTTAATCTATATATCATTATTTGAACCCCCTTTTCACACCATTAGAGGTAGAATTTTGAAAAATCCATTCTTAGTGGTCGCCTACGTTGTATAAGGAACATCTGTGCAAAGTTTCAAGTCTCTTAACCCAGTGGTTTAGACTGTGTGTTGATTCCTTAGTTAGTAAGCTTTCCTTTTATATGATATTACTCCTTTTAACTCCTGTAGCGCAGAATTTTGAAAAATCCTTTCTTAGTGGGTGTCTACATCACAAAACAAAACTACTGTCTAAATTTCATACTCATAGTTTTAGCGGTTCCGGCTAGGCAATGATGAATCATTCAGGACAAGTCATTATACATATAGATATAATTTATTGCACTAATATCAAATATTTTTTATAATTTTATATTATGTTGATGTATTTATCGTGTATAATTTGTATATACATTCATAGTTTTGCCCAAATGTTGCTAAGAAAATTTCATAATCTTAAACTTTTATTTGTTAGAGTTTGATAGCGCCTTTCGTGTAGTATTTTTATCCACTTCTGGTTGTAAAAGTATAAAAGTCAAATAATTTATTTTGTTTTCTTTTTCGTACTTTGAAATACTATAACAAATCGAGGTCATTGACAGGTATTAAATTGCCATGTCAAACGATATTATTACATCGTTGTAGAACGCCGTGTATGACAGATGATCATATATATGTATATATATATGTACAATTTATAGCGTTTTACAATAATTTCACAAGTAATGTCAAGTTATATTTAATGTTCTGCACTTGTAGACTTGTCCTGCGATGGTGTTTCACCATTATTATGCTAATGAGTATACGTCATACATTTTACGCGAAACTTTTAGTCGGGAGCTGGGTTGGCGTAAGTTGGCCACACTGTTCACTTTGTTCGTATCTCTTTCGGTCCTCGTACACCACCTTGCGCTACCCCTCGCGTACCTACCCAAGCACACATTAACGCAGTAACGCACCCGTCGTCCGAACGTCTGCCGTCGCCGCCTGTTCTTACCGTCTTCTTCTCCGCCGCAGTTTTGTCGAAAACCGTAAAAAAAAAAAAAATAAAAATAAAGTTCAATCTGCAACCATCTTGATAAAAATACAAACCGCGACATCAGCACCACCGAGCCGTTCCGCCGTGGGCACCGTTTGCGTAAAATACGTAAACACGGATTTTTACCGATTGGGAAATCGCTCGCGCAACACTAACGTCGATTTAACATGAGCGACTCGCAAGTAAGAGAAGTAATAATGCAATTTTTTTCGATAGACTTGTATAAATCTTTTATTTGTTTTAATGTATTAACGTTGCCATCTTAAAAGAAACATTTTCGGAAGCATCGCGTGTGCTTGCAATTACGTAGCATCTGGACACAAATTATAGTTTTCCGTCACCTCCCGCGACAATCCACCGGATACCCCTGCGCTCGTCACCGAAAAATCAGGAAACGCGATTCTTCTTTTAGACTTTACAGTGATTTCGGCGTCCGAAATCATGATTTTGTTTAAGGTTTGTGCGTCTCAATCGCGAGTTTTTCCAAGAACAAAATGTTAAAAATTATAAAAACACTAACGATACCTACTTAAAATTATGACGGAACTAAATATTATTGACCGGAAGATTTGGCGGGAGGAGTGTATTAAGATATCCTCCCCTACGACACACCAAATACGAGTAATACGTCTATTATAATATTGTTGTCATTCATCGGGTCGTTTAAAAATGGTCTCTTTAGAACATCACTGCATCGGTAATAAGATAATAGTATACCTACATCCTCCTATATACGACCATCCGAAATCCAAAGTAGTCGGAAACTTCAGGTATTTTAACCAACGATTATTCGGCGACCGTGGCGTAACTTTTAATAGCGTGTATATAGGAAGGACCGTTTACAAAAAGGGTCGAGCGCGCGGTGTAGGCGTTTCTAAAGCGGCGGTGGCAGAGTTAGGAGGAGGAGGAGGAGACGTGTTGTTTGGGCGACGGGTGGTGCCCGGGGGTCGTTATATTGCTAAGGCGCACATTCGGGGTATTGATTATTTGTCCAGAAGAATGCAATGGCGGGAAACGCGCGTTTATGCGTTCGTATAATATAATAAACGTACCTATAAATGCGTAATATTATAGTATTCTCACAACAGAAGCGTAATTATAGGGGAGGCACGATAAGGGGAATAGATCTCCCAGAATATTTTTTACTATTTTTATTTTAAATTGTTTTCGATAAACATCATATATTTATACTAGCTGTTCTTACACGGCCTTGCCCGTATATAATAATTGTCTGCTAAATGTACCTATACAATTTATACCTAGTAGCTTTTGTTACCCTGAAGCGTTGCCCCGTATGTTACAATTTTCCCCGTTCCCGTGTGTGATTTATACATGCCATATTGCTATGTTGATCAAATAAATTAAATATCTATTGTAATCCATTTATACTCAATACCAGCTATACTCCTTTTTTTTTTTTTTTAACCTCCTCCCCTATTTTTTGACTCATTTTAACCGCTTTTTGGGTTAGTTTAATTTTGAAAATGCAATAAAAAATATTTCATTATTTGTATTACATAATATGTTATGTAATCCAATAGTTTCAAAAAAATCCGACCAAAAAAAACCCATTTTAAATTACTACCTCCTTCTCCCTTAAAAACCCCCTAAGGAGTTCGATTTTGGCAAATTACTTGTAACATTACTTTCTTATTTGTATAACAGAATGTTTGTGCTAAGTTTAAAAAAACCAACCAAACAAAAAAAGTTTTTCATTTTTACTCCCCTCCTTTGGCTCCTTTTAACCCCCTAAAGAGTTTAATCTTGGAAAACGCGATGAATGGCCTTTTATTATTTATACTACAAAATGTGTATGCCAAAATTCAAAAAAATTCAATATAAAAATAACGTTTTCTATTTTTACCTCCTTTTGGGACTGAATAATTGAAAATAAAACCATAGTTGTTTTGTTATTTGTGTCACATTGTAGGTCACTCGTATTAGGGTTTGGATATTGTCGGATGATATCGTAAATTATCTATATTATCGATACTATCAGTTTTTTTTTAAAGCAATTAAATCTCCAACTAATTTTAGAAAAAAAAAGTAAATTATCAATATTATCGTTAATTTTGATAACTATTGTTGATAATTACCACTGGTATACCACCAGTATTCTAGTATATTCTGTACTTATGACTTGAATTAGACATTAACGCATTATTGTGCAAGTGTTTTCTTAAATCGTTTCCAATTTCAGAATTTAAGAATTAACGTTTTAACATCGCTATTATTTTGTTAGGTTTATGCATATTCACTCTTACTTTTTGGTAATTACTATATTTACTTCTATCTGAAACTTGTTCACAGAAATTGAATATTATTTATTACTGGATTGGCCGGCGATGTTTAAATGTGATATTTAAAAAATTTCAAACAATATAGATTTATTTTAAGCTATAGATTTGAAATTAAAGATATTTTTTTCTAGTATTGTTTTATAGCCATATAAATTATCATACTTGAAGTTTGAAACTTTAAAAATAGTATAAAATAATTAATGTATTATGTCTATTTTGTATAATGTTCAGTTCAGACCTGAAAATTTTTTTCTTTGTTTTATCGCAATAGCTTCTCTTAAAATTGATTTTATTTCTGGAAATGATCGCACAAAATCATTATTATCAGTTCTAAGCCGCGTTTCTTGCGAGTTATGTTATGTATTATACATATGTTGCGAATGGTTATGTCAACAAATACACTTTTACCAGAGTCAATTGTTTTCGTACAGTGTTTGCGAAGCAAATAGCTCCTAGCACTCTTATAACAAAATGCCCAGTTGAAACTGAAGAACCCAAGTGCACAGCAAAAGTGTCTCGTTCGTACCCTTAATTATGTAATGGATTTCCCACGTCGACCTACTTTTAAAATTGTTTTGACCAATTAACATCTTTCCGTTGGTACTGACAAAAGAACACAATCACAAATAAATTATAAAAGTGCAGATATAAAATCTAACTTGACAGTTATTTAAATGTGTGATAGTAATAATCAACTTATCTAGTCTAACGTGTAAAAACAATTAATATTTTTCTGGTTGTGACTATTATGAATTCCTCAACCACTGAACCAATACTATCAAAATATTGTCAATTTTTTTTTTTTTTTTTTTGCTAAATGTCATTAAATAATTTGAACAGTTTTTATTGTATTTCTGAAGATTTGCAACTCCTTTAGGGGTTAAATTGGAGGGGAGAAGTAAAAATGGAAAACATTATTTCTTAAACAGATTTTTTTGAAATTGACGGCTATAATGGTATAAAATTTAATCAGATCAGTAGTTTTGTTTAATAATGTAGAGACCAACTAAGAAGAAATTTCCCTAAATTTAACCCATAAAGGGTTACAATTGTTCAAAGAGAAATGGATTTAAATAAATAAAATTGATCAAAAGCAGCAAGTATTAAAATATAAATCACTCACTGTTATGACGACGGGTAATAAAAGCTTCTATATAAATAGCAAACAATACATGAGTAACGCTGCTCAGTCTTGACAGCTAGTATTCGATAAAATAGATTTTAAAAAATTATAAATTTAAATAAAAAAATACTTTTTACAATTTAAGGGTTCCCTAAATGAGCCAAAACTATAAAAGCCAATACAAATTCCAATTAGTAAAAATTGTCAACTGTTTCAGTTAGATACTACACCTTGATTACACGTCTTAAAAAACTTCTTTGGTATATTATGAGTTTGAACATTTTTGTGCAACAAGTTGTAATAAAATTATTACGTTGTGCTGCAACCAACCAGATCAAAAGAAACCTTAAAAAAAACATAATTATATTCATTGATGTTTATTTCTATAATTTTTTTGTGTTGTATGGTAGATTATAGCTGATCGTAATTTATGTGCCAGAGTTAATTTTCATCTGAAAAAAAGACCTTGTAATTTTAAGATATTTTGTTCTATCAACATACTTATTTATATTGCTTTTATTTTAAGTCAATAATTTTGAATAACAATACAGTTGCGCCTATTCTATTTAATCTTTGTCCGCGCTTGTACTACTATTATAGTGATCAAAGAAATGATCTATACCCACAAGGCCGTTGCAATAGTTCAAGGAAAGTTTATCGTTTAACTACAAATAATGTAGATAGTTATTTGTTTTTATGTTTTAATATCACGTCTGTCTAGGTAATTATACACTTTTACTTTACCTGCAAAACATCATCCCCTTTGTCAATTCGCCTAGTACCTAACCATGTTTTTATTTTTAGTAAAGAATAAATTAAAACATTTTATTTTGATAACATTATAAATACATGTTTAGTGGTGACATCAAGTGTGATCCATTTAGTCTACCTTTTTTTAATCATCGGTATTATTAAATTACGAGTAGTAATTAATAAATTTTATCTAGCACGTGTACAAACAATTATTCTATTCACATGAGATAATCCTATCGATTCCAATGAAAAAGTGTTGTTGAAATATTATTGAGGAATAATGTGTTAGTTATTATTGTCACTAACTGTTTCATTAAATCTTAATAATAAATACTCATACGTATTGTCATATGGGTACGTTCGGTTTTGAATAATTGGTACGATATTACATAAAAACGTTAAAATTAAAAATGAGCAAGAAAACAGAAAATGTTAGTGTAATTTATGAAAGATAGTTAAATTAAAGAAGAAAAGGCATTCTCATACGTTAAGACTGTTATTGAGTACCCGTTAAGAGTATTATATTAGTGTTATACGGCGCACTCAATAGGCAATTTAGGGCCACCGGTGTGTGCGGTGCTCTCAATTTACGCATACTTCGCGTGCGCGCGGATTCTGTATCCCAGGCGGGAAACTACTTGTACCAAAATTAAATCCTCTGATGGTTAACATTAAAAAATAATGTACTTCAAAAAAATGTTTACATTAACTGACTCAAATGCCGTAAACGCCGCAGTATATATGTTTTAATCGAGAACAAGTTTGTTTTCATATAGTAAATTGTTGCAAGAGATATTCGAGTGTCAAGGAAAAAAGAGCTTTCAACTCGGTCAAAAAAGAACGGATTCCAAAAAATTTTCTAGGGTACTTTAAGAACATCTTTGCGTGGATTCGGCTATATGTTTTAGAACTTTGGTCGCAAAGCGTTGGCGACCATGAGCGTTTTTATCGAAATTTTCTAACGCCCGCGGAGGAATCAGAACAATTTTCAGATCTCCACCAATAATTTTCCCTGCATACCATATTTTTCTTTTGTTTTTTTGTATGAATTCACGTGTGTGAAGGAAAAATCTTTGTTAGCAAAATTTGCCAAACCATTGTTGAAAATTTGGCCGTCCTAAATTATGTTCTGAAGCCGCGCCTGCACCCCAGTATAGCTATAAGATAATTACTTATACAGTTTAACTATCTAACTATAAAACATAATATTTAAGAATTTATTTTGGTTCGTTAATAACTTATAATTGTTGTTTATATGATAAGTTTTAAACAAGCCTTTGTGATTAATTATTTGAAATGGAACATATTTTTTCTATTAAAAATAAAAACCCGTATTTTGGGTCAGACTTTTTCAATTAAAAAAAAAAATTTCAATAAACGTCCTTATTGCCTAAAATATGTTGTATACCCGTAATTTAAAGCGTATGCGTATTTAAAGGAACATTTTGACTTGAACTAAATAATTATGCTGTTAGTTAGTTAGTAGTCAATAAGAAAACCAGTGTTGCAATTTTTAAATTTTTTTTTATTGCAACAATAATAAATCATTCCATTCGAAAATACGATTTTAATAGTGAAGGTCGGTGGAATAGATTTGATAACTGGTGTTTATTGTAAATACATATCACACACCCACACTAATTATGTATGTTAATGATCATATATTATAAACATAATGATAATTTTAATTGACATCAGACATGTAATGTATTTACAATTTTAAATTTCTATAAATTACTACAAAACCGATGGAAGTCATTTGATGTCATTACAGTTATACATTAAGCACATAAACTATAACATAAAATAAATCTATACCTAGTATTGTATAATTTGTTTTTTTTCATTAAAAAAAAAAAATTTAACTATTTGTGGAAATCAATTAATATTGTTGTAAAAACCTACACAATTTTCATAGGTAGTTAATATCATTTTATTCTTTTCAGAAATTCCTCGTCAAGACAGAAAGGAGTGGAAATGTCTACGTTCACGTTCAGGTAATGAACAAATAAGAAATAATTTTATTACAGTTAAATCCTAGAGCTATATTTTTAAATATTAAAAAAAAACTCGCTAAGTCAATAGGATTTTATTTTTTTGATATTTACCGACTATATTAATTAAAAAAAAATAATCAGTTTATCAGTTATGAATGTGGTAATAGATTACAAAAAATAATGTTTTCATACATAGTTGGATAGGAATTTGTATTAGCTAAGATATTTTAAAAGTATTTGTTTATATACTAGATTATTAAATTTTAATTTATTGAAAAGACTTCATTGAGCAGAAAAGAAAAATGTCCAAAGTTGTAAATTTTTAATTGATTATACTTTTTTTAATTTGTGATAAAATTTTAAATTCTGTTTTTTTCTTTTGTTTCTGTGTCACTCATAGCTTCTAAGAAATTTCTCTAATATAAGGCATGTTAACACTGTTTTTTTAAATTTTCAATTCCAAAATAGTTATAATCAAGAAAAATAAACTTAGGAAAAAAGCAAAAAGTGATTTTAACAAAATCAATTTTTTTATTTTATCATAACTTCCGTAATAATGATTTCTAAGATCTAAAACTTTCACATAATGTTTATGTTTATGAGTATGATATCATATATGTTTGGGACAAATTTCAAAATAATTTTAATCATTATTGAGCTAATTATAGAACTTAGAAACTTTTTAAAATTTCCATTTTCCTTGAGGTTTTGTGCAATTCAAACATTAGTTTTCCAGAAAATGTTTTGAAAATGTAATATAAGCTTAGTAACATATATAACTCATATAACTCTGTTTGTGACAAAAAAATTCAAAAATTGTTAGTTACAATTTTTTTGTTTTTATTTGTTTAAAATTGCAAGTTGATCTGTATCTAGTGGCTTGTTCAAGAAATTTACACCATACCTAACACATTACTGCTTTATACCTACATAAAAAAAGTGAAAATGTTTTATAAATGTGTTATTATTTAGTTCATTCTAAATGTACATTATATACTTGAGTAAGTTGCTATATCTATCTATTAAATACTCCCATTCAAATAAATAAAATGATTTATGTAAAACCATTAGTTATAGATTGACTACTTATTTGTATTTCATAAAAGAAATAAAATATTAAATACTGGATTTGCATTAAACTAAAGATTTTTTTTAGATTCTGAGAGTTAGAGAAGAATGTATTGGTTTTTACAATGGTGTTTTTATTTTTTTTTTTCTGTGATCTAAAGTTCTTATAGAAAACCTGCACCAATTTTATTTGACACCTTAAAAGAAAGATGATGAATCCGAGATGGTATTTTATTTGAAGCGTTTTTTGAAATTTTTATTATTATCAAAAACAAAAAATGAGCCAATTTTTCGAGTTGCTCCGATCGATTTGAAATTCATATGTCATTTAGGAGGGTCTTATGAGTGTTCCGCTGAAATTTCAGTCAATTTCGATCATTTTTGAGAGAGTTATGGAATTTTAAAATTTTCGTTATTTTGGGTGGCCATGTATTTCTTATGGGAGACACACATAATTACGGGAAACGTGTTTTTTACACGTCGATTTAGATTTTTTTTTTCGATTTTTGTGATCACTTTTTCTAGTAGAAAGAGTGCTCCGATTTTAACGTACGAGACCTCAAAAGATAGATAATTGATCCGAGATGGTACTTTATTTGAAGCGTTTTTAAAATTTTTAATTAGTTTTTAAGTTCCGAGGAAAAAACGAAAACGTTCAAATTTCCAAAAGTGCTCAGTTCGACTTGAAATTTATGCGTGTCATTAAAAAAAGTTTAACAAGTTCACTGCTTGGTTTTCAAATGATTTTGTTCATTTTTAAGAGAGTGATGGAATTTTAAAATTTTTGAATTTTACGCAGTTATTGTTCCATAAAACCTCTAGTTTTTACGTTTAAGTCTCGAAACTTTAATACAATCTAAACAAGATAGTTTTACATATGTGATTAAAAAGTTTAGAAAATGGTTTACACAATTTTGGCTTATAGCCGATTTCACGTTGTTATTTTGTCGTAAAACTTGTCATTTCCGCCGACTTATTTTAGTCGCTACCCCGTCAAACTACCCACGCGACCTAGACTGATCCCGGCGCTTACTTTTTTGTGATCACTATTTTCTAGTAGAAATAATGCTCCTATTTAAGCGTATGCGATACCTCAAAAGATAGGTTATCGATCCGAGATGGTACCTAAATCAAAGCGTTTTTTTAAATCTTCGATTGTATTTGGAGTTATGAGAAAAAAACGAAAACGGTCAAATTGTTTAAAGTGCTCCATTTGACTTGAAATTTTTATATGTCATTAAAAAGAGTTTAACGAGTTTATTGTTGGATTTCCAATCGGTTTAGATTATTCTTAAGGGAATTATGATACTTTATAGAATTTTACGCAGTTATTATTCCATGAAACCTCTAGTTTTTATGTAGTCTCAAAACTTAATAAATAAAACTTAAATACAACCTACATGTGTGGTTCAACACATTGGTTCATACAATTTTGGTTTATAGCCTATTTGACGTTATTTGGTCGTAAGACTCGTTTTTCCGGGCGGTCATGTATTTCTTATGGGGGGAACAAATAATTCAAAATAAAAATCGGACCAAGTTGAATTTTTTACATAATTAAGTGGGAAACTTACAGATTTGATAAAATTTTTTATTGTTAAATTTGTTTTTACCACGACACGTACACTAGACAACCGAGCTCGCTCAGAATCGTATTTTCGAAAGCAGTTTATCGTTCTAAACTAGTGATCCACTCAAAGCGTAGCCGCTACCCCGTCCAACTACCCACGCGACCTATGTACACTGATTCCGGCTTTTTTACATTATAAAATATGCAACACCGCACACACCCGTTTAGGCGAAAAAACGGTCCGAAAATACGTATTTTAGTCGATTTATGTACCAGGGTCCCATGAACCGACGTTTCATAATTATGTATACATGACCATGGCACCGTTTAGGTGAAAACAGGTCTCCACTTGGCGCGCTCGCCACTTTGCAACTTCCCGTGCGACTTCATGCGACCCTGGTACCATGGGGGACAAAAATATATTGTATATTTATTATTAATTAATAAATATATATTTATTATTATTAATATTATATGTATATTTTATATGTATAAAATATTTACAATTGTATTTACGGCCAGTCTGCGGCGGCGGCGGCGGTAGTGTATAGCCCGTCACTCCACGTAATCGTCAATTTTTGGTACCAGGGTCCCATGAAGCCAACGTTTGCGTTTCACGTACACCAAGTGGCCACAAACACGTGTACGCGAACGTCGCGTCGGTTTTGTGCCACGTCATGCGGATCATGGGTCCCTGGTACCACGGTGGGCTAAAATACACGTATTTGCGGCCAGTTTTAGCGTGAACGGTGGTGGTGTTGTTAATTATTATATAACTGTAAAATAATTTTAATGTAGTTATAGAATAATTTTAATGTAGTTATAGAATAATTTTAATATTTATAATTATAGAATATTATAATTTAATCAATAAATATAGCCCATCGCTCAGGGAAATTATCAATTTTTGGTACCAGGGTCCTATGAAGCCGACGTTTGCGTTTCACGTACACCAATTGGCCACAAACATGTGTACGCGAACGTTGCGTCGGTTTCGAGCCACGTCATGTGGATCATGGGTCTCTGGTACCACGGTGGGCTAAAATGTCCGTATTTGCGGCCAGTTTTTGCCTGAACGATTGCATTAACTATAGAACAGTTATAATATAATAAATCCAATCTTCGAGTATATGATGACAGGCCCGAGATGGTACGTACGTATTTGAATTATAAGTAACTGAAGTTTTTTTTATTTGATCAACGAAAAAATATTTTTATTAAATCGAAAATAGTGAATCGCTGATAAACATTTATAAAATTATATGAATTCAATAATAAAATAATTATTAAAAATAATAAACGTTATATTTTTCGTTTTTTTTTTAATGATTTTTTGTCGCCATAATATTATGTCTTCTGTTTAAATGGATCATTTTTTTTTTATTTTAAACCAATAATCATTATATATATTGTTATGAGTGTGCACATATTTTGTTTCACATGTTTTTTTAAAAGTTACCAAATGTGTGTTGTTTTAAGAATTAACTATAGGTATATATTGTTCACGCATTTTTATGTGTTTAATTTTGTTTTTATTAAACAATTGACTCAATAAATTGTTTGATGTACAATACTTTTATGTAAATCAAAGGCGATGATTTATCATTGCATTCACATCTTAAATAATGCGTTTAAACCACAACTTCTAAACTAGTGAGTAGTGACTCACCCAAAGCGTAGTCGCTACCCCGTCAAACTACCCACGCGACCTAGACTGATCCCGGCGCATTTTTTTTATTTATAGATTTAACTGATTATTTTTATTTTATATAGGGAGATCTTACTCAGCAGGACAAGAGAGCCATATTCTTGACTGTACATGACTTAGGATGTAACCGTAAGTTTTCTAAAATTACCAGTTATTCGCTGTTAAAAACATAACTTGAAACATTTTGGTTTTTGATTTGATTCAAATGTATAACTGACTTGTTTTGATATACTTCTAAAACTGTTTTCGACAATATTGTGTTAAAACTTTTTTGAAAATTGAAACTATTTAAAATGTATACATATAAACTATATAATAATATATACATTTGTCTTAATGTTACATTGCAATGTAGATATATCGTTTGAGAACTTTGTCAACCAACCATGCATGAGTGAGATTAAAGACCGATCAATATTTATTCATATTGATGTACCCGGTCATGAGGATAATGCTGATACACTACCGGACTCGTAAGTATTACTACCAGGCCCGTATTTACAAAAATTGCCGCCAGGGCAACACAAAATTTGCCGACCCTCACCCCTCTTAAAAAAATTGTTACATGATACTATGAAAGTTTACAATTGTTTCTTTATTTCCTGTATTTTGCTCAACTGAAATTGTTCGAATGCTCAAACCACACACAAACAACACACTATTTTTGTTCAATTTTTTTCTCACCTTTTGACACATAGGTACAGGAAACTGTACATAGGTACAAAAAACTGTAAATTAGGTAATTAGTAAATAAGGATAGGTAACACTAAAATTTTTCACTTTCTGTCAACTCTATGAACATTAAAATTGAATTTTAAATTTGGGCAATAACTATAATATTTTATATTCTTAAATAGTAACTGATTGGCCTACAGGATGTGATGAAGTTTAAATCACACTTTATAAATATAATAGGCGTAGCTAGTATTCAGGAAAGGATCAAGAATTTTTTTATGGAGGGGGTGGTGCTACGATTTTTTTTTTTTTTTGGAGCTGTGTGGCAACCATAGACCTATGGTACCTATCCCTAATTATAAGCAGAGAGGGGTGAGTAGGACATAGTTACCGTCCCGACAAGACTTAAAAATTTAGCGGGACACTACCTAAAAAATCGGTACTGTCCCGCTTAAATCGGTTAGGTTTAACGTCTGGTCACAATAGTAAGATATACTTAGTATAAGGTCTATGGTGGCGACAAAAGCTTTAATACACAAATCAATAATATGATATTTCCCATTTTTAGTATTAATCTAATTAATTACATCAAAATTTTGAAATACCTATTAGCACGACCGACAACAGTTCATGGTAATAATAAATAAGTAATAATCACAACATTTTTGTATGTAAACGTTTACAGCATCAATATGTTTTGGCAAACCCTTATCGACTTGATAACAAATAAAAATGTTTGTCTGTTTTTTATAAAACAGACAGATTTATAAAACAACTACAGTTGACAGTTGTTTTATATATCTGTAATTTTCAATGTTTTCATATCAGTATTTAATCTTGCTCATAGTCCATAGACATATAAAACAACCGTTAACTGTTGTTTTATATGTCTATGGTCTTGCTTCTTTTATTCACAGACTTCTATAAAGTCTTATCATTATTGTCATTATTATCATTTTTGATTTTTCTATGTAGTTCTTAGTACCTATGTAGAATGTTTGTGTTAGTTTATACTTTATTTCTCATTGACCAAAATGAATTTTCACACATTTTTGACCATTTCAAAATTTGGCCGTCCCCAAACGACTCTCTTATTATGTCGCCCGGGGCAATTGACCCTCCGGGCCCCCCTTAAATACGGACCTGATTACTACCAATTTCATGTGTAACTTGTGCATTTTGGTACAAAGTTTCCAGTTTCCATCGTTGCAAGTTCTTGGTGAAGATTTAGTGGCAGTTTTGGATACTTTGCATATCCGTTACGTTATTGGATTAGGAGAAGGAGCTGGTGCCAATGTAGTAGCCAGGTTTGGTTTGGCACACCCATCACGCGTCTTGGGGCTTATTCTCATCAATTGTACAGGATCAGCTACATCAGTGAAGGAAAATTTTAAGTCCAAAGTGAGTTTGAATACCAAACAATTTACAAGTATAAAATTGGCATAGTATATAATTGTAATATATGTGTGTATAACTCTGTTTTAGTTTGTTAACTGGAAAGGAAAGTCAACAGTGAGTCAATCAGCAATGGACTATTTAGTTTTCCATAAATTTGGACATGTAAGTTGATATAAAATAGTGAATATTTCAAACTAATAGTTAAACATAATAAATTAAATTACAGCAACTTATGAACGAGACAAACCCTGACAAAGAGTTGGTCATTAATGAGTTTGTAAAACGTCTTCAAGGCACCATCAACTCTAAAAATCTCAAACAATATGTTGACGCATTTCTTAAGTATGTGTAGTAATTAATTGTGTGCTGACGCGTACAATTTTATCATTGTTAGTGCGAATATCGAATAAAATATTTTTTTTTTTTTAGCCGAAAAGACCTCATGCTTAAAGACTACAAACAAGACATATTATTGGTAACAGGAGTACTGGGCTCTTATGCTAATGTTGTCGAAAAACTACACCGTGACTTGAACAAACACAAGGCTACTCTGTTGAAGATTGAAAGGGCTGGAGATGTATTAGCAGAAGCGGTAAAACAACAATTATTTAATATTATAGGTCATTTTATAGGTTTATCATCATTAATCAGAATTATAAACAAAGTGTGCACAGTGTACACATAGTTTTATAATATATACATATAGGTGTAATGAATATTCAATAGTAAGGTAATGCAATACTAAAAGTAGGTATGTTAATTAATTGGAAAGTCAGTCAACATAACTCATATTTAGTGCAACAATTTAAGTCTAGTTCTTTTTAATGTAGTATATAAGTTTTATTTTTTAATTTCAAAATAGCCATTGGATAAATTTTCAATAAATGAGAACGTTGTTAGTATTAAAAATACAAAACATTATTTTTGGTTACCCTTTAAGAGCAAATTCAATAACAAACAAGTTAAACTCTGATTTTTTCTACAAAATCTTCCTCTCAGAAACCAACACGTATCGCCCTATGCACATCTTAACCTATTACAACCCCATGGTTTTTGTGACATTCATTATTTAGTATTTAGCACCAAAATCCTTAGCATTACTATCTGTACAATTTAGGCTGATTACAATATTCAAATGTGACATAATAATTAAATTCACATTTACTTAGAGAAGATCAATGCTGAAAATGGGGGAGGATGTGCAGAAAGATAGAGGTCTCCTACTTTATTTCAAAACAGTTAAGTTCACCCCACTTATTTTACGGTATAGTATAGCCCATATAGAAATAAAAACCCGACTTATTTTTCACCTTATAATATTATTTTTCCAAAAGTTTAAAAAAATATTTTAAAAATGTGTTTTTATTTAAAAAAAAGTTTGAAAAATATTATTAGCTGTAAACATGTATATTTTATTAAATAAAACTTTACTCAATTATTTGCATTAGATCATAAGTTATGGCAACTGACTTTTCAAGTTCTTAAAACATAGGTACAGCTACTGTATATATTGAATTTAAGAAAGCCAGGCATTTTTTGGTTGCATGTGTAGCTTGATACCGTGTCACTATTTTGGGAAATTTTTTTAAAATTTAAATATTAAATTTATAAGCAATATGAAATTGCTTTCAAAAATAACGATTTTGATCGAAGTTTGGTTTACCCTTTAAATATATTTTGGTTATACACAATAGTTATACAAATAAGATACAATAGGTATATTTATTTTTATAAACATCATATAGGTAACTTCCAAAAGTTTTAATTTTTGAAAGTTAAAATGATAAATAAGTAAAGGTAGTTGTAGTTTAAAAATTTTAATTTTAACAGTAAGTATGAGAAAATTATTTTAAGCCTATAACTAAATGTTTCTTAAGTTATATAATTGATTAAATATTGTGTACTTGTATAATATGTATTGATACTTTAAAAAACGTAATGACCAAGATATATTTAAAAAGTTGAATGAGCTCTGCACAGTATTGTTATTTTTGTAAGCAATTTTTCAATTTGCTTACAAATTAAATATGCAAATTCCAACTTAACCACTTCCATAACTCAGTGGCGCTGTAATTGGGATACATTTTCAGTTGGGACAAAATACAATGTTTGTTATAATACTATATAACAACATTCAAATGCATTAACTTATGATTTATTTATTTATTTATTTTTTTTTTTTTTTGGTTAGGTTTTCATTTAGAAGTTTAGATTTTAACTTGACCTTGAAGTGGGTGGATGTCGAAGAGATGGAACAAATAGGTACCAAAATGCACTTCAAATAAAAAATACTATACAAAATATATAATTACATTTTGAATAGAAAACATTAGTACAATAATATTATGTATTAGTCAAATTGTATTATTTTAAATTTATAAGTTATTGTGATTTTTGATGTTTAATGTAAATAAAACAAAAATAAATTTTAATTGGTAAAAGCGATGCAATTTTAGTAATTTAATTCAACTTTTTATGTTTGGGGATTGTTGTTAAATTTTTTTAACCAAACAACCAAGATGATCAAAAACACCATTTAGTTTAATCAAAAAAAATTCTTGGTTGGGGCAAATGCCCCTATTGCCCTCCCACCCTTCAAATACACTTCTACCACAGATAATATAAAACCAGATATTCCACTATTCAGATTATTGATAACAAGAACCCTCCTCAGATCAGTGTGCCGCGTAAAAGAATCTTAATGATTGTACAGTAATTTTGTACCATAATTATTGTACCAGGTATTAATTCTATAATCGGTGTATCACATAAGATAAATACAGTAGAAAATTAATACTTACATCATTTTTAAACATTTTTAAACATTTTTTAAACGTCGGCGTCTCAGCAAACAATAAAAACCAATGATGCACCGTCAAAAAGTAACGGTTTTCCGTAAAGAAATTTTATTTCCAATAAGAGACAGCACTGATTTGAGGAGGGTTTTGGTTTGTTTACATTTTTGGAAATTACATTGCTTGTATAGGAAGTGAACTATCTGGTTTTATCTTATCTGTGCTTCTACCAAAACTGCATAACCACGGCATCAAGCATTCAAGTTACATACGTGATCTAGAAATTTCTGTTTTTTTTTTTTCTTACAAATACCATTACCTGTACATTATATTATATGCACTTTTTTTTCTCCATAGCCAGCAAAAATGGCGCAAAGTATTCTACTTTTCTGCAAAGGCCAAGGTCTGCTCACTTCGGTAACTTTGCCCGGCATAGAAAGACAGCGAACGTTCTCAGGCAGCTCGTCGGACGGCGAACGTCCAAGGCGCAGCTTGTCGCGCGGCATGAGCATGGAAGACTATGACAGACCGAACATCCGAAGGCTGTCCATATCCGTCAACGAAAACCTACCATCTCCCAAAGACTAATCAAACAAACGATGACCAAACACACCCGCACATAAACAAAGATTTGCTACATTTATTTATAAATATATAACACAAACAAGTACGCAGTTTGAAAACATAAAAGTTCAAAAAGAAAAAAAAAAAAATTCTACCTATAGTTATATTAACTTCTTCTATTGTTTCTAATTACGTGTTATACCTATTAATCTTGCATGAATTGTCGTAAGTTTCTCTAGCAGCCCAAAAGAGACAAATATCTTTTATATATACATACCTATTTATATTATATAAATATATACAAAATCTTGTTCCTGGATTCCGCCCACATATCAGTATTAATCCAAACACACCACACAATATATAATATTATGGGAAAAAAAAAGGCTCTGAATTGTTGTTTCTTTTACTTTATGGAACGCGTTCCTATATACAATGACAATATGAGAGAGAGCCAAGATGAAGAGTACCTATTTATTTTTTTGTTTTTCATTAAAATGATGAGGTCCGGACTGTTGAGAGCTATGTATACACGTTTATTGTCTACGGTGAATTATGCGTTTTATAAAATGTCGAAACCGTTGGTAATTTATTTTTGTCAAAGAAACATTGAACGTTTGTTGGTTTCGCGTAAATTCATGCCAAAATATTTAATATTTTTTTTTTCAATTGTTGACAAAAATTGTTTGTGCAATATGCATTTAAATTATTACTCAAATGTTTATTTTAGCCACGGGTGGAAAAGCCGTCTTTTTCACGTTTTTTTATACTATATTATTATAATTTTGTTAAAATGAAATAATATAGTGGGAACATATTATTCAAGAGACTGAAATTTCAGTTTTGCTTGATTAACTATTGTTCTATTCTAGTACAATTTATACGTAGAAGCTTTTTAAACGACAGCGCTCAGTGGCTATATATTTAAGCACTAATTATTAAGTGCTAAATTATACGTATAAAATATAAATACACAAAGATTTATAAATGAATATTTTCAAATATTTATTAATTTGATTTATAAAATATTGTAGATCTTTTGTTGTATGTATATGTTTATTATAAATATAATTTTTTGTAGTTTTTAAGCTTTTTACACCAGTACCTAGTTGTTATTGTTGCTAAGCTTTGTAATGACTAATAACATTATTATTATGAAATATGTAGGCATACGTAATATACATACTATACATATACATAAATATAATAATTATAACTGTGTTGAAAAACGATTATTATGCAATGTTAGTTGTATTATTATTTATTTATTATGATTATTATATTATATAATTAATTGTTATTACATAATGATGATAATCAAGTGTTTTGTTTTAAATCGTAATTAAGATCAATCCTGTTTCCTTTTTTTATTTTATTTTTTACTTTATCATAAGTATAAGTAGGTACCTACCAGTGTAAAAATCAGTTTTAAAAGCAATGATTGTTTATTTGAATAGTGATTCTGGAAAGTGAGCGCTTATCCATGCCCATAACAAGGTTTCAAATTGAAAGGGCTGAACCCAGTGCTCGAGTTGGGAAAATAATTGAAGGGGGACACTAAAGAGTAAAAAGTCTCAAATGTTCTACTACTAGATCACATTTTATGATCAGCTAAATTTGATTTGGGATACACTGAAATGTTTGTAAAAAGTGAATTGGTACACCGCCCTCCTACCATTCGAGCACTGGCTGAAAAAGAAGCCAATTATTATAATTTCGGTATTCTAGTCCTAGTGCACAGATGTGGTAGTGACAAGCTCGACAAAAATGTGTGGAGTATGTTCATCTTGTTTTTTCTATACAAGTAGATTATAGACGTTTACAATTTTATGTCTATAATAATTCTATAAAATGTTCAAAAATTTTGTTTTTTCATACTATTATTATTTATGCACAAATAAATTTTTACTTTTAGTCTCAATAGATGACAGTGTTGTTTGATATATGTACATATTTTGGTTTATGGAAATGATATAATTATTATGAACTTTCTAATGCCTAAGTATCTTACATTCCATCAATCAATTTGTCAAATGTCACTTACCACTTACGTACCACAACTGTGCACTTAAACAATTGATTTGTAAGTTCTAAGACTTTTCAAAACGGTTTATAACCGCTGGTTTTGAATTCAATTTACCATGTAATACATCTTTGGTGGTAAAATGTTTGTTTTTAATTTTGGTTACCGGTTAGCGAACAACATTAAAAAAAACCAACAATGATTTTTAGAATTATTTCTTGGGGGGGGGGGGATCCTTCAAATTTCTCTGATATATATTATATACTATTAACATTCTTAGCACAATACACACATAAATTGATCTAATTTCAAACAGTTAAATAGTGGTAAAAATATGATGTGCTATCTACCTATTATTTTATTATTATTCATTACGGTTTGCAAGACATGTGCAGAAATTGTGCTTTATTTCTTTTAATCATAAACTAAAATTAGTAAGGCTTAGGCCCAAAAATATTAAAAGTTGCCCCTCAATATTTAACCAAATCTCCACCTATGGTAATAACATGTGAGGTAAAAACGCATACTGCCGGTAACAGATCAGTTTTGACTAGATGGTCAGAGATGGTTGACAGAGCGGAAGTTGTTGCAGGTAGGAAAATAATTTGCACTTCCTGTCTGCAAAAGTAATAACAGAAAAGAAAAAAAAACAATACATTCTGAGCTATGCTCAGAATCTAAAATAATTCATAGGAAACCACATATTAGAGTGGGCACACATTAAACAGTAGATTAAAATTTAAATGACCTAGTATTTATGTAAAACATTAAATTTATTCTTTGAATCAAATTTATCAAAATTTTAAAAGTATTATTTAGTCAGACATTTTTCAATCTATTCTATACATATAAGTGGCTGAATTAGTTTTTACATACTTACACAATATGTGTACATATGTGTTGTCCCTTACTTGAAAACATTTATCACAAAAACGCCAAACTTATGATTTGAAATTTCTTTAACAGATTTATTATTGTAATAATTTAAATTAAGATTATTATTTAATAATAATGTATCATTTAATTAATGTATAATGTTAAGATGATTTTTTAACATTTCTCTATAAATTTGATATAAATTTTATCATTACAAGTGATTAAAATATTAGACAAACCAGAATTGAGTGTACAGACAATTATAATATAATTTAATTAATACATACTTCATTTTATATTTTATTTTACAAAAAAAAAAAAATCATTTTTAATAAGCAAGTCCTTAAAAATCCATAACTCGAGCCAACTTCTTTAGCCGGTTCAACAATATATCTCCCTTTTTCACAGTTGTCTGATATAATATACCTCGCTCCAACCTAGATTCTGGAGCACCTAGTTGTAAGCTAGACTTAGATGTACTGCTAGTCACTACTGCTCCAGCAACATGATCAATTTTGCAAGTTAAACGTCCAGCAGCAGCAAATCGTGCAACTTCTTTTTCTACAAACGCTTTGGTGACACCAAATGATTCTGCCATGTAGTCCAAACTCAATGATCTATATGCTTGTAATATTTGTTTGTAAGCCAACAACCTCATCTCTTGGACATAATACTTGTAGTGAGGATGTAACAAAGGGTCTTGCTTCATGTTTTTTTCAATGCGCGCCAAATAAACAAGGAATTTAGAGTATTGACCTTCATACAAAGATACAAAATAGTCTTTCAGTTCTTTAGAATCTGAGTTTAATGCCTGAGCCATAACACCGTGATGCATGAGTGTTTTTTTAAGCTCGTACCTAGGAAAAGCAATCATTGACGAGTATACAGTGTATTTGATAATAGTGCTGAAGTCTGCAAGTTCATATGATTCAAACGTGGGTACAACATCTACAAACAGTTTAGCAGCTCGACCAAAATCTCTAATTGCCAAACTCCAAATTCCATCGTAAGCTTTCAGTTTGTTTCTGGCACTCCAATCGCCACCAGACCCTCCTTCAATTAACTCTGTAGCTTTATCTATAGCTTTCTTCATTGCTGGTATATCACATCCGTGAAAATATGCAACTCTGAATAAAGCAAACACAGTATCAATTTGTTGAGACTTGGGTACATTTTTTTCTTCTAATTTAGACTCTGCTAACTTGGTTGCTTCAACACGGTCGCCAATAGTACATAGATATTGCAACTTTGCTTGCCATATACCAGAGACTGGATCGTCATCATCCACCATTGTTGGGTTTTTTTCTTGCTCAAGTTCAGCCATGCGCTTAGCATTATTAGCTGCCATATTATCATAAAGTGTTTGATCAAACACCCATGACAAATCCGAGCACACTTCTTTGTAATAAGGAGCCATATTATTGTAGACTATACCAGCTAACAAAGAAGACTTGAGCTCTGGATCATCTTTGTACTGTGGGAGGGATAGACAAAATTTAATCTGAGCTAATTTTAGATAAGCCGGTGTAACTCCTTCGGCGATGTCCATAATAAATCTGTAAAAAATAAAAATGAATTTTTTATAGATAACAACTACGATTTCAAGTGTCTAAAATAATAAATCAAAGTTGAAGTACTTCATTATTTTGCTAAGCCAATATAAATAAACAATTGTTATAAAGACAATTTTAAAATTTTTTTTGTTTTATACACAAGCAACCATACAATATAGATGAGTAACTTCTTTATTGATTCTAACTAATAATTACAATTGAATTTAATACTAACTAGGTAAATTAAGCAAAAATAATAGTACGGATAAAATATTAAATTTATATATACCTACATATTGTAAAATAATTAAAAAAAAAAATGTACACAAATATACATATATAATAAATGATTTATCCATTTTGCTTTCGTTTACGACCTCGAGATCGGACACTTTGAAGTTGATTAATAACAGGTTGAACATTGGATACATAACCATTTTTATAACCATCTATGATTGCGACAAACAGGTCAGAAAAGTATGAATGTGTACTGATAAATGCTCTTTCTAAAACAAATAGATCTACAGCCTTGTCTTCAATACTTGGATTCAAATGGCTAAGACCAAAATCAATCAACACCAAAGTATCATCTTCTTTTTTTAATATGTTGGAAGTTGTGAGATCGCCATGAAATACACCCAAGGAATGCATTTTTCCTATAGTTTCTCCAATATTTCTCAGCAATTTCGTCAAACTTGCATTATCATCTAGTTTTTTATTGTTCAAATTAGTCAGATAATCATTGACTGTTTGGCCATTTATGTTTTCCATAGTTATTTTGCAGTTGTTTAAATCTATGGAATATAAAACAGGAGTAACTATACCACCTTGTTTACATTTTAGAATGGCTTTAGCTTCAGCTTTAGTACGTTCTTTCCGTATAGTATAGTCCAACTGTTTGTTTCTGTATTGCTTAGAAAAACGCTCTTTTACAATAGCTTTTTGATTTAAATATAGTAAAGAGTAAATTTTTGATTCTGCTCCTTGTTTATAGAACTCCATGATTGAGGTGAAATATTTGATTTATAATCTGTCATTAAATATAAATTACAGTAAATAACACATTAAATCATTGTTTAACTATAACAATATTGGAAATACTTAAAATATAAAAAGAACATCAAAGAATTTGTGCTTTTATTTACTTAAATAGGTTAAGAAAAATATGTAATATAATTGGATGAGTAGAATGTATTGGAACCTACTCAACAAAAATCTTCTTCAATAACTAATTTAGATACCCAAGACTGGTGTAAGAGAAGATGCTAAATCCATTAATTCACACCAACATTGGTATGGTTGACAGTAAGTTGGTCATCAAATGGTTTTTTATACACATACCAAAAAGTAACAAAAAGTAAAAGTAGGTGACAAAAAGTTTGAAATTCTGGTGATGTACAATAACTGAGCGTGAAAAAAATGTCCATTATATTTGAAAGGGTTTTGTCCAATGTAAAAAAAAATTAAGATATTTTTGTCTGCGGAAATAATATTTTATTAAATTAGTAGATACCATAATAACAAATTAATAAGAAAAGAATGCAAGTTGGCGTTGACCAAATAGTGTTTAAATCTACGCATCCCTATTAAACACACTCCCACCAACATTTGACCACCGACACCGTCCCACTAAGACAGCACTACTCGTGGACCGTGCCCGAGAACTTATTGTTGACGCTTGGAGGGAGAAATTACACCTCGGGATGGCAAAGCATTGTCATTAGAGTGAGCAAGCAATTGGCATTCACTCGTGGCAAAATTAGCAGATTTCAATGACATATTTTTAGCTTGTACCTATTAGTGCAACAAAAATTAATTTATCAAAAATATTGTTCTTTAGTACAACTGTCTATTTTTCTTTCCTACTCATCATGTCATTAATTATATTTTTACTTTGGTGTGTAAAAACACTTTTAAAAATATTTTTTTTTTTTTTTGTAAATACCTAACCTAACCTATAGGAAATTTATCAACATTATTTTTACAATTTGCACAACTTAAGACCGATAGTTCAAATACACACAAAACAATAAATCAATTTATTAGATAAATAAGGAATATTTTAAATCAAATTAATTTTTAAACTTAAGACAAACTGTACACATATTGAATTAAAATTAATATGTTTAGTTATATAAACAATTAATCATAACATAAAGTACTTGTTGGTTAATGAGACTATTCTAAAAAAAAGTGCAAATCTTAATTAGAAAAAACGACATCAGCAGGCCTACAAGTAAAGGTAGAACTACCTAGAGAACTCTTGCCACACAACACAAACATTTCTGACTTTATAATATAATATCATATAGAAAATAAGTGAACAATGCAATACTTTAAATATGTAATTTTATTTGATAACAAACATGAAACTACCATTTTATCTGTGTCAAAACAACATAATTACATTTCCAACACTACACTATGTGAATTGGTGACACCGTTACACTTTCTCAAAAACTGCTCAATCAATTCCAAAAATATTAGGCAAAATAAAAACATTAAATAAACAGATTTAATTCGAAAAGCAGAAATAAAATCTGTTCTACAGTTTTTGCTCTGTCAAAACAACAAAATTAGACACTTGCCACCACACAATTCCAATTGGTGATAACTTTGAACTTGATTTTCTCTAAAACTACTTGACCAATTTTGATAAAAATTATACAATGCACAACTTCAAGTATATAGCTTTATTTTGGTAAAAAATGAAAAAAACTCGGTTAAACCACTTTTGAGAAATTGTTGCCACACAAAATGTCCATACATACATATTGGTATATACATATAAACTTTTCAACAGGGGGTGGTTTTAAAGTCTGAGGGACATGATTGGCAAAAATACAAAAAATGCCATAAAGTCTTGTTATTAAATTGAATACAATAAGTAGATTTTTTCAATAGAAATCAATAGAATCTACCTAAAATGCATAGTTGTAAGTAACACACTATGTATTTAAAATTATGAAAAGAACTTTTCTGCAGAAATTCTCAATAGTCTCTCTCAAGCATTATCATTTATCTTCAAATAATTAACACAAAGATCCTGATTTCATACTTTCTTGATCAACTATTCCACACATATTGCAGTGCTATCTTACTTGTAAGGACAAAATGTATGACAATCAACCCAAATGAACTAATAAAGGCAAAAAAAAAAGACTAATATATACAATATGTACGGCCACACCACTCTTATTCTATACCTACACTTGTTATGATCATTCACATTTCTTATACACACATGTAGTCCTCATTTAATTGATAATTGTTTCCATCCGTTTTATCATTGGTCTTCCTTTACCTCTTTTTCCTTTTAAATTTATTGCCATAACCGCTCTTACTGCTTCAGTTTCTTCTCTTCTCATCGGATGCCCTAATCCACACCAACACCTACATTTTAATATTCATTTGTTATTGTATCTTTTTTTGTTACTCCACTCATCCGTCTAAGAATTCTAATCTCCACCACACTCGTACTCCGTTCTGTTCTCCTGTCAACCGCCCAACATTATAAGCCATCTATTTTAGTGCCATCAATTTACAGAGATTATGAATGGTTCATTTATTAAGCATGCTTTAGCAAATTCCATACTCCATGGTCACTAACCACAATAGACACTACATATTCTATAGTCTCTATTATGGGTCAATATCAAGGATTTGGCTGATAAATCTTCTATCTGCATTCCAACCCAACCCCCTAACACACAATTTTTCGTTCACAATTTCATTATACTAGTTTTGTTAATAGTAGGTATCTAGATAACCAAAAAACGTCCACAGAGTATGGGTTCCATTTACAACATACTCAGATACCCCATAAAATTGCCTATAAATCTAAATTTCATATGGTTAATAGCTAATACTGTTTATTCTATTGATTACAAAAACAGTCCCGTTAACTGACAAGTAGCTAATATTTAACAAAACTTATGAACTAAACAAAACATTATGTATGTACAGTATTATAATATTTACATTTTTAAAAAAAATTGATTAGACTTACCGCTAATTTTAAACAGTTGACAAAATTCACAAATAATGTTGAGTTGAACTACTATTTTCTAGTTTCTACTTTTTAGTTTTTTTACCAATAAAAATTGGAATCAAAACTTACAACTTAACACTCGAATACTCAATAGACGTCAGAGCCAGACGATATTTAATCACAGAATAAATCAATTCAGAATTATTGTTTACATTCTGCTTTGTCATTTATAATGAAAGTCACAAAAGCTAACCTATAAATAATGTTTTGTGGTATGTGGTTTTTGTTACGTTTTATCTATAATCGTGAATCGTGATAATAATATAGAATATAGATAATAGAAATTATTTCATATTTGCAATCATGATACGTCCGTGTTTGCAATGCAACTGGGCTATAGTGAGGTAAAGACCAGACCATTACATCACGTGTTATAAATTAAATTATGATGTACCTTTTTACATAGTTTTTACTTTTTTTGTTTGGAGTAACTGCTAAATAATACTTAACAGTAGTAGTATAACATCATACTTATAAAGTATAAGTATAGGTTTTTTGTTATAGATATACAGCTCATTAGTAATTACACTGACATTGTACGTATACCATAATACATATTAACCTCCTAGCGGTCGCGCCTATGAGAATCTCGTTGGCAGTCGCGCCGCGGAATTAACACCGCTATTTTATTTCATTATTTTTAGTGTAGATTTTTAGAACTGTTATCTTATATTTTGCATATTACACGTAAGGAATAATTTACAATGACATTTACAAACAATTCAATTTATCAAATAACTTTATTTTTACATAATATTGTTTATATCAAAAATTTTTAATTCTACTTAAAAAATGTATTTTTAACGTTATTACAATGTATTATTAACTAAAATAAATTCATTTATTTAAACATTTTTTTTTTTTTCAATAAAAACTTAAATAAAATTTGTTTTTAAATTAAGTAACTATACTTCTTCATCTTCTTCGATTTCATTGTAGTCTTTATCACACGCATTGCATTTTACTTGCCGTACACTGTGGTGCTTGCAGACATGTTTTTTGCAATTATTACATACATCTACAACCTCATCAGAAAGATCAAGGAGACGATTGATTTCTTCAGAATTAAAGTTATACGCCCTGAAATAAAACATAAGAACAAAAAATGATAAAAAAAATTACAAAAACATAATATTTTTTAGGTAATTCGTGTATTTTCCATTTGCATTATTACAAAATATTATATTACATTATATAATATTTATAATTTGTAAATGTTATATTGATAACATGAAAATAACATGAATTTTATGTAGAATGTGTTACTTACATTATAGCGTCTCCACTTTATCGATGAGAAACAATTTTAGTCGCACCGCGGTGTTTACGCCGCATTGACATACAATAACGTTCACTAACACTTTGTGACTACGTACTGGTGACTTTGCGAGTAAAGACAAAATGCATGACTATTGCATTATGTTTATAAATACAAGGTGTAGGAATAGCAGGGGGTCATACTAATCTTATCGATAATTATAATTAAATAAAACGGTTTTTCCCAATGGTGCGGTGTAAACACCGCCAGCGCGACCGCTAGGAGGTTAACTATAATATCGAATTGAAAGTTGAGAATTTTATACCCAGTTATTGACGGTATTAAGTATTCCATTATTTCACGATTCATGTGTTTCCAGCTAACAATGTTTAGCTGCAAAACTTCTTAATTAAGTTTCACATTATTTGGAATATTAGTAAATTGCCTATTAATTTTCAGAATAGTGTTATAAAATGGTTAAACTATCGGGTAATAGTGAAGATTTTCTCCTTGATGACGACGTGGATGAAATTTCTCATGAAAAACACAATCAATTGTTACAGACAATTACATCCAAAACCAAACGAAAGTATGTAATTTTTTTTTTTAAAAACGTTTAAATTAGATTCGTTGAACATTATTTAAAATTGCTCTTTAGAATTCAGCCCAGTATTCGCAATGAACCTAGTCTACATGTTTCTGAATTCCATTTATCGAGCGGACAACAAACAACAAATGTAGACGATTTAGCAAATGCTTTAAAAAAGAAAGCACCTCAAATAAGACAAAAAATTCAAGTATCTAATTCTACTAAGAAACTACTGCGAAAACCATTGGATAAAGTTCATGCTGAAAAAGTAAATACGTAATTTAGTATACTAAGTTTAGTTAATAGTGCAGTCAAAATTGGCCGATTGGACTTGGTTCCAAATTTAAATAACTTAAAACAGACAGATTTTACATAATATATTGCTAAGGTATTTTATTATATAGGTATAGTGCCTTTTTTTGATATTCTATGTAGGTAGTTTTTGACAAATTTGGAGGAAGATACTAAGTGGTTGAAGAAAGTATTGACGAGAATTAGGTACGAGTAGAACAATGACAATAAACAGTGACGTAAATTGTAAAAGATGAGGTTGAAAGCTTTAAGAATTTAGGATCCTTTATTTAAAGCGACAGCACATAAAACATAATAATGATGTGCCATTGGATAATATGAAGAGAAGCATTGAGCATTGTAGGTAATGAGAAAATACCAATAGCTCTGTTTTGTAGTCTAGAGTAAAGTTATAATTTTTTTTCCATTCTCAAAACTTCTACATTTGTTGTTGCCATCTTGTTCTTTCTAAAATTTATTACATATTCTATTAAGTTGTATCATTTATTAGGTTTGACTAGTTAAATGGAAACACAGGGATTATTTTTACTGACAAATTTTTAAAATTTGGCGAATCTTTACATTACCTTTTTCATAAAAATTAAAACGTGCTTCATGATTGTGTTTTTACATTTAAAGTTATGAATGTAGTTTTTTTTTCTAAATAGAAGTCTGAAATTTATACATTTAAAATTACAAAACTCTTACTTAACTCTTTGATTGTAGGTTTATCATAGATTAAATATATACATGTGTATATTTAACCTATAGTTGTATTACAAGCTATTCTACTTCCAATTTTAAATTATGAACCTTATATATTTTAAATAAAAATTCATTAAAATTAAAATATATTTTTGTTTTAGAATATTAAATAGTAGTGCTTTATTAATGTTTATAAACTTATAAATATGTTTTTAATTTTAGATTAAAAGAGCTGTTGCTTATGATAATTTCAAGAAACATATCAGCAGATGGTCAGCTGTTATAGAAAAAAACAAGTCTGCTGATCAGTTAAAATTTCCCTTAAAGAGTAATGAAGTTGAAGTATTTGATAATCGTATGGTTGATTTCACTAGAGGTTTTTCTCATCCAACAGATTTGCAAAAAAAAATTGCGAATGTACTACAATCTAGTGAATTAATTCAACAGAAACAAAAAGATTTAGTAATTACTTTATTTTATCATTATTTCTTCTTTATAGTTAACTACATTTACCTACATTATTTTATTTTTAGAAAATGTCTTGGATAGAAAAAGAAAAAGAGAAGTATCCACTTACATTAAAAGAGTTGATGGAAAAACGTAAAACTATGGCTAAATTTCGTGCTCAGGAATCATATAGGCATTCTAAAGCTCATAGACAAAATAAAATTAAAAGTAAAAAATATCATAGACTGTTAAGAAAAGAAAAGACAAAAGAGCAAATCAAAGAGTTCGAAAAGTTACAAGAAACTGACCCAGTTGCTGCTTTAGAAAAATTGAATGCTATTGAAAAGACTAGAGCAGAAGAACGTGCTAGTTTAAGACACAAATCTACTGGTCAATGGGCTCGAAATCATGTAGTACGCGCCAAATATGACAAAGAAGTAAGCATATTTTACTGATTGTAATGGTTATTAATACTAAGTTAACCTGTATATTGTACTTAGTAAGTTTTTGTGTTTGGTTTTTCAGAGCCGAATTGCTTTATCAGAACAGTTAAAAAAAGGTAAAGAACTATCTCAAAAAGTGGGACCATCATTAAATGAAACTGATTCTGATGATTCAAACGATGAAGAAATCAATGTTCCTGAACAAGTTATTGATCCTGATAATCCTTGGCTTGCCGAAAGAAAAGAATTCTCTGATTTTATGGATGGTTACAAGAATTTTGTTCAAACAAATAGTAATGATGTTAACAAAAATGATCAAAATAAAAACACTGAATTTACTGAAAATAAACATAAAACTATAAAATCAAATGTGGATGTGAATGAAAAAAATATTAATAACCTCAATGACGATGTAGTTCTAAAACCATTGGATAGAATGAAAAATAAAAAAAAAAAAGTAAAAAAAGTACATAGAAATAAAGTTAAATTTATTACAGTTGAAGATATTTTTACATATAATGATGAAGAGAGCTTTGTTGAAACGTTGAAAATTGTTGATCCTCAAGCGAAAAACGTTCAGTTTTCAGTTAACACTAATACATCCAATGAAAACATTGATACAGTCTCAACTAGTACTATACAGCACAATAAAATAAATAATAACAAACCTGAAGTTATTCACACGGTTGCTGGAACTTGGTTTGTATCATCGGACACAGACTATATTAACAGCAACTCAATTAGCAATGTCAGTTCAAAAAAAAAAAAAATTCACAAAGATGTTGAAAACACATTTAAAACTATTGAAACTGAATTAAAAAATGAAATTAATAAAACACTAACTAACTTAAATAAAGTGGAAGTTAAACAACCAATTGATAAAGTTAAGCATGAATGCAAAGGTGTTGATAGTGATTATTTAAAAATAAGTGGTAAACGCTTGAAAACAGAATTTAATGAGCCTTTATATGAAGAAAGTAAAATGTTTGATAAAAATAGTTTTAATAGTGATACTGGTGGCTATCAAGATTCGAACATTAAAACAGATAAATTTACAAAACAAGTGCAAAATATTGATCCCACAGAGTTTTTAAAAGTGACACAAACAAGCTTAGAAACTGAAGAAATGGAGCAAGTAGAAGATCATTTAGACGATAATGAAGAAAACGATCAAGAAAAATTAATTGCAGAAGCATTTGCTGATGATGATATCATCAATGAATTCAAGTGAGAACTTGCTTGTATATAATTGATGAATAGTTTGTGTAATGTTTTTATTTGTTTAGAGAGGAAAAGAAAAAAATAGATGAACAGTCAAAACCAAAAATGGAAACAGTTCTTCCTGGTTGGGGAAGTTGGGCTGGTCCAAATATCAAAAAACGAACATTTCGAAAAAGGGGTAGTACAGGAATGTTTAGAACTCCAGCCAAACCACCTCGTAAAGATTTTAACCGAGAAAAAGTTATAATTCATGAGAATGCTGATGATGCCATTAAATCACACTTGGTAAGATTTATTGATTAGGCTATTTTAGTAGTATACAAATTAATTTCAGGTAAAATAATTTACTTGACATTTTCAATTTTCAAAATACTTACATAGTTCTTTTATCACTTTTATTTACACATAACTTAACTAAAATGTATAGGTGTCCGAGTTGCCATACCCGTTTAAAGATGTTGAAGAATACGAAGAAACAATTAAAATGCCTGTGGGTCGAACGTGGGTACCAGAGACCGTTTTCCATAAGCTTACTGCGCCGCCCGTTTTAACACAAATGGGACAAATTATTGATCCAATAGATGAAAACTATGTAGTCAAACTTAAATTAAATGATTGATTTGTACTTGAGAATGCATTTTATTAAATATGTCAAACATTTTTTAAGTATAATGTTAAAATTTACAAATTAATTAGTGGCTATTGGATTATTAAAGAAATTAATTACATTTCAAGTAAACATAATTTAAATACATTTTTATTTTTAAGTGATAAAAAATTATCTAGCTAATGTAGCATCAATTCTTGTTATCCAAGGCAAAATCAGTTTAAGTTTTCTTCTGTAGGCACTGTCTTTGCTTATTGGATTGCGTTCCAAGTAGACAGTTTCCAGTTTTTTCATTTGATCCAAAACTTGAACATTGTTCCAATCATTTATTTGGTTGTCATTGATCTAGGAAAAATTTTATACTATAGTTGTAAACTTTATTTTGTGCAAGAAGACAAAAAAACCTAATCTCCAACATGATAAAAATATATAATCTAAAATAAAACTAATAAATGGATCTCTTGAAAACACTATATAAATTCAACACAGAAGAATATAAATGCTACCTAATAGCTATTATCACTTCAAATAACATTAACCAAAATCATTCTTAAACAAAAAAAAAATACCCCCTCTATGCTAAGCTATCACATGCATCAGTAGATGGATAGATCTTACTATAGTCTATACATATGTACATATTTACATACATTGGTGATCATGGCAACAAAAATAATATTTTATAATATATCTGTATTCAATACATAAGTACATAATAAAAATAAAATCAATACATAAAACTATACATCATTGGTCAGCAATAATTTCTATTGTGGTCCGGAAGATTAAAATAATTAAAAAACAAGGTTCAGATAGAAAAAATCTTTAAAATAGTAATCTTTTACAAATAGACATAAAAATATACTAGAACTAATTTGTCTTAATTAATATTAAGAAAATATAAATTATAAATAATTATTATTGAATCAATAGCCAACAATGATTAACATAATTTTACACTTTTGTTTATCATTCGGTATTTCCTGGCTGACCATCAACAGACACAGTACTATGAAGTAATCTGACCAATAATTAAATATTTACAATGCATTGCATTATTACAACCACAATCTGAGTTGTTTGACAAATAAAATACAACAAATATTTTCTTTATTAATAACTGTTAAAATAATTTTTAATTAAAATAACATATACTTATTAAAATATGACTTATGACTTCCAAGGTCCAAATCCAGACCACGGTGTACCAGTTGCCTATCGTTGCTATATAGTATTAATCCTACAATAATTGTACACAAAATTGTAGCACACATTTTTAGATTGACCTCCACTCCCAAAAAAAAAAAAAAAATAAGACATATCCCTTAGATATTTTATTGTTTAATTCAACAAGGAGAATAAATACTATTTAAATCCTTTGAAAGAAATTAACAAATTCATAGGGGCAAATTACTTAATTCTCACTGCTGTATATAAAATTAATATTGGACACAACTCAAGAAAATTTGTAATAGGATATAAACAACTTAGATCCAGGTGGAAAAGTACTTTTATCTTATGTTAAAAAAAAAACAAATGACAAAGTCACTGTTTTGTCACACGCTTAACACCCAACAGTGAAAAAACAAAGGAGAACGAGCAATCACGGAAATACACTTCTCATGCAATGTGCATTATGTAACAATAGGATCGAGCAGCCAGGCGGTGTCACAGCGCAGACTGTGCCTCCGGCCCGTTCCTCCTTCTAAAATATAAGTGCTACCACTACCTACAGCTAACAGATGTAAAGTATTCTTATCAAAAAACTATTATTTATTAGTAACAAGCAATATACTTACCCATAGTTCATTTAAATTTTGTATATGTGCTATGTTTTCAATTTTAGAGATTTTATTCAATGACAAATCAAGAGTTCCAAGATTAATGTTGCCTTCAAGATTTTCAATAATAGTGATTCCATTTTCTGATAAATATAACTCATCAAGTACTGTCAATGTGTTGAGACATTCAATCTTAGTTAAGTTATTATGTTGTAAACTTAAAATTTTCAAGTTTTTTAATGTCTCTAAGTTTTGTATTTTATCAATTTTGTTTTTTCCAAAATATAATTCGGTAAGATTGGTAAGATTTTCAATATTTTCAATCACCTATAGATCAAATTCATTAGTTGAGGAAGTTAATAATTAGTTCAAAAATTTAATAATCATAAAAAAAAAATAAATGAATAAGTTATAAGAAATTATTAAGGGTGGACTTGAGAGTTCTTACTTCATTTATAAAATTTAGCCTTCTTTCTACAAAAATCCAATAAACTTTCAAGTTTTAATAAAATACAAATACCAAATAATAATAACTATTTATTTGAAATTGTAAGCAGAAAAAAAAGTCTAGTAGCTTCAAAATCTTGTTTTGTGGCTTGGGTTACAGTCATTCTTATAATAATTAAAAATATATAGTACAATAAAATATAACTGTAAATAATATTGCTATTCTATAGTAGATACAATTGTTTTTTTTAAATACCTAGTTTTTTTTTCTACATTTAACAGGATTATTAGTCACAAGACTCAACATCTACAGCCAATCTCTAAATTTATAAAAAATATAGTACCTGTTAAAGCATTTATTTTCCAACATAGAATAATTTTAACTTAACTCAACCATCAAGAATATTAACTACAAAATAAAAAATTAACTAATAAGTTCATTGAGACCCAAAAGATATGTACTCAAGCCATTTAAGTAGGTAAAAATTCAAGATCCCATGAGAAACTTTCAAGTCATTATGTTTAACAAAGGATATAAGGAACTTGTTTTGACTACTTTACAGGAGAGTATATCAATATTAAAATTAAATCCTGCATTTTTATTTTAAAAAATAAAAATAAAACATTTTCCACTGAAAAGAGAAAACAACATACCTTAATTTTATTATCACCTAATTCTAACATTTTTAAATTAATCAAATGATTAACATTTTCAATTTTGGTAATTCGATTACTTGACAAATACAACTTTTCTAAATTGACCAAATTGTCAAGACCATCAATTTCTCTTATACGATTGAATGATAAATCAAGCACCCTGAAATGGTAAAAGAATTAAGTATAACACTTACCTATTTAAATATACTAATAAGTATCTGATGTTATAAACAATTTTACTTCAAATTCACAAGACTGGAAAGATTTTCAATTTTAGTTATTTGATTATCATACAAATCAAGTTCATTGAGATTAACAAGTGTTTGAAGATTTTCAATTATTTTTATGCTATTCCAACGTAAGCATAAAGAACGAAGATTTTGCATACGTTCAAAGTTTTCAATTTTATCCAATCTGTTATGATTTAAATCCAACTCCTAGAAATAATACAAATGAGTTAATAATAATGTTTAGTATTTAGTATTTACTAAACAAAATAAAAATGTAAATTGTAATTTGTAATTACTTTTATGACCAACATAAAAAAGTATAGGAACGACTGGATTGGATAGGATGTTGTTGGAGTAGCCACTTATTGTTAGAGTAGGTCACAGCTTTGGGTAGATTACCAGTTAAGAAATTATATTAAATTTGTAAGTCATAGATTGCTCACAAAAATTAGATTCTAAGCAAGCACATTGAGTCAAATACTTAAAATGTTCTAAATTTAAGTTTTATATATGGACAAATATTTTGAAAACTTTAGGACATTTTTAATTGATTTCAACTATGTTTGTATAATAGTTTATTCCATAATAACAATGTGTTAAAAAGGTGCCTCTAACATAGCAATACTGCTTTGACAATTGTCATGCGTCCAGACACAATCCTATTTCCAACACAATGGCTCTTTGCGTCAAATGCGTCTTGAAAAACGTACCTTAACTCTTATATAACCTATCTATAAAACACATTAATAACTTGAGCTTAATTTACACATCAAACTTTTTGATTATATATTATTATACCACAATTAAAAAACTGAACATTTTTATATTATTATAGTGTACTAGAAAAATGTTTAAAATTAAAAAAAACTAATTTGTATACATTGCATACAAAATAAACTTTATGTGAGTTTCTAGACTTACACTTCATTTATATAAATGCTATATAGCACATACATACGACCCATAATAACATACGTAGCCAAAACAAGTCTAGCAATCAGGTAAATGAAGAAAAACAGTTATGAAAAGAAAATATTAGGGGAAATATGTTAACCAGAGTACGACAAAGATTTGAAAATCTTTCAAAGAATGAACAAAATCCAGTGGCAATTGTAAATAAGCCAAGTATACAACATTTTTAAACAGAACAGAATAAAGTTTAATTGAGCAGGACTCAACTGATGAGTAGAACATCGGTTTTTAGAAATATAAATTTACGAGGCGACACTGAGCAGGGGAAAACACCAAGAGCCAAGCCTTAACAAAGATGGTACAATACATAAGAAAAATATACTAAGCATTACAGGAAATACATTTTATGAAGATAAGGAGTGGCAAACTACCTATAGCTCAAATAACAAAATAATACATAGTGTAGGTAAATTAAATTGATAATGAAGTGAATAAACCTAATGGACACACTATATTTTCATAGGTTTCTTGAATATGCTCTTTAAGTAGGGATATTTTAGTGAGAGCAAGCGTAACAAAAGAGTGCTTAAATTCTGTTACTCTACTTTATCTTCAGGGCTTTGATAACATAATGTTGACTCTGTGTATAGTTTGTCTATTTCTTGTATTCAATTAGAACTCCCCTCATATATGTTATAGTATCTTATAATGTTATAATTAAGTTGCTGTTACCAAATTGTTTTACAACCCTTTGCTTGCTGAAGTAATTAATAACATACATTTAAAATTCAAAAACTACTAAACCTCAATCAAATTTCGGTTTTTTCATCATCAATCAAAATATTAATACTTACTTCAGCATCTTCATCAATATCAACAGGATTTTCTTCATACTCAATGTATTTTATTCCATGTTTACTAATTCGTTCACAAGACTTTTCTGTTAACTTATTTGTCTTTTCAACTTCTTTATCTATTTTGAAATGTAATGCATTAAGAATATATTAATAAAACAGCGCATTGTATTAAACAATTTTACAAGAAAACAATAATATATCTGACCACTTATGCTTTGGGCTGCATCCATTTTTTAATTTATTAAATATTACTAATGAACCGAAATCGAGATCGTAAAAAAACGGGCGAAAAATGAAAAAAAAAATAAATCTGTTTCGTGGACTTTATTTAATGTTTTGTTTCACCGTATCCTATAACATGTAATTTTTATTTTAGACTTTTACAAATGCTTTCTACCCAAGAATATTATACTTACCATTTACTTTTATAAATCAAAATCAGAAATGAAATTAATTTTTAGAATCATACTTATAAATATATACAATACATAGATAATATCATGACATAATATTCATGAATAATACAATAAACTAATCAATGCTTATAGAAACAAGAACTAACCCCTGTTTCATAGCCTATGGCTTATGCTATATTAATACGTCTATGCTTCGCATCACAAACTTCTTATCTATCTCGATGTTTGCATACCACCATAGATTAGTATGTACCACTGTTGTTGAAACCATAGATGGACCATACATACCATGGTAGAAACGGTCGGTCTTATTAACGATTTAAGGTATACAGGTTGTCCGAGGAGATATGAAAAGATGACCCATGAACAGCTGACACTACTTAAAAATTAGATTGTCGCGCTAACAGTGGATATATATCGCATCAGTTGTTGCCGCCCTGGGTTAAATAAAATTATGCCCTCTTTTCGAAATGGCAAGTACTTACATTTAATTTCCTGACCACTTCTGAAAAATGAAAATTACTATGACTAATTGTACTTGGCCCTATACTATAATCTCTATTCTATATTTTGGCCCCTAGTGTAGTATTTTACTTATTTTTATTGGTGCGTTTTTTTGATTTACATTTTTTAAGTTTATACGCGCTAGGCCGACGATGTCGCATATGGGTTCATTGGTCCAGCGCGTATAAACTAATGTAAACCAAAAAATGTGCGTATGAAATGCTGCGTACGTTACGCACGACTGTAAAAAGTATCGTTACGTTCTTGGCAAGGCTACAAAATGGTCTTAGTCCTGTGCAGCACCACATTAATGATATTGATATGACATTTAATTAGAATTTTACATCATATGCAGCGTAAGCTTCATGCAAGCTTTCACCATCCACCCACAGACATTTTAATAGTAGTTGTATGCATCCACCCCAACAGATTAATAAATGTTTTTCACTTTAAATATTTGTGTGCAAGTTATGTTATAAATACTATTATTATTTGGTATACCATTTGAACAAATAAATAAGTGTAGTGTTTAATTATCTTTTACTAGAAATATGGAAGGTTTATTGCCCTTGACCCATGTATGTATGAACATATATATGTATGAAAGTAAGTATGGAGTTTGTATGTATGTTTGTTTTATCTAAAGCTAAAAGTGGGTGTTTTCATAAGCAAAAAATTTAGTTGTAATTCCTTCCATAGTTTTAAAAAATTTAAGTATGTTAAAACATGAGTATAAAAACAAATAAATAATAATATAACAAATGGTAAATTAAGTTACTTACAATAACAGTTTAAGTACATCTTAAATAGTGCTTATTATAACTAATAAGTTTAATTCAAATTAATGTTTTTCAATGTAAAAAATGTAGAGATAGTTTTACATATGGTAATAATATCTTGTGAGATCTGAGAAGTAAATATGTACTTACTGTATACTTATTAGTTATTATCACATTGCCCAGAAACCCACGTTTTTACATCTTCATGTTTAAAATAAACTTCACCAATTCGTGAAGATTTTAATTTGATTCCTAAGGACTCTTTCCATTGATTAAATATCTCCTCACTTTTTGGCATCACTGTTTCAGCCTAGAAAATAAAACGCAAGGAAAGTGAAAATAATTAAAACATATTACAAATGACAAAATGTTTTAAATTTTTCCCGCTTTCTGTGATATAACAATACATGATAATATTTTGTTGTCATAATTGTTTCTTATACTTGCCGCTAGAAAGCAGTATCATACTATATTTTAGACAGCTGTTTCAAAGTTTCAGTTTACGGGTCACACCTATGAAATATTATTCAGCATAGGCCGATATGCAACTTGTATATTAAATCGTGGTCTTATCTATGTCAAAATGCCGCGAAAATTAATTTGTTGTCTTTTAACATCATGTTAAAAAAAAAAAGAAAAAAACCGTACATCTTTGTGAAATCAAAACTTTTAATTTGAAAAATAACCCAAATTAGCCATCACCCATAGTATCCACCTTACATAATTAATCGTTTGATTGTAATTATACCACAGATTAGATGATTTATCTGAAAATTTATCTAATCTGTGATTATACTATGTTTCATTTTCATTCGTGGTTACTTCTTACCTACTTATAATACATTAAATTATTTAATTAACAAACATAATATTCATATAGTTCTTAACATTTAACATTTTTCAAAATGGATAACAACAATAAATTAAATTTATTGAACAATTTAAGTTCTTGTTTGCAAAGTTTAGAATCTCATAGGATCACAGAAAGAAAGGTAATGTATATAATCAGTAATACTTCTATAAGATTTTTAAATTTTAAAAATCAATAAAATATAGGTATGTTAAATAATAGTACATTTATGTCTTAAACATTTAACAAGTACCAATTATTATGAGTGTCTTTTTATCTATCATTTTATATATTGCCTCCTCACAATTAGTCTTATAATTACTTGTTGCTTACTATACTAAACAGTATCGTTGATATACAATATGGGAGGGACGATGGGGATTGATTCCCTAGTATTTTCTTTTGTGTTTTGAGATTTGGGCATCACTAAATAATTAAGTTATAAATGAATTACTAGTTGCTTATAATAATTGCCATTCTGAGCAAGCTCAGGGAGTGAAATATCAACAAGTTCCAAACTTAAAAGTTTTTATTTAAGCCTTAAGGCTTGGACTGTTTTGAACTTTTATGTCAATTAAATTTATGAACCTTAATAATGTGTAAACTTCTCAAGGAATAATTTTTTATTATGTGTAATGTGTATTTTAGTTAAACCATCTTAACCACTTTTGAAAATTTCAAGTTATTTAGATCATTTTACAATTTTTGTTTTTTTTTTAATCACAACTAAACAAATAATACAAATTTCAAGTATAGTAAAATCTTAGGAAAAACCTGTATTTTTTGTAGTATCATACATAAAGATCAAAGCATGTCTTCTACATCAATCAGAGCAAATTTTTTGAATATGGTTCAATTTTTAGATCTTAACTTAAGAAAACTTAAAAATGACATTTCAATCAATTTTCCTACCTTTTTTTAGTGTTATTGTACTAGGGAAAGATTGAACCTATTGAAACTATTCTACCTGAAAAAATGTTCACAGAAAAAAAATATTATTCTTTCTGCACTCAAAATGTAAAGAAAAAATATAAATGTATAGTTGGGGAAAGCAAAGTTGATGTTCACTTAAAAAATTATCTTTTCCCTTCCCAGAACAAAATAATAACAGCGTCACTGATCTGCACAGTATCTAATAAAGTTCAAAATAAGTGGTGGAGTGGTACAAAATTTTTTATTTCAAATGAAGTAACGGTGTAAATTAATTATGCAGTATATTATATATTTCTTTTTCTCCTATATATTTCTTCTTGAGGGGGAGGGTAATTTTTGACCTCCCTATTTTAGCTTACAGCTCCTAAGACAGTAAAAGCCATTAATTTAGATGAAACATTATATTTACGATCATAACCCTTGGAGACCTCAATTTTTTTCTTTGTCTATCTCACAATAATCATAGAAATTTAGGCGCAACTCTTGATCTAATGATACAATAAAATCTGAAAACTTTCAAATTTTTAATTTTATCCCCTTAATTTTTACAAACCAAAATTTAAAATAAAATTTAGAAAAAATTTCGTTTTATTTTTGGAAATTTTAAGACAATACAATATAAATTTTGGAAAGTTGTTTTTAAGTAGACTTTATGGTTAATTCAAATCAGTTTTCAGAATCCTTATTACAATATTTTATCAGTCTGTACGTTTGGCAAGGAAATTGTATTTGTGTTTTGTATAATATGACCTATAATAAATTTAAATGTTATACATCAGTTTAAATTTGTATGTTAAGATTAGTATTACATTAATGACCTATGTAAAAATGTATAACACCAATTATTCATATTTATTCTACCCATGATTTACATATTTTTAGGCAAAGCGTCAAGAAGTTCAACAGCTATTAGAAAACACTGATGTTATTGAAATACTGAATACCAACAGCGATCAACAATTACACCAGAGCACTGGTACCAATAGTAATCTCATCACCTGGAAACATCTTCTTAAATGTTGTCACAATAGTTTAATCCTAGTTAGTAAAATAAATAACATACTAAAAATTATGTATACTTAACACATTCTTTATTTACCAGGATGTTGAAAAAGAAGACATTAAAAGACAAAAAACAGGCACTAATTACAAGCAACCAAATTTAGCCCACTCTTCTGTTTTATTAAAAGATATTATAACGAAAGCTAATAAAAGTAAGAGTACAATAAATTAACAATTTTACTTTATGTGTTACACATTATAATTGGACAAAAATAGTTTAACATTTTTCATGTAAGGTTGATTAAGTCTGTTTTTGAGTTCCTGAACAGTTGCCCATTCATACTCTGCCCATTTGCTTTTTTTTTCTGTACTTCCGTTTATAAGTGTAGCCTTGAAGAAAAATATTTTTGCACCTTCCACATTAGATTGTTCTCGTTTTTCTTTTGGATACTTATACTTATAAAATCCGCATGGAGCATTACCATAAAATCTAACTTTTATATCATCAAATGATCCTTTTAAGGTTCTTTCAGCTGTTTCTTTTAATGTTTCTTCACTATTCCATAAACCTTGAGGCAAAGTCCAAACATCTTCAGGTCCTAATTTTTGTCTTATAATCAAAATCAAATTTTCTTCTAACTTTCTTTTTAGAGATTTTTTATCATCATTTTCATCGGCTTCAGTCTTACAATTACCAAATTTAAAACTTGATAGTTCTTCTTTGTTTTTGTCTTCATAATCCTGTGCTGTTTGGTTAGTTGCTTGATCTATAGCGTCAAAGTCGGTCACTGTACCACTTTTTAATTTGTCCATTCTTTGTACATCCTTATCGTGTCTAAGTTCATGTTCTGATTTTAAACTCTTTTCAAGTTCAATTTCTTGTAAAATATTTAGGTACTTTACCTCTAAATCTGTTAATGATTTTGTTATTACTGGTTTGCGTTGTAAACAAATGCCAGCCATGATATCCCATTTTGGTTGCCTTATTGAATACATTCGACTACAAATAATTTTAAACATTATTACATTGGAAACTTTTTTCATATTTGCAAAAATACGTAAGATATGTTTAGTAACTTAAAATGTAAATAGTACAAAGTCTTATAGTTATTTGAAGTATTAGCGAATATTCAACATGATAATATTTGTCAAAGTATTCACATTTTTAATTGTTATCACTTTTAAATTCATGTTCTCTTATCTTTTGTTTCTGACATTGGAGCTCAGAATATATTCTGTGATTGGAGCACAGAGATAAAAACAATATTAGAATCACGGCCGAGGACTGAGTGTGCCGTGTGCATAGAATATAATATAAGAATGGATAGGCCAAGAGACTTTATCACATGGGAATAAACATTTAGACATTTTAAGGTTATAATTGTTCAAGGGGTCTTATCAGGAGCTACTAGCTATCAATAACAATAATTAATATTAAATGTTGATTTTTTTTAATTGGTATTCTTTATTACAACTTACAATTTTATTAATTATGTTATTACAAAATTAAAACTTAACAATTTTACGTAATTATATTAGCACAAAAAAAATCATGTTTTTGATATCATTACAAAATATTCTGTGAAAGACCCCGTACTAAAGTGAGAGCATAATTGTGATCGTAGTCTTTCTCTCTTTCACATCCAAGACCGCGACCCCTTATATTGTTAATATGGGCATGGCCTATCCATTCTTATATAATTCATGGCCGTGTGCGCGCAAGAGTGGAAGGAATTGTCCAAAAAATGATAAGAAATAAATGATAAAGGACAAGAAGTACCAACAAAGTATTCCATTAGGGCCATTAGGCATTAATTCACATTTCACAATTCACAGTGCATACTATTTCATAAATCGTCATTGACGATTGCATAAATTTAAATTTAAAATACAAAAAAAACTATTATGAAGATTGTAATTATAATTACTAATAATAATTTGCTATTAAGCAAAAAAAAATATAATAATAATATTACATAGTACATAGTATGGCATTGGCATAACATAACAAAATTAAATAAAATGCTATCCAATATACTGAATATACAATAAAATAAATATGTAATTAGATAAACAAAATAAATAGAAAGAAAATCTCTTGGACGCGTTGGTAGTTTGATGTTGTAAGTCACTGTTTTGGAAGGTTTAATTAAAAGTATAATATTATCATTGAAAACAATTGTAAATTGCTTACAAAAATATTGGTTCTAAGTGAGATGAGCTCAGATTACCTATAATAATTGTACCATAAAAATATTTTTTTACTAAGCGTTTTTTTTATTAGTTGCTATAGGTAATTAAAAAGGTTGAAAACAGTTTATAACAACTTTTATCACATAAAACTTAAGTCATAAAAAAATATTAACTACCATGGAAAATTGAATTTTCTATTTTTATAATTTTCCCGAAAAATTCGAAAAATTGTACCATTGATTCCTGCTGTGAGTGTCATAGAACATAGTCAACCAACATTAAGCCAAGATCCCACAATGCAAAGTGCGGCTCAGAGCTTGAACACAATAACATAAATGTTCCAGGGAAACGGGGAGATGACTCATGTGACTTGACAAAGATTTTTCAATATTTGCCAGTTATTTTTGGCACAAGGTGAATTCTTGAGCTGTGCAACACATTGGTGATATTATGGTTTTATGGTTAACTCAAAACAATTGAGATTAGTGCAGTCTTACTGCACAATTAAACTAGCCTAAAAAGCCCTTAAACTTACAAAGCCCAGTTCAATAGCCCAAACTGCTTCCCAATCACCCTCTAATGAGTTTGATAAAAATAACAAAATTAGGATTAATGTTTATTATGTTTATTTGGAATACAACCAGTTACTATGTGTATTTTAAAAATCTAATTACAATTTTAAAATATAAATGTCATGTCTATATCTTGAAATAGTTGTACAGATTAACTAGATAAACAATGAATCTAATAGTTTCAAAATGCTGTATTATTTTTATTAAATTCATAAACAATTATATCATTATTATATTTATGATTTTTTATCCAAAAATATTTTATGTTTTAGAGCAACCATATCTATCTGGAAATGACTTGTTAAAATGTGTTTATGATGTATCTCAAAATAATACTTACCAATTATTTATGGGAGAAGCGTATTATAAAATATTGGAAAAAAACATTTTATCACAGAGTTATTACTGGCATTCTTTAAGTGGACATTGGAATAGTAAGCAATTTTATTTTATTCTTTTATTCAATTATTATAAATTTGTTAATTTTTTTAGAATTGTTTTCTTTGGCATACACATTATACACGGCTCATTTTTCAAATATGAAGCATGTTTCTATTAAAATTATGAAACATATAGTAGTTAGAGGAGATGCATACTCTGACGTAACATTAACTATTAAAAAAAGGTGAGTTCCTATTTTAAATCTTAGTTTCAATAAAACTATCTGGCTTTTTGATTTTCACATACTAAAAATAAATTAAGTTTTGAATTAACTGATATTATATTATAAACCAGTGGCGAGTCAGGAATTTTGTTTGAGGGGAGAGGCTTAGTACTAAGAAAAAAAAATTAACATTCAATTTTATATTTGATAATTAAATAACACTTATTCTAAAACCATATTTTTGGATTGTGTAATACATTATTAATCCTCATCTGGCTTATTCTGGTGGTAGAATTGTTCCAATTTGTACATAATATAATTTTCTTTAAAAATAGGTTGAATATGATCTAAAAGTGTTCTAGATTACTTAAAATGTTTCAAACTATTAAAATAGGTAAAATTAACGTAAAAATGTGTGTATATATATTCGATATATTTAACTACAGGGTTGGCACGAATGTGTTGACGGTATTGTTGTCGACGCTTTTGCACTAAAGATGTGCCCGTCAATGCAGTTGAGTTACTTTTTTGGGGATATTTCTCACGATTGGTTGTGTTAAGATGTTGTCTGCCAAGTATATATATATATATATTAATCATTTTTAAATCAAATAGAGAACATAAAAATAAAATAAAATTGAAACAACATACTTAAAAATATAGTTAAAGATATGATAAAAAAACTGGTTTAAATTAATTAATAATTTTACACTTTAGGATGATAAAACTTTGAATTTATCAATTTGTTGAATATGCTATTTACTAAGCTTGCTCAGAATCATTATTTTTCTATGAAATTAATTATGATTGTTAACAAATTTAATTTTCACAAATAGTGACCAATTCCACCCTTGACTTAATACTTCTATTTGATAATGTATTGGGTATTCAATTAGTATAAAACTTAACATTGCTTTGTGGTTAACCACAATAGTAAATAAATGTTTAAAATAATAACACTATGAAAAACAACAAGCAAAAGATTATAAGTTTGATTGAATTTCCAAACTACGAGACAAAATCTATATTATTTTATTCCCTCTATAGGTTTATTTTTTCAATCATATAAAACCCCTACATATAACTTCTGTATATTAATGACGTACATTATTTATGTGGGTATAACTATACAAATTATTATTTTTAATATATTGTAAATTTAATTGTATTATAAACTTGATAATATAAAAACTGGTGTTTTAAAATACACGTATTTTTCTAGAATTTTTTCATACTTAAAACAAGCAATAACGGACACACTTCAAACAAACGATGACTGTTCTTTGAGGGATGATTTAATGATTCTTGTGTTTGCTATTTGTAAAACAGTAAGTTTTTGTAAATATAATATTCTTGATCATCTTTACATTTTATTTAATTAAATATACTAATACAAATACTATTCTAAGTAATATTATTATTAGTAATTTTGATTTGTTTAATATTCTTTACAGATATAAACAAAAATATTGTTTTGAGTATTTATGTTAGTGGCAATAATATAACTATAAGTATTGTACAAAATGCTTAGGGTTTCTGTAGAATGCCTATTCCTTTTAGGCAAAATATAATAAAATTGTTTTTTTTATTAATCCTAGGAATTCTAAAAAATTATCAGACTTCCTGTAGAAAATCTAATTTGCTTTAGGTGAACAATGTATTTTTAATAAAGCATGTGATCTACTGGTTTGCAATTAAGTAAGGTTTAATAATTAGTAAAGTGTAGTTTTTTTTTTTTTAAATTTCAATCACAGATATTATAACTAAGACACTAAAGATAATTATCTAAAGTGCACTAATATAACTTTATTTTTTCTGCTTTAGTTTGCTCAAAATTTTAATTTTTCCAAACTATGTTAATTTAATGGTTATTAAAAAGTAATTGGTTCCTGTTCTTGTCCAGTTACAAAATTTTTCTGTCATATCTCAATACCAGTTCTTTTTTAAACATTATTAAATATATAAAAATACAGTTGTAAATTAATTAATAAATAAAACAAACAGTTATTTTACTGTAAATCAGTAATTAATTATTAAAATAAAAGAATTATAATATACAAATTTTACATTTATTTCAACATCAACCATTTTTAAAAAAAATACAAATAATGTGAGCACTGGAATAGATTAAAAGGTGCTGGTACAAATAAATTGTCATTTTAGAACCAATAACTATTGGTTCCTAAGGAACCAAAAGAATCAGAACTGGCTTACAAATATGATATAAAATTCCCAATAACATCTTCCAAACCCACCAGTGACCCACCTAAAGCTGTAACCTAATTTAAAGCAAAGATTTTAAAAATTTTGGAACAAGGTTTTTTATTCTTTATTATTTTAAATATTTACTGCTTAATTTACTTTAATATTAATGTAAAAATAATATTTTAATGAAAATATTGGTATCATATTAATCTGATCATTTTGAACGTTAAAGACGTGAGTAGTAGTCATCATTAAAATTGTTCATGTTAATTTCTTTCATAGACATCAATTTCTATTATACTTTTTTGGGGTAATTCTCAAGTAGCGTGTGTTGAATAAATCTAGAATTTTTGATGACATTATGAACTATGTTGGTACATTGTTTTATCATCCTGTTTTCTGTGGAAATAGATTAAGCTACAAGTACTAGATATTATATATATGTAATATATAAATATATATGTATATATATAGGTATAATATTTGCTAATGATATATTTTGGAAGGAAAATATTGTGAAAAAGTTAAATAGATTAGATGAAGGAGAACTAAGTACTCTGGTATTTAACGTATAAGTTTAAAGAAAGAGAACAAGTTGTTGGCTAGGCAAAGAGAGTAATGACACTAAGTAGTGACATAGTAGGTGATGTCTTAAAGTAAAGAGTTTAAATTATTTAGGAACTTTTGTTCAATGGAAGCTTTGGTGTGAATGTAAAACATTAGACCAAGAAAGAAAAAACACATTGTGTTTTATATGATACAAGACAAGAGTGGTGAATCCCAAATATTTGAAAGAAGAAGACATATTTTATAATGTTAGCAATCATAGTTCATAAGTTAATAGCATTGGAAATTGGTGATAAGAGATGTCTGTTAGGTAAATCAATGGGAGATTTCTCCTGATGGCAAGTGAGAGCTTTGGGTTCAAGTCCCAACCCCACAGCACAGATTTTTGAGTCTTTTTCCGGTTGCTAACAATAATAAGTTAAAATGATTTAGACCATTATCTAAAAACAGATTATTTACTATTTTTTTTCTATTGTTCTTATTACATAATTTTCCTTCAAGTTTTAAGATTTGAAAGATTAGTTAATGCTAATCAATGTTAAACTACTGTTGTTGTTACTTTTATTAAGTAAAATGAATTTGCCCAGATTGTTTTTTTCTTTTTGATCACTAAATCTTAATCACTAATGAATCTTTTTGATTCATGTTTTTAAATTAATTTTATACCCACATTTTTATTATGCTATTCAAAAACAGTGACCTATTAGCCACTCTGACTTATCACCTACTCCAATATATTCATTTGGTTTTATTTTTAAAGCTGTAATATTGGAGATATAAACAATATCTTTACAATTTCTTTAGATTATATTCTAAATTAAGTTAAATATGATAAATGTACTTAAAGTATATATTTTTTTTTTCATTCATTTATCTAACATTCTAACCATTTCTCCTCTAAACCAATTTACTTGTACTGCAATAAAGTAGTTTACAGTATATTTTGAAATATTAATTTGTTTGTTAAATGTTTTCAAGATTGGAGCAGAAAATCGTAAATCACTATGTCATTTTGTTGAAGAGAACTGCACACATTTTATTAATTTTTATGAAAATAGTGGGCGGAAAAAAGTTTGTTCCTATTAAGATTAAAATTTAATTACTGATTTAGTCTGTATACAATTAAAATTTTTAGAATCAAGAGATGTTGTATCAAATGTTGACAATTTTCATAAAAATCCATCATCCGAAATGTGTTAGTTTTGATCATAAAGCATCATATATTTTCAACAAAGAATTGTGGATTAATCAATTACATCATATATATGACTTTGTTTGCCATGAAATACAACTTGAGAAAAATTATTCCAATCCAAATTTTACTAATTATATTTCTGAATTAGCTGTTACAATATTCAATGTGGTAAATTATTATTATTATTTATTATTGTTATTAATTGAATATAGTTCAATCTATATATTTAAAATATTTTGATTTATTTAGGTTTATTTTAATAATTTAAGTCTGATGTGTAACGAATATCCAACCCCTAAACGAAAAAAAATTGATATGAATTTCCTATCATTTGTAGACGAACTCAACAATTTAACAGCATCTGAACGTAGTAACAGGTATAATTATTTTTAAGTCTTAACCGATATTATACCTATATCTACATTCTAGTTGCGTTTTACAATGTCAAACAAAATATATCTTCTATTTTTGTTTGCAAAATGTACATTTTATTTTTGTTAAAAATTTTCATTAGTTTATTGCAAGGAAGCACAGTAAGACCTTAAATTTATTAGAAAATATAATTTATTTTAATTTGTAATGTTATTGTTTCATAACACATAGGCAGAAATTTAGTTAAATTCCTAAAGAAGCTACTAAATACATTAACAGACCTCCAGGATTTAATAACAATTGAATTATTTTGAGAAGGCTAAGTCCCCAAAAATTTCCCTTTGCTTGTAGGGTAAAATTTTTCTTTGAATAAGTACTTTATTTATTTATTTTTACTTTGTTTTTAGTTAAAGAAAAAAAAGTGTACATAAAAGTGTAAAAGTCACGTAGTCACAAATTCATAGGTCACAAATTTGAGAGGTTGACTGATTTAGAAGAGGTTATTTGTTATTCATATTAAATGTGAAAGCAGTGGAATGCTTACATAAGTTATTATTCTGAACAATTATTCTAAGTTGAAAGTACAACATTTGGCATACATTTTTTTTTAATTTTAACAATGATTTAAATTTATGTATTTCAATTACGTGAGAAATTTTTATTAGTTTCAATTAATTTAAATAATTTATGGAAGAGTTATTGTTAAAAAAAAAAAGAATCAAAAGTATTATTTTTTAATGATGAATACAAATTTTTAAAAAAATAATTAATGATCAAAAGGTTTTTACAGCATTTATTAGCATTTAGAAAAATATTTTTTGAAGCTTGTATAAAAGTTTTGAGTCTTAAGTATGAAAACTTTAAATTCTATTTTTCGCTCCAAAATGATTAAAATTGTCATGACTTTTATACTTTATTTATTTTATTAATGTGTAAAAATTTCAATAAATTTTATCAATTTTTAAAAGAAATATGACCAAAAATACATAACGACAAAAACATGAAAATTAAGATGTAAAAACATATTTTATAAACTTTAGTACGTGAATCAATTTTCAAATTTTCTTAATCACATAATGCTATGGGAAAATATGTTGTCAAGTTGTTTACATCAAATTTAAGTTTCAAGACTCAAAATTTGGAACTAAAGTTTTATGGTAAATGTCGTTTAAAAAAATTTTAAACACTAACTTATTATTATTGGATTATAATATAATAATTTTTTCAATAATTGCTTTAAATAGAACCTACCAATTCAAGCAAGTTTTTTGTAAAGTTCATTTTTGAGTTATCATTTGTAAATATTGGATTAATTCTACTGCCCTAAAATATGTTTATAGAAAAATAAAATAAAACATACATACATTTCAAAATTGTTTACTCTACTTAGATTCAAAAATCATTTGTTGAAAACTTTAATGTATGTTAAAAACAAATTAGGTTAAAGCATAAAAGTATGTCGTTGTAACCAGCCAACTTTCTGTAAAAATACAAATTTTACTTTAAAAAATGTTGAATTATTTGGTTTGATTGTTTGCATTAGTATAATTATTTCTCTATTACCCTTTTTTATGTAACTGATAATACAAATTTGTTTTAAAATTATTATATTCAATATTGTTTTTGTTTTTTAGTATAGTTATAAATTGTATAAATATTATATTTTAAATAATTTTTAGACTTAATATAGTAACAAAATTATTGGAGAGTGATTTATTACCATTGAATGAAAATGACTACATACATTTGTTATTATGCATAACCAAATGCTTAAGCTCTTATAAAGATACTAACTCGACTAAACAATTGATTATGTAAGTTCAATAGTGATATTAGATTTATAAAAGTTATTATTTATATTATATTTCATAACACTCGTACAAATAACATTGAAAATTTTTTTTTTCTAATTTAGTTGTTGCAACATCTTAATTAAATCAATAAATGTTGATTTGTTACTGACTAAATTTGACTCAGTTGCATATTTTTTGAAAACAGTTTGGGCATTTACATTTAAGTAAATATTTCATAGACATTTTCTAAAGTTATTTCTATTAAGTACCTAATTATTATTACTAATATTCATTACTATGTATCTCTTGTCACTTGTTTTAGAACTTTAGTATCTAATGATGTACCAGATTTATCTCATAATCTCTTACAGTCAATGATTTTGTTAAATAATAATTGGAATAATGAAATGTATTCAGATGTACTTAGACCATATTTTAATAAAACCATTAAAATTGATAACACTAGTTTGAATACACTTATAGTTTTATTTAAAACTAGAGGAGTACATATTGTTACTTTAAATAATATAGTAAGTATAATTATTTATAAATTACAAAATATTTAATCTGTATTTGATTTTGTACTGTAATTTATTTTGTATTTATGTGTTTAGAACATGCGTTTGTTACTTGATTGTTTGTTACCAATTAGTATAGAAAAAGATTTATTAGCTGGGCTGTATTCAAATATTGATCCATATCTTTTATCAGAGATAGTTGATTTGCTATTAACAAAGTCCAGTGTACCAAAAACATTCATCAATCGCAATTGTTTTAAAACAAAGACATCTAATGACTTTACAGATGTTTATTTTTATTTAACTCTTCAAAATATTCCAAAAATACTGCTAAAAATCATTAAACCAGAAAAAAATCTAAGTAAAGTCAATTTTTCAATTGTTTATACACATTTAAATAATAAATAAAAACATTGATAATTAAATATTCAATTATTTATAAATTAATGATTTAAGTTACATATTAGTAATTTAAAAATTGTTACATATTTATAGGTGTAAGACAGATAACTGATGGATATATTTTTCAAAGGTTAATTGATTTCATAGCACAAATAAAGAATTTAGAAGAAAAACCATGTTTTGTTTTTCTACAGTTATTTTTTACAATAACAATTTTCATTTGTATTCTTGAAAGTCGATTTTCTTTATTAAATGATCAGTCCGATGAAATAAGGTAGTAAACTAATTACTTTAATATATGTAAAAATGTTTTGATAGTAATATTCTGTAAGTTAAAATGTTTTAAATATGTTTGCAGATTGTTTAAAATTAGCTGTATGGAAAAAATTAAAAATATAGTTTTAAAACTTAATGATGATATTAATCAACAAAATAATGAAGAATTTGTTACGGCTTGTTTGATGTTTTATAAACAGTTGCAATGTGCTGATATTAAAATAGTGAATACAATATTGAGTCATGAAGCAAACAAAGTTATTATCTATAAAATTTACAACTTGAGTAAATTAAATGGTATTGAATATTATGTACTTCAGAATAATGTCTATGTCACGTAATAAAATATATTCTACCTACAGAATTATGATTTGTATTTTAGATTCAAATCATATGTATCAAATGTTAAGTTATGATAGTCTTACTAAAATACAAAAATTAAGTATTAAATCAACCGAAGCACTATTGAATACTTGTTTTTATAGAAGTAAGTATTTTCTAAATATTATGATTTAATTTATGTATAGGTCTTTTTAAAGCTTTTATAGTTACTATGTTATTGATGCTCTTTTTTTACTTTTACTCGTATAAAATTTTGATTTTTGGTAGTAGTAAACAAAATTATATTATCAAATGCTTTATTTATTAATACTGTAGAAATATATTTGGCAACAAGTAATAACAATTTTTATCTAGTTTAAATATTCATTTTTTACACATATACCTAAAATGTGTTGCCTAGAATATTTTTCTCATTTAAAAAAATTACAGTTACTTTATAAAGTTAAAATATTTAAATGGTATTCATTAATGAATTTATAATTCTATTTGATGTAATTATATTTTTAATAATTTAATGATTACTAACAATATTTGCATATTGATCAGTATTAAGAAATACCTACTGTTAGTATTTGTGTAAAAATATTTTTTTTTAGTCATTAATATGGATTCATTTCATTTTACATTCAAACTTCTAAAGGAATATTTATACACATTAAATATTTTGCATTTATGACATGCTAAACTATTTTTATCTTTTAATCCAATTAATAAGATCCATAAGAAAAAAATATAAATCTTCAATTATTATTTATTATCATTCATCTATACTATTGTGTAGTAGTGTATATCAATTAAAATTTACGTATAGACTATTTATTTAATTACTAAATAGTAAATACATTTGATTTGTATTTTAAATTATCCATAAAAAAATTACCTCAATAAATTAACCTCTGATATAAAATTTGCTTAAAATGTTGGTGTATTGAACATCTGTTAAACAAATTTGCTTTTAAAAATTAACTTACATATTGTGTTTAAAATTCTAAAATTATATCCATTTTTTGAGGTGTTACAAAAATGTATTAATGTTTTTTCAGGTCAAATTTTGAGTAATCAATTACCACTTTTAGAAACATTGGAAGAAGAACTAACTAAATTAGAAGATTCAATTCATCAACCTTGCTCTTATTTTAAAGTAATTTTTATAAATATTAGTATTATTGTAAGTTTTAATCAATATGTAGAATCAAATATGTAAATTTTGAGTATCTCTGATAGAGCAAAAAACTTAAAATCTAAATTTACAACAACAAAATAATCCAAGTATGAAAGATTTACTTATTTGATATTTTAATTATTATTTTATGTTTAATATTTGTTAGTTTTTTATTGATTTCTTTTCAATATAAACTACTTTACTTGTTTAAAATAAAGTTTAATATAGTTATACACATTCAAAAAAATTCAGTTACATGTTGTTACATTGAATAATTTTAAAGATTATTGAAATACCGAATTGTATGACACTTTTCTAACTATTTAATAGTTGCAATGAATTTTAAATATTTTTCTGTAAATTAATAAAATTTAAATACAAATATCATACAGTTAAATACATTTAATTTACTCGTATTTTAATTGTATTTATTTTGTTTGATTTTGTTTTAGTTATTATTTTTATATTTGTGTCAAACAACCACATCATTACATAAGCATTAGGCATAAACATAAAAATAAGTATAAATTTATTAAATAAAAATTTAGGTGTAAAATTATCAGGTTAAATGATTGTTTATGTTTTAATAAACTATTAATATTTATAATGTAACTTTGTTCAAATTTTCATGTACTATTAAATCTATTTTATTTTTAGCTCAAAAATTTCTGTCATTTAATTTTAAGCTTAGAAAATTTACCATTAGATATGATAATCAAAATTAATAAGTTTGTTAAACAACTGGCTAAAAACTGGTGTTATCATCAAGATGGATTTGTTCATGTAACACAACTTGTGTGTGGTAAAAATGCTTATAAATACTAAATGGTTTAGTATGTTTTTGTTTTGTATTTAAAATTTATTTTATCATTATAGATTCACTAGGTGTGACAACTAAAAATAATTCAAGCAAAGTTTGTACGACTAATCTACTTATGATTATTTGGTCATTACAAAAAGTATCAAATAGTCAAAAATGTGGACCTACCATGATTTGTGCTTTTGTTGACTTACTTGGTCATTTTGCAATGGTAAGTTCACCATGAAATTGTATTTATTTATTATTATTATTATTTTATTTGATAATTTACTTTATCTATTAAATACTTAGATAGACAATGGAAGTTTTGGTTCTTTATGGAATATTAATACTAATATAGTAAAACCTATGAACCCTGGAAATATATTACATTATTTAACTAGCCCATTTCTACAGGTACTTAAATTTGCATCTAATCTTTTTTTCATGTCTGTCTAACTCTTTTCTTCTATTATTATCAATTATGGATTAATTAATATATTAATGTTAATATTGTAACTATTACTTTGTTTAATACCATAGGTTAGAGTTGCTGTAATTAAGTACATTAAAGTAATGTGTGATGCTTATGAAAATAATCCGAATTTGTATACCATTAACTATGAAGAAATGTTTGATATTATAATACAAAATGTTCATAAAGGATTTATAGTAGATGTAAACATTTTATTTTTGATATATGCTATATTTGTTTATTGCAAATAAATAACTGTTTAAACTATTACTTTCAGTCTGATATTAGTGAAGAAGAATGTGACGATGAGTATACCAATAGAATAGCCACATACTTACTATGTATTCAGTCATTGTTAATTTCAAGTAAAAAATTTCGGAAAATATGTTTGTTTGAAATTCTTCAAACAGTTAATGATAAAAAAATTGATCTAGGTAAATTCTTACTATTTGTTCTGACATATTTTTTAGTTTGTTTAACATAATTATAAATTATAAATTATTGTCATTTTAGAGTTAGTCATTAGTGTACTAGAAAATGTGGCAGTTGAACTAAAAATAAAATCTTATTTGATATTATTAGAAAATAATTTAAACTACGTGTTATGGAATTGGCATCTGAAGTATTCTTCTTTTAAGGTAGTATTTAGAACTACTTAAAAAACATACTTATTTATTAATTATAATACTATAATAATTACTATCATAATAATAAATCATTATTTGATTATTAGGAATTCCCAATTAGATTATTTTCTTGCACTACATTACATCAGTTTTTTAAAAACTATTCATTTAAAGTAGTCCCTATTTTGGTAATAAAAAATGACTTGGATGAAATAAATTCCATGGGTATTGTGTGCCAAGTAATTGAAGTAAGTACTGTTAACTGTATAATTATTTTTTTTAGCAAATACTATATAATTATTTATAAAGCAATTATAATATGTATTATTACTTAGATAAACAATAATAAATTAGGACATTTTAAACTCAAATTTTTATTAAATATGTATTTCTCATACTATTTATATACATAAAAAAAAACAAATAAACATAATAATATTTTAAAATATTAAATTTTACCCTGTTTCTATCATTTAAAATTTTGTATTGACATTTTTTGTAGGTGTGTACAAAGTTACCTTGTAGACCAGAGGTTCCCAAACTGTGGGTCGCGACCCAAAAGTGGGTCGCGATTATACTTTTGGTGGGTCGCGCTATTTTTTTAAATAATACAAAAATATAATCAAAAAAAAAAAAAAAAAGGTCATTCATTGATATTGTGGGTCGCCATATTTTAAAAAATTTTCAAAATGGGTCGTACAATAAAAAGTTTGGGAACCTCTGTTGTAGACGCTTTATATTTATAATGCGAATCATCTAAATCTATAATCTATTAAGCATTAGTAAATTTAATGATCAGACATGTCCAAACAAATCCCAGCTTACAAATAATATGAAAATATGATTTACTTATACAAAATTTAGGGTTTTTCTATGTGAAAGATTCATTATCAAAATTTTTTTTCACAAATTTCTCATGATTTGTTGTTTTAAATTAGTTAGGGTTCCTATACATCCCAGATTTGTTGGGACACTACCACAATTTTTCACCAAGTGTCCCAGTATTCCTGATAAGGGTTTTGGAACAGTGATGTGTCTTGGATTTAAAATTTTACTTGATAAAATATCAATATTCAATGAGAAGAAATAATATTGTCTTACTCGTGTACAGTGATATCAACATTTTTAATTATTTGCATGATGATAGTGTACATGTTATATTTTTAGAAATTTTTTTTTGTGGTAGTTGTACAACGTTGAGTTTGGGCATTCCTTCTACCTATTTTTGCTAAGGTACCTTATATTTAAGGCGTAATTAAGTCGGGACTTTGGGTTACAACTTGTGTATTTCTCTAAGAGCTTTATGTAACTCAGATAAAAAAGAAAACAATTATAAAACACCTATAGTTTCTATACTACATAGAGAATCTTAAATATAAAAATATAATATATTATAATTTATATAAATATAATGAACTTTTACAAATAAAATAAAATTAGTTTTTTCTTATTGAGTATGTTTATTTTGACTAATGTGTTATATTTACAGGAAAACTTTTCTCATATATTTTCATACTTATTGGCTATTAAGATTGGAAATGAACCATCTCTGAGTTATGATGAATTAAAAAGTTTAATTGAAATGTATGTTGATCAAAACCATTTTAACAATTTATTAAGATCTCAGTTTTCAGATATACTATTAAATTGTATTCAGATGGTAGTTACTAATACAGAAAAACCAATTATTCCATTTGAATTTAGCAGCGAACAATTTTTAAATATTGTCAACATTTTTCAAGTAAAAACAAGATTTATATTACTATCACTTGATAGTTTATTAGCTAATTACAAATTAATTTAAAAAAATAATCATCTGTTAATTAAAATTACGGAAATTACAGGAAACATATGTTAAAAGTAAAATTCCGTTTCTAATAGTCATGTCCAAAAAACAACCAATGAATATCCAAAAAATTGTTCATATCTTGTTTGTGAATGTTTTTAAAAAGTCAACATCAGAATTAAGGTAAGTTGTATAAGTTAAAATAATACTTAATTACTAAATGGATCGTATGTGGTTGTATAATTTATTATATATTTAAACAATTTTTAATTTTGTTTTAAATAATTAGGTTTCGATCATGTTTTCAATATACATTTTTTATGAAAGTTCTTATTGATCAATTATCAAAATATGAAGATATTGACGAAATTACTCACTTCTTTGTTTATCAGTCTGTGCGATCAACTCTAACTCTAATAAATCAATATAACTTTGAATTGCTAACAGATGGTTTAGAATATTTAGAATGGTTATTTATAAATACTCAACGCTTTTTAAAACTAAATATTAATCAAGTTCAAGCCCTAACAACATCAACTTTTCGAAGTTTGGCTAAAAATCAGCCTTCACTGGAAGACAAATTACTTAGTTTATTGAACATTCTTAAAAAATTGTGTAATCAAATTTTAGAACACAATGATAATTCTATAAAAAATCTACATGAAGACATTGTTGAATTACTTTTTCAACAAGAAAAAAATGCAGATATAATTCAAAATTTAAAACATTTAAAGTTAAAGGTTTGTGTTGTTAATGTTATACTTACTAAGTAAATACAAATAAATATTTGTTATTTTGTAGTTAAAAACAGATCAAATATCTCTTCAAAATATGTATAAAGATCTTTTAAAAATGAGAGGATTTTCAGAAGATTGTGCCAAAAGTATTTTGCATCGTTTCATCTGTACACTTATTCAACTTACTAAAAGTTTTGATTCTGAAGTATGTTATCAAAATATTATAACTATTTAACTTCATCATAATCATATTTTGGGTGATAAACTGTCATAAACTAGACTTCTCACAAGTACCTAATTTAACAAATTACATGCTGTTGTCTGTTAGTAAATTGTAGTAATAGGTGTTTGTAAATAATGTTAAGGATACCTATTACCTATCTAAATTCATTCCCATTTTTATTGGTGAAACAAACAAAATCCATATCAGTTATCTACTTAGTATTCTAATCTGGTTGTCAATTATTTTCAATATTTATTAGAATACCTTATAGAAATTAAGAATCTGAGCAAAGCACCAATGTATTAATTTTGTAATTATGTTTTTTTTAACACTTATGGGTAGTTGACTGCTCTTATCTTTGTTAATAATATCTCTACAAATATTTAATTTTACTGAGATAGTACTTAACTTGAAATGTTGTTTATTTTTTAAAAATATATTATTATTATTTTATAATATAGTTTAATTTTGTATATTTTTGTTACATTTTGTAAATTTTATTAATGATTCAATAATGAAATTGACCAAAAACAACTCAAATGACTTAAAATGTTCATACATTGTTAGGATGGTTAAAATACCACCAATTTTAAAAATTTTTGAGCAATTCATTGATCTTCAAAATTTTGAAGTTTGTCAATTTTTGCAGTTATTGTTGCATTGAAACCTTGAATTTTGATTTAAGTGTCTCAAAACTTTTGTCTTTATCTATCTAAATAACATATTTTCCTATATATGTTAAAAAAGTTTCTTATATTGGTATAACACAATTTTAGATACTTTTACATCATTATTTTTTTTTTTAGATTCTGAGCGGTAGCGAAGAATGTATTGATTTTATTTACTATGATGTTTATTTATTTATTTTTTTTTTTCTGTGATCAAAAGTTCTTGTAGAAAAACTGCACCAATTTTAACGTATGATACTTCAAAAGATAGATAATTGATCTGAGATGGTATTATATTTGAAGCGTTTTTTAAAATTTTTATTATTTTTGATGTTCTGAAGAAAACAAAAAACGAGCCAATTTTTCGAACCGATCGACTTGAAATTTATATATGTCATTAAGGAGGGTCTTATGATTGTTCCGTTGAAATTTCAGTCTATTTTGATTATTTTTGAGGGAGTTATGGAACTTTTAAATTTTGGGCGGCCGTGTATTCTTATGGGAGGCACAAATAATTATGGGAAACGTGTTTTTTACACGTCAATTAAGATTTTTTTTTTTGATTTTGTGATCACTTTTTCTAGTAGAAAGAATGCTTCGATTTTAACGTACGATACCTCAATAGATAAATAATTGATCAGAGATGGTATTTTATTTGAAGTGTTTTTTAAAATTTTATTATTTTTTAAGTTTTGAGGAAAAAAACGAAAACGGTCAAATTCCCAAAAATGCTCCGTTTGACTTTAAATTTATATGTGTCATTAAAAAAAATTTAATGAGTTTACTGCTGAGTTTTCAATCGATTTTGATCATTTTTAAGAAAGTTATGGAACTTTAAAATTTTTGAATTTTTGAGTTTTACGCAGTTATTGTTCCATAAAACCTCTAGTTTTTACGTTTAAATCTCAAAACTTTAATACAATCTAAACAAGATAGTTTTACACACGTGGTTAAAAAATTTTGAAAATTGGTTTAGACAATTTTGGTTTATAGCCAAGTTGACGTTGTTATTTTGTCGTAAAACTCTTCATTCCGGGCGGCTGTGTATTTCTTATGGGGTAACAAATAACTACGGAAAACGTGTTTTTTCCACATCGATTTAAATTTTTTTGACCATAACATCCAAAATAAAGATCGGACCAAGCTGAAACATTTACACAATACCAAAAGAGGATAGATACACATTTGACAAGAGTATTTATTGTTTAATTTATTTTTACCATGACGTATACTAGGCAACTGAGCTTGCTCAGAATCGTATTTTTGAAAGCAATGATTTATCGTTGCCTTCAGAAATTGAATAATGCGTTTAAACCACAACTTCTAAACTATAGTCGCTACCGACTTGACCTAGACTGATCTCGGCGCTTTCTTTTTTTTTTTTTTTTTTGTCTTGTGTTTTTTGCAATCTCTCCACCAAAACATTTTCAAATGTATACATTATAAATTTGTACACGTTTTTGGATGAAATGAAGTATTAGTGTATGAATAATTTTAAACAAATTCAACCATTTGTAAACAAAATGTAGAACTTTTAATTTTTAGTATATAACTGGTTTTGTTTAATAAATTAAATAAAAAAATTTAGATAATTATTTACATATTTTTACATCGTTAAATTATTATTATTTGTTTTGTTATTCTCCTGTGGCGACGTAAACAACGCACCACGAGTCGTCTAAGTTGTTTACAATATTGTCAGAAAATAAAGGGAAACCCCATGTTCTAAAATATACTATAATTATCTCGTTTGGGTAATTTCGTAAAAGTTCTAGAACAATCGACGCTTGTATATATACCGGCTGGTCAGACGCTCAGTCGGTTAGTCAGTCCGTGAGTTCACTCCGCGACACACCGTTAATTACGCTCCGCGACATTTTCCGCGATTCCTCCGTCATTGTAACGTATATTGATATTTGTTTTTTTCACATTTATATTCATACGTATTTATGTAATATAGTGTTTATTTTAAATTAAATTAAATTAAATTGTGAGTAATTTTTTATTGCCTAAAACCCACACTTATTACAATTTTTGTTTATCTTTAATTTGTTTTGCCTATTTTGAATTTTAAACTAAAACCTTATAAAACAAATATTTCCAGAACTTTAAAATTTAACTCTCTTTTTAACTTTTAAAACTTAAATTAGTCAAACTGTTTTTAGGTTCAAATGTTAGCTGCCAGTTGTTTAGGTATACTGGGTCCAGCTGATTTAACAACTCTTATATTGCAACCAGAACCTGAAGTTTTGAAACTTAAATCAAATACTTCTCCAGAATATTCTTTTATAAAACATGTTGTTATCATGCTTTTGAACTACTTAAATGATGGAAATATACCTGTGATGGAAGCAAGTAATGTTATCTTATTCAAAATCCTTGCAACTCAAGAAGGAAAATTTTTGACAAGTATTATTACTTTTCTTTTATATTTAATATCTTATTAAAATTTTATGTAAATATACATTCTTAGATGAAATGAATAAAAGTACAATATACCCATTTATTCCACTACAATTTGAAGAACAAAGTATTCAGTTGATTTTTGATATTGATCAGTTCAATTCAATAATTGATGTGAAAGAAATTTGGTGTCCAGTAGATACCTCAATGTCATATAATAATTGGATTACAGGAATAACCACATGTTTACTAAAAACACTCCCACACTTCTGTGAAAGTTTATTGCCCATTGCTGAAAATAAAGTAAAAACATATTTGTGTTAAAATGTCATAAAATTATATTTAAATATAATTAACTGATGAAAAATTAAAATTTTCAGCCAATGTTTTGTGAGAATATTTTATCTCATCTAATATTCTTTCTTCTTGCTTGTAAGCCATTATCAAGACATATTCTGAGTAAACATTTTAACTGTTTTTTCACCGAGCATCATCAAGCTAAAATGGATAAATCTTCTAAAAACATTAATTTAAAATCCCTTAAAGGTAGTATAATTTCTAATTAGTATATTTGTTTCTTATTTTAGTTTGTTTTTTCTGGTACTTTAAATTACTAAATTAGGTCAATGTACCATTTATTTAATTTTTAGTACAAGAATAGTATGTAAGAAATAATTGTACTTAACTGTATTTTGTTCTGAATTATTTTACTTGTAGAATAGAAGGTATTCTAAATGATTATAATTAATAATCAATGTTATTTAGGTGTTAATTACGTAGACATATAAAATTAATTTTGAGTGGGCTATTTAGTTGATTTGTATGTGTTTAATTAAATATTATTTAATAATACATAATTTGATACTAGCAAACTGTTTATATTCAAAATTTAAATTTAAAATCCATTCAGCTAGATTTAGTGAACTTTTAGACTTAATATTTACCAATTTTATTTCATTAAACCACCATGAGACCGTGTATATATATTATATATATATATAGTATATATCTGGTAATATTAATGCTTTTTTTTTTTTTTATTAGAAATCAACAATCTATACAAGTAGTGTACAATAAGTTTATGTGTTAAAAGAAGGCAGGACGTGAAAAATTGAATAAGAAGCCGCCCACTGGCAACACTTAGCATGATATTAATGTTTCATTTTATTATTTGCCATCAATGGCCCTTTGTTATAATTGATTTAATTAATTTTAAAAAAATTTAAAAATATGTTTTCATCTACTGCTATCTCAGTCATTGATTTACACTAAACATTAAACAACTAACGCATATTTTTTTATATTGCAAAAAAAAGCTGTTTTAGGGATTTGGATTACATAGATTCTAGATTATAAAAGTATTTATTATTTTTTTTTTTTTTTTGAGTAGTTAATGAAAGTCTTTGTGTAGGAATTTTTAAATAACATAGTTTTGAAAAGTTTTATACTTAAAAAAATAACAGTTAAGACGTTTTAGTATATATATTTTCTACATAACAAATTTTTTTTTTTTTCAGTTACTGATTTGAATGAAAATAACATTTATTGCAATAAATCAGCTCTACAATGTCTTCTAAATATCATACATTTTATCAGACTTCAACAGAAAGACCCTTTACAGTAAATTATTATTATGTATACTTAATAAATTTATTTAAATTTAGATTTTAAAAGCATTGTATTATATGGTATACAATTTGCAGGCTATATATTTTATTGTTGCAATATAGTTTTCAAAACTCAGTAAAACTGTATAAAAAATACTATGTAGTATGCATGTTATATTAATTACTTAATTTCAGTATATTGTTTTAACAATATCTCAAAGTATTATGTCCTCCATATGGATATATTTAAAGGATATATTAGGATAGGATTATTATATATAATATAAATTTCAAATTTGTATTTTTAGAAAACTTTTGGATGTAAATTATTTGTACGTATCTCAAGCTGCTCAATTTTGTTCAGCACATTTCACTTCTATTCTATATTTGGAGCTTTGGTGTGAACAAGAATTCAAGTAAGTAATTGTTCTATAAACTAAATTTTTTTCAAATACTTTAGAGACTTAAGTTATATAAAGTTAATATTCCCAGGAATTCAGGCTCAGATTTACAAAATTTGGTGCTATAGAATATAATATGTACATGTTGTGCTACCTTTTATAATTAAATATTGGAAGGCTTGACCACTCGTCCATTATCCAAATTTGCAAATTGTTTTTATTTTATTCTACTGCAAATTTTTTGATTTTTAAATTCCATTTATGTATTCATAATTAATATACTAATATAAAATTTACTCTACATGTATTACACACACATCAATGTAATCATGTCTACTCCTGTGTTGGAGATGACAACCATTCTTTGAACTACATACTATGGAGAAACAATTTTTTGTATGCAATTTTAAAGAATACTGTATAGTTAAATTAAACTTCTTCTTCTTCAGTATTCAATCTAATGATTGGTTAGCAACAACTTCTATGTTTCTCTATTTTAAATTGAATTTATAATATAAAAGACAGACAAAATCTTAAAACAATAAATTTATTTATTTATTTTTTTTTATACATTATAAAATCATAACAGTTTTATAGAAGTATTCATATTTTTTAAACAACCATACATCAGCTATTATTGTTTTACATTAATTTATCTACCATATATAAAAAAATTTTTTATACATAGTTGCATATTTAATTTAACTCTCTCCGACAAAAATTGTTCAGATGCATTAAAATTTTAATTATCGTAAAGAACAAAATTTAAATGTCACACAAATTTCAAACAGTTCAATAATTTTTAAGCTAAATATTGCTCATTAAAGTTTTCAAAATTCAGTAGGCTTTGTTAAATTATACTAAAATTAAAATTTGAGCGCAACATAGTTGTTGAAATACGTATACGCAATAAAAAGTGTATCATTTTTGTGATTTCGGGTTTATTAAATTTAGTATTAGTTTAATTATTCGTGTAGTTTTCATTTTTAAAACTCAAAACTTTCATAAGAGCTTAAAAACATAATTTTCTATGTGTCGTTATAAAATTTTGATAATTAGTTGAAACATTTTTCTACTTTTATTCATTGGGTTATTATTTCGTTCTTTTTGTGGGCAATATATCTTCCAAAAATTAGTCAAACCAGTTGAAATTTTCACTCATTATAGAATGGTTTAGTTTAAAATGTCATAAAAGTTTTAAAAATATTTGAGTTAAATGTATAGTTAAAAAATTTACAACTGGTTGAGTCCTTGACTTACTAAGCTCGCTCGCTTAATACTTTTATATGTCATCAATTGGTTGTTGTCCCTTAAGTTGTAAGATTTTTTGTGGTTATTTAACACAAAATAAATTATTAACCATTTTCAATTTACCTAAAAATTAAGAGTATTCCACTCTTATGCATGCAAACTGAACTACTGAACACCGTATAATCTTAGGCAACAATGTAAATTGAAAAAAATTATCAGCATTTTATGTGTTAAATTATAAACTATACATTTGCTACTACTGACTAATAATAATGTAATGCGTTTAAATTAATACATTTTAAATTTTAGAAGGTTATACTTTTATTAATATTAATTTATTCACTTCTAGAAAAAATAATCAGGATCATTGGTCAATGATATTTAATCCTGTGGATATAGTCACCGAAATGTCACCCGAAAATGGACTTTTTTTACAATCAATTCTTAATGAAGTTGGTATTATTCATTACATTTAATAGTAAAAAAAAAAATCAAGTATAATATTTAAATGGTTTTTGTCAATACAAAATTTAATAACTGATTTTAACGAAATTTTGTATTAACTTAAAAACAATTTAATATTCACAATATTATTATATTTCATTATAATTTAATATTTACTACTTATAAAAATTAAATATCTACTATATAGGTAGTGTAAACATTGATATTTTCATGTATATTTAATATTGAATACTAATCAATGCCATTCATTGCTTTGCAACTGAATAAACTTAAAAACTCATCAAGTAAATAATTGGTTTGACATCTCAATATAGGCTTATAAAAGCATTGGAGACTCGGATGCAATTGAAGGATGTGGTTCAAGTTACCTTTTAAATCTTTCTTCTCGTACTCAATACTATCAGCTCCTTAAAAAATGGGACCGTGTTATGGAGAACTGTGATTTACAACAAACTACAGAGATTATCACTAAAGGTATATAATATTATTATTGCAATTTGCGATATTGTAATTGTTAAATAAAACTCTAAAATCTCTCAAAACACAATTTATTTCAATTTACTTTACAAACATGAAACCTACCTTCTTAAAAACAAATTTTAGATTATTTAGAAGCATTTTCTAATTCTGGATTACACAATATTGCTCATATGATGGCTTCCAACAATGAAGATTTGAAATATGACTATTACTGGCAGTTAGACAAATGGAATTTACCAGATAATGGTGACAAATCTTTTGAAGCATTACATTATCATGCATTAAAATATGTACATCAGAAAGATATAGCCAGTGCAATTTCTATGATTAATGATGCTAGATTAGCAGTTATTGAATCTGTTTCTTGTGCTAGTTTAGAATCGTCAGCTACAATTTATGCTCCATTAGCCAAACTCAATATAATTGAAGTAACTAAATTATAATAAAATACATTTAAAAATATGTTATAACATCTAATTTGTTTTTAGGACCTTGAGGATTTTATCATCACACCAGATAAAAATAAATTATTTGAAAATTGGTTAAATAAAAAAAGCTTAAGAACTAATGATTTTGTAAACGTTAGTAAAATACTTTCTCAGCGTTCAAAACTATTAGAATTTGATGGTGATAAAAGATCTGGCATACTAAAATTAAATATAGCAGAGGTAGCAAAAATAAATGATTGTTTACAAGAAGCTGGACGGAATTTAGCAACAATTATTTCTTTAGAAAAATATGAGGAACATACCATTCTATGGGCAAAGTTAGAAGAAGCTCGACTATTGTGGCAAAGGAATGACTATCATATGGCCAAGTAAAAAATATTAAATTGACATACTTAAATTCTTGTTGCAACAGTATATTTTTTTTTCAGAATTTTATTAAAATCTGTAGTAGAACAACTTGACACCAGTTATGAGTATCCATTTTTACATTCATTGGCATTACAGCTTTACGGTTCTTGGATAGAAGAAACAAAATCAGAATCAGCTAGTAGTATAATAAAAAAATACTTCCAAAAAGTAAATATGTTTTTGTCAAATATTAGGTACATAATATATCAATATAATAAAAAAACATAGGTCTTCAAAAAAATATGTTTTTGAAATGTGCATTTGCGTAAAATAAAAAAGTTTGAAATTTGTACAAGGTTTTTCTTCATCATAAACAGCTTTCTAATAGTCTACACCAAATTATTATCTTTTACTTGCTTTTCTTGTAACACTAGCATAACTTCTTTCCATGTGCATTTTTAAGTAGAATTACTATAATTAGTACAGGGCATCCACATTGCTGGTGCTGCCGTTGCCATGGCATTGGAACTCATTGTTTAGGGGGGCCCGCAATTTCCAAAAAATTTTACAAAATTCACCTTTATACTACACACTTATAAGTTTTAACTTAAAAAATGTTCATACATAAGTTTCATTCGAATCTGTTGTTTATTTTCATTTTAAATATATAAATTACAAAATTATTTTGTCAGTACAGAAATTTTTATAAACCGTTTGTCAATGGAATTGTTATGATTCTTTTTTAAACAGTATTTTGCCTAAATTGGCTTATTAAATTAATTAATTATGTAACACATGCCAGCGCTTTTTGAAATCTATATAACAAACTGTAGGAAATTATTAAAAAATTATTAGTTAATATATTTGTTTAATTGTAAGCAATTGCCTATTTTTTTCTTTTTACAATTCAATATTGTTATTAAGTTATTGTGCAAGAAAAGGTTTCCTGCTTTTTCAGTATGAGCTACCCAATCATAACAGCTAGCGACGAGGCCCATAAATTTGTGTGGGGTCCTGTTAGTTATATTTGTTTTCCTGTAGATCCATTTTTCAAAAGTTTATTAATTGTTCTGCTACATTAAACATTTTATGAAGTAAAATAAAAACATAATCACCAATCGTCACTTGTATTCTAAATTGAGTAGTTTATGACTTTTATTCATTGTTTTACTTTTAGTGCAAATAGCTCTAACATATTACTTTAGTTTAGAATAAAATAGATATATTTATAAAATTGAGTACATAATGTAGTTGGGATAAATATGTTTATTTGAATTTAGTAAAGAAAAATTTACAATTTTATTAAAATTTAACTATCTTATAATGTAGTAAATAGTAACTAATATTAATACTTAATATAATACTTAAAACTGTATTTTATTTTATTTCCTTATTATAAATACTTGAAAAAAAAGATATATTAGTATGACAAAAATTGTATTACCTCATAAAATTGGCCTTTATAAAACCTTCAACTAATTTATTATAATCACTTCATATTTTTGTTTTTAATTAGTCTATTAAGATTTTACAACCAAAATCAACAGACACAAAAGAAAGTGGATTGGAATGTAAAAAAGTTTTATCGGATGCTCACAAACAATTATCTCAATATACTGATACATTATATCAACAAATATCTAAGTATATAAAAACTGAAGATCTTCAAAAACGGATACATGAAGTTGAACATGATAAGAAAAAAGGAAAAGCTATAATGGATTTAGGAAAATCCACTAAAAATAATGAAAAACAAATGGCTGGTATTTTCATAATAAAGCAATGTAATCTTGATGAGAGTGATATTAGTAACATAAATGAAGAAAAAATAAAATACTTAAAAATTGCACTTCAGTAAGTATAAATTACATTTTAATATTTAATTCTTGGGGACCTTTATTTAAAAATTTAATTTGTTGACATTCGATTAAAATAAAACATTTTAAAATTCCTTTTGTTTTATTGTCCATCAGTACACGGTTTAAATTAATTTTTATTTATATTAAATATAAAATTATTATACCATATTTTGTTTCTTTAGAATACATTTTATAATGGGTGATTTTTGGATTTTTGTAACTGTAAAATAATAAAAAATAGAAAAAATAATCTATGGGTATGATGTGAAAACAATTTGGCTCAGACAAAATGTTAATAGCTTGCATACAAACTAATGATATAACTAAAAACACTGAAATTAAGCACTGCAAAGTATAAAACTAAATATTTTATTGTAATTACAACATATTTAGGACTTGTGACATTTATGAATGATAATCAAAAATAATAAAATAGGAAATAAAAGGAGCAAATTCTAAGTCAGTTGAGAATTTTATTGGATTACCAACTATGCTTTAGAGCCGGTCACAATTTGGGCTGGGTCACTGGTTTTATATTTTTATTACATTTGTAAACCATGGATTACTTACAGAAATTCAAATTCTGAGCAAGCTTAATAATGTAAAAACTTCTTTAATAATTATTTGAATTGATTATAGCTTTAGCACAATTTCATAATAGTTAAGTGTTAAAGTTTTAAACAATTGGTATCGACCATTTTTTACTAAAATATAACTCTTAGAACCGAGATTTTCTACCATTTTGATACTATAGACCACTTGGAGAACTTTTGATAAGTCATGGATTGAGTTGCCATTTAGTGCGATCCTCAGTGTAACAACGCGTGCTTGATTCATATTGTTTATATTGAATTTGCTGTTTTGTTGACGCAACATGATTAACTAACGCTGCAATAAAGTCTAATTTCCATTATTACTTTACAGTTTATGTTAACAATGATGTACTTCATAATTCATGTTATCACTAGGTAGTACTATAGCTGAAATAGAAATTTTATAATATGTTTGTTGTTTAAATTTAGAAATTATTTGCAATTAATGACATTAGACGACGACAGTGAACTTCCTATTTATAGAGTTATATCTTTATGGTTAGAAAATAAAGAAAACAATGTAATAAATGCAATCGTTGAAAAGGAATTCAAAACAATTTCTTCGTATAAATATATTATGGTTCTTCCTCAACTAGTTCCTCATCTGAGTTCTGCATATGAACATGAATTTCATAAATCATTAGAAAATCTCATAAGTATATTATTTATTTTAAATAATATAGCTTATATTTTCTTTGATCTAATATTTATATTTTTTATTTAACATAGATCGCTGTGCAATAGAGCATCCATATCACACCATCCCTATAGTTTATGCTGTTGCAAATTCTAATTTAGACCAGAAATATACAAAACATAAAAAGTCTTCAAATAATAAAGAAGAAGTAAAATATTATATTTTATTTATATTTTTAATAATTAAAATAATATTGAAATATTTAAAGACCAAATATTGTTTATGTGTATAGTCTAGAGTTGCAGCTGCTAAATATTTAATGGCAACTTGGAAAAAAAATACAAAAATAAATCCTATTGTGACTTGTATTGAACAATTATATGAAGCATTAATACATTTAGCTTACGAAAAATTGCCTTGTTTTCAAGGCCAACGTAAGTTATTACCAGTATTACATTAAATGTAATTATATTTTAAATTTTGCTCTAATTGTAGGTGCTGAAATTCCTAATAATCAACCTCTAATGAAAATGCAATTCTCCTACTACTTAATGTACCCTGCAGCAACATTGCCTTTAAATAAACATGGTCATTATTCAAACATTATTAGTAAGTATTTATATATTAAACATTTATACCACCTATTTGTATTGAATTGATGTGGGCCTTTTTAGAGAACAATATTTCTATAAAAACCAAGTTTTTAGCTTGTTATTTTAATATTACTTTTAGAATGTACCAGATTTGTAAATAATTTTTAATTAATTGTTTTCAGTCTAGAACTATTATACTTCTATGAGTTTTGTAATATGGTTACATATTTTGCATTTACAATTTTATCTTTGACGTTCTAAAATTTTTATACTTATATCATTTTTGACTAATGGTAGAAAATTAATACAGATTGTATTTATATCATAAGATTTTTATTTGGTAATTGAAATATCATTGTATATTACATTATTGATATGTCTATATTCGATTACTAAATAAAAATCTTGATTACTTCTTTTAATAATTGTATTTAAAATATGAATGTGAGTAGTAATTTTTTTACCTATTCTTATTTTAAATGTTTTTTTTTATTTTAAGTAACCATTATCTACTACTACAAATGTATTTCTGTTCTATCATAAGTTAAATTTTCAATCAGTAACAAACTAGCCTAGAGAACAATATACTAGGTGTTATTGACTTGCAAAATTTAACTCGGGGCTGATAAAATATAAATATGTAAAAATATATTAAATTATTAGGGTTGATTGTGGCCAACAAAACACCTCAAATGGTCTGCAATGAACTGGAAGTGAATTATTTAAACTGATGTTTATATTATTTAAATTAAACTGCGCATTTTTTGTCTTCAGATATTAACAACTTTAAAAATTCATTTTTGAATGCTGGTGGAATACATCAACCCAAAAAAATTGATTGTTTATGTTCTGATGGTATAACCAGATCACTTTTACTAAAGGTAAAGTAAATACATTAGGCATTTAGTATTCATATAAACTATAAACGATCTTTAATATATTACTTCATTTGTTTCTTATAACAATGATCTTATTGCAATTTTAGAGTAATGAAGACATGCGTCAAGATTCTGTTATGCAACAAGTATTTGTGCTGATGAATAGACTGCTACAGTCAAATAAATCAACAGCCCAAAGAAAATTGACAATAAGAACTTATAAAGTATAATATTAACTTTTTTAGTGAAACATTTGTTTATAGTTTTATTTTTCAGATAATCCCTTTTTCACAGCAAAGTGGAATTGCTGAATGGTGTGAAAATACTATGTCATTAGGTGACTACTTAGTGGGGAAAAATTCAAATGTAGGAGCTCATCAAAAATATAGGCCTGATGACATTCTACCATTAGTAGCTAGACAACTTATTAAAGTATGTTTAACCACAAATAAGTAATACATAATAATATTTGATAAGTAGGGCCCCAAAATATTAAACTGCAAAAATAGAAAAATTCTAAAATTTCAAAACTCTGTAAATTGTTAAAAAATAGCCAAAAGCTGTTCTAATTTAAAATAAAAACAAATTCATTAAATTATCCTAAAAATGTCTTGTCATTTGTCATTTTCTGATCATAGCTCAGTAATGTTTAATCAGTAAACATTTAAAAAACAAGTTTCAACCCAAGTACCAATTACCCTATCTATAGATATATTTGATGTTAAAATAAGAGCGATACTTGGTACTTTAAAAGTTGTGTCCGGAAAAATGTAAAATCAATTAAAAAACTATAACTTAAAAATATAATTAAAGCCTAATTCATTATTTGTAGTCTTTATACTTAACAAGTTGTAACAACTTTATAATTAACAAGTGTTAATTGCACTTTTCCATGATAATTTTTCTATTTTCTTTGAGTGACGATAGTTATGATAGTACAAATGTATTCCAATGCATTAGTTGTACGTGTATTTTTTATTCTAAATATTGTATAGTCATGTATAAGTGTACCTTATATATTAACTTACTTACTAGCTGTCCTGACCCGGCTTTGCCCGGGATTCAGTTGGTCAAAGCTTATAGTAAATTAATTCCAAATTAAATTGAAAAAGTGAGTACACCAAGTTTCACAAATTTGAAAACCCTATTTCATCACATTAAGGAAAGAATTTTAAAAACTTTGGGGGTTGAATTTTGAAAACCCTTTCTTGGTGCTCGTCTTCATTGTTTAAGAAACTTCTGTGTGTGCGAAATTTCAAGTCTCTAGACCCTGCAGTGGTTTGAGCTGTGCGTTGATTGATATATCAATACTTGAACCTTTTTAACCCCTTTAGGGATTGAATTTTGAATAACAGTTTTTAGGGGTTCGCTTACCCTATATAAGGAACTTCTATGCTAAATTTGAAGTCTTTGGTCTCAGGGCCGTCGATCGACAATCTATGGCAGCAAGTATTCACCATTTCACATTTTTTATGTACTTTAACCGTCTATCACCGGTACCTATTGTGTGTTGCAATCGCGGGTCGCCAATTACCAGCGACTGGTTTTATTACCACCAGTTATATAATTGATTGTTATTATTAAATTGTAAATTCCACGTACTATTAGCACTATCAATACACCAATAAACAGCGATTAACAGTTTGAAAAAAATACATAATATATAGCTATAAAAAATGTATACAAACTTTTAAAAAAACCCCTTTTACCCCCTTAGAGTTCGATTTTTGAAAATTCTTCCTTAGTGCACCCCTACATTGCTTAAGGAACCTCTGTACAAAATTTCAAGTCTATATCTCTATTTTAATTTTATAGACCCAGCGGTTTGGCCTGGGCGTTGATGAGTGAATAGGGGCAGTCTCCTTTATGTATCTAGATTACTTGTATACTACTTTATTTTTAATTTGTTTCGTGATTAATGTTTGTTTTTTTTTTTCAATTTAATTGATTGATTAAAGGCTTCTAAAGATAATGGAGACAGTCAATTTGCAATATTAAAACAATACTTGAAGATTTGTGAAAAATTAAAGCCAGTTTTCCGTTATTATTTCTTTGAAAAATTTGTATCGCCCTCCATTTGGTTCGAAAGAAGACAAGCCTACATTCATAGGTAAAAAGTCAATATTATTTTCTATTCTTTATTCAGTACCTATCTAAATCAATAATTATTTTGCATTTTATTATGTATTTATCAAGTGTTGCTACTACATCTATGGTTGGATATATATTGGGCATTGGTGATCGTCATGTTCAAAACATATTGATAGACAATTATACTGCTGAACTCATTCATATTGATTTTGGTAATGCATGTGTAACAACATTTTTAATTTTAAAAATTTAATATTTAAATGTATGAAAAGTACTACAAAAAAGTTGTGCATTATTCATTTAAATCAGGTGTTGCATTTGATCAAGGAACTTTGCTAACCACTCCAGAAAATGTTCCGTTTAGATTATCTAGAGATATTGTTGATGGTATGGGTATATGCGGTATAGAAGGAACTTTTCGAAAGTATGACTCATTAAAAAAAAAAATCATGTTTACATGTGTAATTCATATGTACTTATATTTCTATATTGACTAACACTTTTTATTTAAAAAAAAAAAAAAAATAGATGTTGTGAAAAAAGCATGTCTGTTTTACGCCATAACCAAGACGTTATTGTCACAGTTATTGAAGTCTTACTATATGACCCATGTTATCAATGGGCACTAACAGAAGAAAAAGCTGCTCAACTGCAAGACCAATCAAAAATAGAAAATTCTAATATAAACAATTGTTAGCTACACTGTCTAACAAACAAATTAGTGTGTTATTAATGTTTAATAATTTTGTTTTAGTAACTGAAGTCAACAAACTAGCCGAAAGATCACTAAACAAAATTCGTGTTAAGTTATGCGGTATGGAAGAAGCTGGCAGTGCAGCTACGATCAACGGTCAAGTGAATAGGCTCATACAGCAAGCAAGGGATCCAACAAATTTGTCTTTATTATTTCATGGATGGCAAGCATGCTTATAAAAATGTTTAGCAAGTTTTTAAATTACACGATCTAAACTGTGATGGTGTGTAGTTAATAATACAATCCACTTCTTTATTATATTTCATTCTAACTACAATAATTATTTTCAAACACTAGGGCTTTTTATCTATTATTGTTGTTAACACGTTAACTGCCACAGGTCCACACTTTGATGTTTAAAAACTTTTTATGACCGTCAACAGTCGTTTGTGACATCATTATTAATCTGCAAACTGGCGGTTAGGTTAGGCCTACAGGAATTCTCATGAGCAACATTTTTGCAGCAATGTATGGCTTTTGAAAAGAATAAAGAATACTATGATTTTTGTATCATTTTTAGTTTTTGAGTTACGCTTTAGTAATATACATTATGGTACTACTGGCAGTTAACGAATAAAAAAAACAAAGATGTCTCTATTATGTTTCTATTAGCAGTGATATGACTTTTAATGTGATCTTGGTAATATTTTTAAATGTTTTTTAATATTTTTACTTATTCTTCATTATAAAGTTAACTGATTATTGATAGTCTCCTAATTTAATTCAAATAACAAACTCGGTCATTCAATTTTTACATATAGTATTTTTTTTTTATTAAACATACTATCCACGGCTTCTGTGGCCATTAGACGAGACATACAGTATTTTATTTTTAAAATATTGACATTACTTAGGTTAATTTTAATATTAATATTGGCATTGACAATTTTTCTTAATGATAATTTACAGGGAAAATTACTTGAGCAGTTAAAATGCAGACAAGGCTTCAAGACCCAAATATTTGAATTTTGCTATTTTTATTTATAGGTATTATATTTTTATTTAACTTGTTTAATGTTATACTTAAATATACAATTTTATATAAGTAATGTTCATAACAAAATAATTTTTTACAACAATAAATAAAATATTTTATTATTAATATAAATCATGTAAATTTTTTTTATGTATTTATCTTATGATTAATTTAAACAAAACATACATTAATGGCAATAATGAGATAGTTTCTCGTAATATACATCGGTTTTGTGAGTTATGCCAGGGTTACTAGCTGTGTAAATAAAAAAAAAATTTGAAGTCTTCATCGATATGGTGTAAAAAAAGGAGCGTTGCTTGGAGTTTGCTGTTGTGGGGAAGGTTGATCAATGTCTTCATATGTTTGTGGATTTGATGTTCCTCTACCTTAAAACACCATTCATTTTTAATTAAAAAATGTGTTAATTAATTATGCATTCTAACAGTGAGTTCTTACTAATATAATTTTGTAAAGGAGGTGGTATGCCGTCAGTGGCTCCATTACTGCTGTCTATACATATTCGACTAAGAACTGATAATGCTACAAAACGTATACTTAAATTCCCCATGCCACAAAAAACGCTAATTATTTCAAAAAACCCTAAAAAACAAATAAAAAAAAATATATAAAGTAATTCTCATTAACATACCATGTGAATACTTAACATTTTAACGACCAAAACTAAAATAATTACTTACTAAATGATCCAGGAAAATTGCAATAGATGGTAAAAACATCCAGACAAATTGATGCAAGGTTCACAGAAATAGCCTAGAAATAAACAATAATATATAAAAACAAGCAAAAGTATGGGTAAGTTAATGTTACATTTAAAAAAAAACTAATTTGAGCATGTTCTAAATTAAATATTAAAAATATGAAACTTTAAAGTTCTATTTAGTATATTTACCGAAAAAAATTCTCAAAACTTTTAAATTTTTGTTAATGTTTGTACTCAGTCAATTTTAAAATTATGCAAAAATTTCAAATTATTTCAATAGTTTTGAGATGCCAAAAAAAAAATAATAATTATTTTAAGAACCAATTTTCACTATTTTTTGTATAACTGTATATAGCAAAATATATTGTAGAGGATGTACAAAACAATACAAAAAATTAACTAAGTCAAAATCTCTCCAATTTTGTATTTTTGCTTAAAAATGATTTGACGCCTAATACTGGCTACATTTTTTTCCTAATATACACTTTACTATTTCTAAGAATACATTTGAAATTTTAAAATATTATTATGGCTCAAAATGTTACCAAAAATTTTACAACTTTTTAAAATCCTTCAGATAAAGTATTGTCTTATAAGCAATTGCTTAGCTTTGAAGGGATTATGTATAAAGGTTGTTGTTTTGACCAGTTAGTACCTAGGTGCGCCTGTGCATTAATTTTCACACTTTTTTAGAAAAGTTTTGTAAACGTTAAAAATTTTTTATTAAAAAAAAATTAAATTTGATAGAATGATTTAAAAATTTAACATAAGCTTCAAAACATTAAGTTTTACCTATTTGTAACTAAAAAAATATCAAAAATGATTTGTAGTATTTTTTAAGTTTCCCCAAATGCAATGACGTACAAAAAGTTTTTTTTTACTTTTGATTATAGTTTTTTAAACAATTTTGAAGATTTATTTGAAATTTTAACAATAAATAAATAATACCTATTCTTTTAATTGTATTAAGGGGATTCAAATCATCAATCATCAATTCAAATCACCAAATTTTAACAAATAAAATTTTAAAAACATTTTGAAAGTTAGTCTTGTTTTGGATTCTTGAAAAAAGTATAGCAAAAAAATAATAAATATGGCTCATAAAATCAAAAGTAGACATATTAAAGACTTCAAATCAATTTACAGAATCCTGAGTACATTAATTAATTGAGTGTTAGAATTAAAAAACGTCTAAATTCCTATAATTTATGTGCAACAGACATGAGACTTTTTGAATCTCTTAAAACTAATAATTACTTTATGTAATTTTTGTATAGGAACCTAGATTGACTTTTAACCATTTTTTTTAATGAAATTATTTATTATATACTATTTTCAACTATCAATAATCAAACACTGTTGATGTTTATGGTCTATAAATTTAGAAATTATCAGGCCACTTTAAACACATTTGATGATTGATTACATCATTGTATTTAGTATTATGCACAAGACTAATTTCAAAATGTATTTCTATATCTACATATGCAACAAATAAGACATTAATTTCTTTGTCTACAGTGAATATGGTAGTACGTAATACAAAACACAATCTGTATTATATGAGACCTTTTGGCTTTTTGTTTGATTAAAGTTAGTACCATTTTGCTAGAGATAAGGCTCTAATGTTGTAAACGTGATATCGAATTCTCGCCATGTTAATCTTGTAAAAAAAAAAAAAATTCTTCTAAATAAATGTTGCATAGGTTGTACCTATCCGTTTAAAAATTGACGCACCTACAAAAATATAAAAAGAAGATAACCAAATTTGAGTTCAGTACAGTTTTATTTGTTATGTACCTATGTCAATATAATTAATAAAAATAAAAGGAACAACTTGAATGTACACAAATTGTTCACTGTCATTTGTAACCAAAATAATGGCATGGGTTACAATTCACAATTATAGTTGTTTTTTAATCAAATAAAAGGCAGTTTATGAGTTTTTAAAAGCATTAATACTTCATTCATTTTAATAATTTATAGAATATCTTACTATCTGTGATGGTTTTTCATTTTCTGTCTGATATATTGCCCATAAAAAACATCCCATGTAAACAACGTTGTAAAACAAATAAGAGTCTGTACTCCACTTTCCTTCTATAGCTCTAAAAAAAAAACCATAAGTACAACTAATTAATATTAAAAGAATTTCATATCTACCAAATACCTATTAGCTTATGGGGTTATTTCAGAATGTGTAGGAAAAACTCGACAATTTTAATTACAACTCATAAACATAATCCAGCAACCACAATAGTTCAGCATTATCGCACTAAAATAACACTAGATAAAATACACATAATGTGAACTACATAGTGTAAAAAACAACTTGTTGTGTAATGTTTGTTTTGAATGCAAACAAAGCTCAAAAATAAAGTCAACATTTTAAATTAAGTCAAAATCAGTGAGTTAGTAATTAGTTTTAGCTAGATAATATGTATTGCTGTGTGTCAGTGAATATAAATGTACCTAGTACGATTTCTACTTACAGTGATATTAATAAAAAATGAGCCGTAAAAACGGTCCTGGCCGGCATTGCTGGTATTTGATTCAAGTCTAACGCCATTTTTAAACCAAACTAATGAGCTAGGAAAAAAAATTATAACAATCTTAATTTAATCCAAGAAAATTATCAACAAAACCCTAAGTTAAAAAAATTAAATAAAACACAGGTAATATTAGCATTTACTATTATTGATATTAATGCGCCAAACAACCTTGTTTTGAAAAGTATTGAACTATTACATAACAATTAATATATATATATATTAATAATTAAAATTAGTGAATATCAACAAGATAAGAATATTTTAAAAACAAAGTTTCAATAATTATTGTTATAAGCTGGTAGTGTGCCGAGTGGGATTACAGAATAGATTAAATGGTGGGATCGCGGTTGGTACGTGTTTTTCCATGACAAAAGCAAAACCGACAAGCCATCATCATCTTAACATAAACAACATTACATATATTTTACTACTATAGGTAATATTATTACTTATAATATTAATATTACGTTGCACGTCACTTACAAAGAGTTTTTTCACAAAAAAAAAACGTCGCAGTATTTGAAATCTTCATATATACTATAATATAAAAGTATTATCACAGATGAATTATGAATATCTTAAACCGTGGTATCTAGGTACCTCACTACCAAGGTTTATAGATTATAGATTAGTATAATCTATAAACCTTGCCTTACTACCACGGTTTAAGATAAACCGTGCTTACTACCCACTACCAATTAAAATATGATATGTATAATATGATGAAATCTAAAACTCTGTCTTATTAGCACAGACATCTATATTAGAGATGTCTGTGCTTATTAGCAAATTTATAGCAGATTGTGGTTTATACACAGATATATATATATTAGATGTATATATTAAATATATATTTCTGTTGGTTTATATATAGTATATTTGATGTGATAAAGATAGTACGATTGTAGATAATCAGATAATGACACGGTTAAAGACCCAAGGTTTATAGATAATATTATTATCTATAAACCTTGTCTAAGACCAAGGCATAGAGTAATTATTACTCTATAGACCTAGGTGAATTTTTAAATTACTAATAATAATCTTAAAATCTTTATTTTTTTTTTTACTAGACGAGCTTATTACCAAGAAATAATATACATACATATTATGTAAAAGTCATTTTTATCGAAAAATGGTAGAAAAAACAAGATTATTCCAAAAGCATTAATATTCGACTAAAAGAATATATACAATAAATTAATATAATTAACATAAATATATTGTTTTTTAAGTCAAATATTAACGCTTTTAGTGGAACAATATTGTTTTTTCTACCATTTTTCGATAAAAATGAAAAAAATTGATTTACAATAGGTCTATGTATTTTTCATCGAAAAAGTGTCACGAATTTGCGTAAATTTCACACAAGCAAAATTTTTTTCATTGAAAATTAGCTCGTCAATAAAAAAAATGTATAATGTCTGTTATATAAGGGTTTAATCGTTTCCAAAATGAGCGTCGTCAGTATTTTGTAGCCAATGTGTAGTAGAGATATCCCTCTGTAGTTTTCAGGTAACATTGGGTTTCCTTTTTTGTATATTGGGCAAAGGATTGCTGTGTTCCATTCCTCTGGCATGGTTTCTGTTTTCCAGATTTCTATAATTACCTTATGCACCATTATCATCCACCATTTGTTTTCCTCTATGTTTCGGTAGCTCTGCTGTTATCTGGTCTTCTCCCAGTGATTTATTGTTTTTAAGTGAATTTATTATCTTTGCTATTTCTTTCCTATAATAGTGAGTTCTACTATATCAGGTTTTACAGTAATCATAATGTCTTCTCTCTCATCTGATATACTTTTGGGTCTACTCAGGAGGTTCTCAAAATGGGTTTTAAACAACTCTGCTATTTCCTATTTGTCTGTTACTAGTTCTTTGTTATTGTTGTTTATCATAATATTTGTCTGTGGTTTAAATCCTTGTTTAATCCTTCCACTTCTTTCAAAGAACTGTCTTGGATTTTTTCTATTCTCTTCTACATTTACGATTAACATTTCATATATAGTCTTTTTTCTCTTTCTCTTTCTCTTTCAAGGATTGCATGAGTTTCTTTTCTTCCCTGTTCATATTCTTTCCTATTTTTATCAGAGTTATTTTGTACTTTAATGTAGTTCTTTTCGCTATCAATTCTTGGCATTTGTCATTAAACCAGTCTTTTCTCTTTGTTTTCTCTGCCCATCCGACTACGTCTGTGGCGCACTCCTTTATTGCTTGTGTTACTCTACTCCATTGGTTTTCCACCTCATTTTCCCCGTGTG
>CM029357.1:35707519-35721305 GCA_017140985.1 Hormaphis cornu
TGCCTATGTTTTGTGCTAATTTGTTCATAATTAAATGTTTGTATAAACAAGTTTACAAAAGATAAATGCAAATTTTTGTTCCACTTTTGTTTATATTTTAAGTTGTTATTTTTTAGTACAAAGATAACATTTTCAGGTTAAGTTTTTCAGTAAAAATAATATTTGGCATAGGTACTATCAAGTTAAGATACATCCAACATAAATATTTAAAAACAAAATTATCAAACATATAAAAATAAAAGACAATCTAAATTACATTGGCTCAAGAGAGACCATAATATTATCGATATCTTACACAAAAATTTGATTGTAATAACTAAAAGAATGACAAATTGATGCAACAGCAAAGCTGCATAAATTAGAACTATTACTATTTTATTCAGATTAAATAGTTTAAGTTATTTACATAATATCCACAAAATATTTACAACACCCTTTAACTTTTTACTTAATTTTTTTTTTATTAAGAAGACTTCAAAATGCTTAGAAAAATATTCTCTTCTTAAAATTTAGTCAAACGAGTCAAAATTATAATTTTAATTTCATAGTTTTGGTTTAATGTTATGTTAAATTTTGGTACATATCCCACTAGATAGACAATGAAAGCATTTTTGGCACTCTTGTAACACAATTATACAACACATCCACAGACGCATTTTATTCTTAAATGATGAGTACATTTTATTTTGAATAATTTACAACAGTCTCCCAAATTTTTAGGAACTCTTAAAATTCCCAACTTAAAACTTAAGTAAGAAAACAATACTTGAATCTCTAATCTGTATCATATCTATCTGGAAATTTTTCTTCTCCATCTGTATCTGTATCTTTAGCAGCAACCGCTGTATACAAGCCTTTTTTGCAGTGTTTTGTGAAATCTTCCATCATAACTTGTTCAGACTTGTCATTATTACACAAACGGCTAAAACTCAATTTATGTAACATTCGACTATTGAACAAATTTAAGGATGATATTGAAATGTTCTTCATTTTTTTCATGTTATCATCTAACTCAATTGTTGCTGTTCTTCTATCAAAATTAGGAATAGGGGCATCGGGCATTGAAAACATATTTTGATTACCAGGAAATGACAACATAAACTATAAAAAAAAAAGTTATGTTAAACTATAATTACCATTTGAGTACAGACTTTTATTCAATTCGATTAATTAAAGTTGTTATAAAAATAACAATATAGCATGTAAAAAATATAAATTGAATAATAAGCAAATAAGTAAATTAACAAAAATAAAAATACTTCTAATGACAAACATATTTAGAAAAAAAATTATAATTAGTATTTTTCATTCAACAAAATTGTTTTTGTTTTATCCTTTAAATTATTTTTAACTTATGTATTTATGTATTTTCAAATAATAAGCAGTTAATAATTAAAATATGTTAAATTTTTAAAATAATCTGTTGTTATGAGTCATGCAAAACAAATTGTATAATTGTATCAAAAAAAGATTATTAGCAAACAATTATGAGAATTACACGAAAAATACCTACAAGTTACAATTGAATAAAAATCTGTATTTACTCATTATATAATTATATTAATCATTCTATCTTACTTGACCATTTATGTCTTGTGAAGTGACACTACCTTTTTGAGACTGAGGTAGTTGTGCCACCAATTTATTACTTAGATTCCTTTTGTTTCTAACATGTTTGGAAAATCGTCGAACTTTGTGAGTCATTTCAAATGTTTTTACAGAAATAGTGGAATCCAATGAATGACTTCGAGATTCTACAGACACCCTACACATGCTTATACTCATCTCAGAGTCTGAATGTATAAATGATGAAGATGATACTGATACACGCCCTTGGCCATTTAAAGCTCCACGTCTTCGAATAAATTTGGGTAATGCATTGATCCAAGTAGAACTTATGTTATCACTGTTTAATCCAAATACTAAACCTGAAATGTTATAAGAACCATTATAAAAGTTAACTTTTATCAAAATACTAACTTGAAATTTTCAAAAATGACCAGAAAATTATGTCTACTCACACCAATTATCTAATCATTCAACATTTGATCATAATACACCATGGATAGAGCTACTACCTAAGTTTATAAAAAGAAACATTAAAAGCCAGGAACAAATGTAGCTTAATGGCCTGAATAGGCCCTGGAAAAATCATTACAGAAAAAAATCAAAAATATTTCAATTTTTAATTCATACATTCATCTAGCATCAAGGACTAGCATTCATTTTTAGGAATTTTCTGAACTCTTATTGTTATCAATTTAATAATTATTTAGTTTTTTTTAAGACCATTGAGAAATAAAATTGTATTCACTATTAAGATAATATGAAGTTTATTTTGCAACTGATAAAATTAGCAAACGATAAACATGTACTTAAAAAATTAAATACTTGTATAATTATTTTGAAGAATGCCTGGATAAATCTTTCCACTTCTCTTGATGACAGCTGACAGCAAAAGTGAATGTGCTGATCATTCAGCAGCGTAAAGTAAAAATGAAAGCACTAAGCTGTCTTAATTAATGGTCATAAATATGAAACGTATGGCTTGTAATAAGTACGGCACACTTGTCATTATTTGGCAAACTCAAGATACAAGAAACTAGAAACAAGGTATAACAAACAACAAAGGCTGTGGCTCTATCCACTCTGTATGATCTAAGCACATAATAAAATACAAAACATAAATTAATTATAACATATTGACAAGACGCAATTTAAAAACAAAACTCAACAATAAAACCATTGATTTTATACATACATCAATATATTGATTATAAAATCAATGATAAAACTAAAAAATATACAGTTTTCTGTTTATAAATTATAATCAACGTGTCATATCATAACAATGTTTGTAACATCCACAAAGAATTTTTAAAACTTTATTAATTCATATGTATACATTTGAAATATTACTATTTGCATAACTGGTTATACACACATCATTTTCAAAAATAAATACAATAAATAATTTAAATTAAGGCCCCTGGATACCTACTGATTGTAAGAAGTATTGTACAGACAATTTATTAATTATAATGTATTTTATTTTGGTTGGTCTTGTGTGTCAGTAATAAATGATGATTAGTGTGAATGAGATAGTATTAATAAGCCACTCTTGTGGTGTTGTAGGATTTGCATAATGCGCATGCACATGTCAGACAAGTAATAATTGCTCATAGATTTAAACAATATTTTTGTACCAAAAATACTGCTCACAACTATCATTATAAATTCAATGTAAATAAACCTTTTTTCAATATGAAAGGTGATTTAAAATCACCATTAAGTTTACCAGAAAATCACTTTTTTTAATTAATTAAGATTTAACCTAAATAAATTAAACTTAGAATCATTAAAAATTTAAGTTGACACGTTTTAAGGGTTCTGTAATTTAATTTCCTATAAATTAATAAAAACCACCAAAAAAGTAATTTCCTTGAAAAGTTAGTGGTGAATTAAAATGTTTTTAGAAAAGATTTTGGACTATTTCTGTTTGTTGGAGACATTTATGACTCTTAATTCAGTTGGTATACAGGGGCTTTAAATAAACATAAATTCAAAAGAATTATACAACATAATTATTTGTGAAATTTGTTTGAAATATTTACTACACTTTATGATTTCATACAGTTTGTAAAATATTAAACACAATATTTTAAAGATATATATAAAAATTGAAGCAAAGCTATTCTTAAATAAATCAGTCGATTAAAAACCAAAATTTAATCTGATAACCATTACATTAAAAATGATAATAAACAAAATAAAGATTAAAATAAGCGTACAAAAACTATTTTGAGATAACAATTATGAATCATTCATTTTTATCAGGCAATATAAAAACTCATGATTATATTAATAATAACAATAATTTAATATTAAATTTCAAAATTGTATGGAAATAATAATAATAATCATAATAATTGAGTAAATCATTTCACAATTTACCAAATGGGTCTTCTTTTGTAAAAGTAACAGTAAATTCATCGCTATTAAGTTGATGTCTCTTAGCAAAAGCACTAGCTATCAACTTATGTTTATTGTACTTGGTAGATTCTTGCTTTGTTTGTTCATCACCCTGCAATTTCTTTATCCTAAAAATGTAATTAATAATTAGTAAAAACTAAATAATTTATTGAAGTGCATACTACATACCAACGAATTAAACACTCGCACCATGAATTGTAAATTTGATTAGTCCACACCCAAAAAGACATTAAAATTCCATTTCCAAACAACACTAATACATACAGTTGTTTATTTGTCACATTTGGTCGGAATTCAATATTACAACTCCCAACATTTATTTCCGAAATAATACCAAGCTTGCATCTGAAAATACATTTTAATATTATTAACTCATCAACTACAAGGAATTAAATTAATTTTTATTATATATTTCAACATAATGAAAAAAACGCACACAATATATTTTCTGAGACTGTCTTTCCATAACTGATCATTTAAGTATTCATGTGCATAACACATGAGCATTGATGAAACAAATGTCACAATTAATATCATAAAAATAACCACTTTGACAGTTGTTGAATGAATTTTTGACTTGGCTTGTTTTGAAACTACTTGAATATCTTCCTTTTTTAAAGCCATAAGTCCAAACAACACACAGATCAAGTAAAATAGGCCAATCACAACAGATATTGATATTGGCACAAGTACAAATATAATCCCGTATATTTTATTATTGATGCCAACAAAACATGTGCCAGTTACACTATCACCATCAATCTCTCCAAGTACCATTACAATAACACAAAACACTAATGGTATGGACCATGCTAATAAATGAAAATAACCACCTTTTTTATCAACTTTATTTTGGATTTTTCCTGAAAATAAAAATTTAACTTAGTAAAAACATTTAAAAACAATGTATAAAATACTCACCAAATGAATGAAATGTTGTGAAAAGAGAATATGTAAAAATAACAAACCAAATAAAAGCAGCAATTAAAAAATAATACGAAAAAATAAAGTTTATCACACATGAAAGATCTTCATCACTGTTAAAACAAAATATACACTATTTTAATTAATTAAATATATAAATTTATCATTCATAGATCATAGCAAACTGTATATACAAAATAATTATAAATCACTTTATAAATTATACCTAGGTTCGGACGTTTTTCTTGATCCATTTTTTCTGCAAACAATATCGTTTCTTGAATTAAACCAAAATTGTGATAACCAACCAAGACATATGAATAAAAAACATACATTTATGTAAAGAATTACAATATTAGGATATCGATTTAATGATTGCCATTCTATCATAAATGTAAGCTAAAAAAATTAAATTATCAAACAATAATTGTACATTAAATTTAAACATCAGCAAACTTACAATAACAAAAATATTGCAAAAACCAGCTATCGTAGCAGCCCATGCAATTAATGTATGCACTTGTTTGTGTTCATCATCTGTAAACAAAGGATTGTTACATTGAAGATCACACCCTTCAAAATATGGATAATGATAGGCATCAGGTCTGTAAGTTTGAACAAGTGGAGATTCACAACGGCCAGCAGTAGAGTTGAATTTTACGTCAAGCAAATCATTCTACAAAGATAAACATTAAAAAATTATTAATAATCAATATATTCAAAGAAAAATGTAACAACAAATAGCTAATTACTAGTCAATACATATTCACAAATATTAATGGAAAGTAATGGTATCAGTTAAAATTCAAATTAGTTATAGCAGCCCATAGTATAGTTTGGTGAATGAGGACATTGCTTCTCCACCACAACCACTTAATAAACATAAGTATTATATAATTTTCAAAATGTGAAGGTGGAACCTATTAATTATTTATTTTGTATTACTAATACAAAACTATGTGGGGTACATTCAAACAATTATTTACACAGAATTGTACTTTTAAGGAAAATATTTGTTATGGACAAAAATGAAAAAGTGTAAAAATGTCAAACTTTTTTCCGTACGGTTCTCCAAAATTCCCAATTTTTTTTTTTTAGATTTTGGGGTTTATCACAAAAATAGGCACAATTTAAAAAAAAATTTCAACTAAGTACTACCAGAGTCTATAGACCTAGCAGAAAAAGTACAGACTTTAAACTTCTACCCAAAAAGTTGTTGACGGAAAAAAAATATCATTGTAAAAACAATACATTTTTTGCTATGCTCAGAATCTAAAAAAGTTAAGGGAGGGAAATATAATTTTTTTATTACCTAATTATAAATTTATGTAGCACGATATTTTAGAGATAAATACTGAATATCTGATACCCAGTACAATGTAATGCAAAGCACAGTGTGAGTAGGTTTACAATGCTTGTCTGCCGCAAAATTCACAACAAATAGTTGGGATATTAGTGTACTTATTATTGTAAAAGTCAAATAGTTTAAACAACTCCAAACCACAAATCACAATTATCTTAATGTTCTTAACTTGTTGCAATTTGTAACACTCAATAAAAAAATTTGAAAATTTGCGATTCCTAAATTATATTTGTCCCAATTTTATAAATAATAAACAAAATATTTAAACTTACATTGCAGAGGTTAGATGGGTAAAGTGTTTCATTTTCGCAGTTAAACTCCGCTGGCCAAAAATTTTCAATTTTTAGGATTTGACAATGATTTTCAATAAGTTTACACATTTCCTAATTTGAAAATTTGGTAAATAAGTAATAATAAATTAATATTTAGATACTTATTGAATCAAACATAAATAATAAATATATTCTTTAAAAAATAAACTTATAACTATATTCAAAGTTATTTTCTAACACAAAACACAGCTTAATTTATATGTATATTGTTCAAAATTTAAATAAAAATAAGAGATTGGGGAAAACCAAATACAATTTGAGGTTCTTAGTTTTTTCGAAAAATATTTGATGTCTATTTAGAGCAATTTTAAAAATTATTACTTTTTTGATTTTGGATCTTAACTCAAAATTGGAAACATTTCAAAAAAATTAAGGAACTACTTCTTACTTATTTTGAGTTGACTATCTAATTTTTCATCAGATCGGAGCATTTCAACAACTCGAAAGTTGAAAAGCGTTGATTAAAAATAACAATCAATATAGATAGGACCTACCTTAGGAGGTAAATGTAAACTATTGTTTTCACAATTTGGCATGTATAATGCACACAATAGTGGTTGTATTGCCGCCCAACATTTTGGAACTTTTTTGAGTCCCAGCCAACTGTCCAACTTAATCTATAAATAAAAATTAAATGTTAAGACTACTGCAACATCATATATTAGAGAAGAAAACATTAACATACCCGAGCTTGTTCTGGAGTGCTAGCACCCAAAATAAGATCCGAAGATGTTGAAGAATAAGGTAGTTTGACACCCAAGCATATGGAATTGTTCATATCCATACATCGTGAGGGTGACAAATCACAATATTGCGTTTTTTGTTTAGATTTTAAGCCCAATGATTGTGTAAAACAAAACAACAGCAATTGAAAAACAATCAGACAATGATTGTAGCACATTACTCTCATCTGAAAAATAACAATCAATAGGCACCTTTTTATTTAGTTACAAAAAAATATAATAATAATTAGCATACGTGAGGTTTAAGGTTTATAGTTTAGACTCACCATCTTACAATCAAATTAAGACAACTTATTCATTTTTTTATATCAGCCAAAAAAATTTTAAATAAACACTTTATTAATATTACTTACTTTACAATGGCTCGATCAATCAATCAGTATGAGATAATCGCTTGGGAAGGCTGTCTTAAAAACTAATTTGTCAGTTGCTCAAAAAAATTTAAGAAAAATAACACTTGGGAAACCTACCTGGGTAGATATACTTCATCAAGTGAAATATTTATAAATTATTACAAGTTTTTGATGTAGACACATTGTTTACAAGTAATAAGTTTTATTTACAAATGCAATCCAACTAAGCCTAAAATATATAATTATAATATCCGACGTAATAACATAGAAATTTCAAAAAAGCTTCAAATAGTTTTATTCAATTTGGATTGAAGTCTCTTGTATCAGTTATTCCAAATGACATTTTAAATTGCACTAACTACAATAGTTATAAATATAAATTAAAAGATTGGTTCTATAAAACAATAATAATTAATTAACAGATTCATAAGTATTAAATTTATATATATATATATATATATTTTAAATTATTTAATTTATTTTAATTAGTTTTTCGTCTTTTTATTAACATTTTAAAATTCTTGTTCTCCAAAAAAAAGTTAAAATGTATTGGTAATTTAAATTATTTTTCCTTGGCTATAAATATAATTATTATGTGAACTGTCGACTGGGAATAGGTAGGTAGGTATACTTACTCGATGATGGTTCATTGTGATTTTTTCTTTCGCACGTGCATTTGTGCACAATCGCACTTGTGAGATCTTATTCGCGGTTTATTGTTTTTTTCTCCAGTTAACGCCTGAATCGCGTTTTCGGTCATATCACGTCGCGGAGGGCAATACCACCACTATAGGTAACACCGACAACCGACCCCGAATAATCAACAACGTCTCCGCCAAACCGGCAGCCGTCTGCAAGGGAATCTGAAGAAAACATGTCGACGAGAATCTCTACCGGAACACGTCGACTATTAACAACGAACACCCAAAATTCAAAAAACCGTACGGTCACGGCATCGCAACGCCGACCAGACTGTTGGCGGGCGACGGACACACTCGAGATGATCAAGTGTAATAATTACTGTGAATACGCGTTCAGTCAGCATTGTCGTAATGGCGAGCGTCGAGCAGCGCCGGTGCCCGGATAGGTCGGAGGGTAGGTACAGGTGGAGGCGGGTGAGACCACGTGTGTGGTCCGTCGGCGAGCCGAGAGCGCAACAGCCGCAACAGGATGGAATGTTTCCAGCAGCAGCTACGCCGGTCGGTTTTCGGGGTGGCCGGGGAAGAGTGGCCGGCCAAAATAATGCGACGAGACGTGGGCAGCCGATCGCTACCGACGGGCGACGACTGCCGAGTGATATTGTTTTGTTCATTGTTGTCGAGAAACGGGCAAGAAGTTCATTGCGGTTTTTAAAATTTGTTTACACTGCAAAAAAAAAAAAAATAATAATAAAATAATAGTTTCTATGTTAGTAATTGCGGGAATGAGAATGCTTAGATGGACGAGTGGAGTAATAAGAGAAAATAAAATAAGAAACGAATAAATAAAAAGTAGGTATAGTACCTATCATGTTGGTGTTGCATTAATAGTGGATAAGACGAAAATAGATTGAGATAGTTATTGGACATGTGATGAGGAGAGAAGAAACTGAAGCAGTATAAGAGCGGTTATGAAGATAAACGTTGAAGGAAAAAGAGGTATAAAAGATGAGCGAAGATGAGACGGATAACGAAACAATTGAAAAAGATGTGTGGATTGTTGATATGTGTGTAGAGGATGATCGTGACAAGGGGAGAGATAGGACGAGGTTGGCCGACCCTAAATAGTTGGGAGAAAGGCGAAGAAGAATTTTTTTTAGCTCTTTGAAATTTTTTACTAATGATATTCTATAAAAACACCGGAAACGGTGCACTATAAAAAAATTGTCAAACCTGAAATTTTTCGACCGTAAAATATTTTATAAACAACATCGTTTTTACTTTTGGGGATTTGTAAAATTATTATTATTAATATTAGCAAGTGCAGGGGTAAAGTTATGGCGTGTATTTTTTCAAAAAAATTTTAATTTCAAAAATGAAACCCTAATTATTGCGCCTATATGCCGTATACTGGTATGCATTGCGTTTGCACATTGTATCCACAGACCAAAATTTAAAATAAAAAAAAAATGCCCACTACGTTTTTAAAACGGGATAAAAAGAAATAGGTATGAAAATATTTGTAAAACTTAAAACGAAAAACATGGAGCTCTTAATAGTTGCACAGAATGTCTGTGCAGGTAGTTTCAATAGATAGTAAAACTTATGAAAAAAAAAATGATTAGTTGCCCATGAATTAGGTATTAACTTATATTGTGTGAGTTTTTCCAACGACATTTATACCTTTTCACACTCCTTACAATTCTATCCTGTTGCAAGTGCTCCACGTTTTTTGTTTTAAATCTTACAAATATTTTCATAGCTTATAGCTACTAAAAATTAATAATCACACATTTTTAGAACAATTTGTATGAGGGTCCTAGGTCGCTACGAGAAATTATTTTACTATTTTTAGTAAACTTTAAAAACATGGTATATTAAAATAATTTTTTTTTGATCAAATTAAAAACACCTCACAATTGATTAAATTATATTACTATAAAAATTGTAACATAAAATCTATGACCTTACGTCCTTATTTATGTTTGAAAGTATCAAACGATTGATAGTTTTTGCTCAGTTCGTTTCACAAATAGGTGCATTATTTTCATGTTATAAATTCGAATAGTAAAGTTTTTTATGTTTGTTTCTTTTGTTTTTTTGTGATCAGTAGTTTACCTAGTAAGAATGATCCACAGATATATAAAGATATCTTTATATACATGTGGAATGATCCAATTTTCTTCAAAATTAAGTTTCAGATTGGAAATGTTGTGTAAATGGTACTTATGAATTAATGACCAACTATATATTTAATTAATATTAGTATAATTAATATAATTAATTTTTGTTTGGTGGGAACTGAAAACTGGTATCCGACAGTATCTTATTTGGAGGAAACGAGGATTAGTGAAAAACTGGAAAAGGGAAAGGTACATTTTTGGTGGAAACGGGTTTAAAGTGTAAGGTCTCAGGTCTCTAATTGATAATGTATAATGTGTATTATGATATCAGCTATTATAGATGTATCATTGATTAATTGATTTAATCAGTGGATGTAATCTATTATTGATGATATGTAGTGCGCCCGGCGCATAGATATAATATGTCTATGGCCCAGCGGCGTATTAACAATCCCTCTACAGGCCCGGCGCCGTCAGCGCGATATCTGCATCAGCTGTATACAATGATCGTTATCTAAGTGGATTTACATTACAAAACGGGTACCTAATACCTATACTTACTATTATTTACACAATAATTGCTGTTAAGTTTTTTTATATTAGGTATACCTATAACAAATTATAATTAATTTTACTATTGCATCTTTGATCTTTTGACTTCTGTCTTCTAGTGAAGTAATTAAACTACCAACGAACAATAATTTAAAAAATGTTAAAATCAGTTGTGTGGCAAATTCACAGACATAAGTCTTCATTAGTTTCCCAGAACATAACTTCTGTCAAGACTACTAATACATGTCGAATAACTCTGTCTGATCCTAAAACGAGGTATGTAATTCAGTTCTGATGATTAATATTATTTTAGACTTGCCTCAAATGGCAGTATAATGCATTAAACTTCTGAACAATTAGGCCTATTATTACCTAGTAGGTACACCCATTTTTTTAGATTCTGAGTGTAGGTAGCGAATAATGTTTTGTTTTTACAATGATGTTTTTTTTGTGAACACTTTTGCGGCTAGAGGAAGTGTCCAATCACAAAGAATGGAATAAACTGATTTACCTGTAAAACTCAATTTAATTGTGTCTTATTTTAATTAAAACATGCCCATAAGAAACATCAATAACGATTATAATGCTATTTTTTTTTTTTAGGAATTGGATAAATTTTTTGGCATTGTCATCTCGTTTAGGTTGTTTGGCATTTTTACTTACTCTTACATTAGTTTGGTTTTGGTTGTAGATAAGAAGATGTTTTACTGTTAAGTGTTTTTTTCCAATAAGAACCAATTACCTTGGTCCTAGTTGTTACAAGAAAAAAAAAAAAAAGAAGACTAGTAAATTAGATTTTTATCTATATTACCTACCATCACAAAGCGTATGTTTTATATGCTATGTGTCTTAATTTTGTTATTATATAAACAAAATATTTTTATTTTTATTTTTAGAAACTCACTATCTATTTCTTTGCTTCAAAATTTAATTGAAGAAATAACAAAGGCTGGGAACGATACATCTTTAAAAAGTATTGTATTATATGGAAATGGACCTGTTTTTTCTGCAGGACACAATCTAAATGAGCTTGTGAGTAAACATATCAACTATGTACTTAATTTTAAGTATTATGACTTATATAATTTGTTTTTTACTTATTTGATGTATAATTTGAGGTTCTATTCTACTATCTATCTTAAGAAGATGTGATACCCCTTTTATGTATTTGTAAAAACACAGTTCATGTGTGATAGTTTTATTCTAATTGTAGTTATGGCTGAAGAATTTTTTTTTTTTTTTGGCTGCAATTTTCATATTACCTAAAAACATGTTTAGTGATTCATTGATTATTTTATTTAGTATTAAATGTAGGTACTTCCTTTATTTAACATAATTTTTAAAAAAATATAAATAACATTTTTGTAAGTTTTTAGTTTTATTTAACATAATATTTTAACTTTTTTTAAACCTAAAAATTTTAACTTAATTATAATACTATTTGTTGTTTTGTATATAACTTGATAAATTTAGTGGTAATATAAAATAATTGACAATGTTTTCTTTGTTGTAATCTCCAAATTTGGTATCAGCATATACAACATCCCATTTGTTGCAGACGTTTCTTTAAGTTTGTTTTTTTTAGTGTCTTAAAATAGTTAATTTATTTGTATTTTACCTAACTAGTAACTATTTATTAGTTTATAAAATGTTATAAGCAGATGTGAGAGGTTTGCATTTTTATAAGTCACATTAAAATATTTATAACTACATTTAATACTAAACCGCTGACAACAATTGACATTTGTCAATCAGTTTTGTTCTGAAAATAGTAACATTGTTACTAAAATATGTAATTACCTACTTAAAATAAAAAAGTGAATTTTTGTGGCGTATTGTTTTGTTTAATAAACTATACAATCACAAATTCTCTATTTTTTAGTCTTGGTATTAAATTTTACACGGCCCAGATATGTAAAGTTTGTGATGGCCAGCGCCTATTTTCTTATCCAGTCACCTTGTCAGTAACAGCAGAACAATCCACCAAAAATTTCCTTATCAAGCTTACAGTAAATTTGTTTTTTTCTTTCCTATTTCCTTATAAAAGTACCTTTTTTCAGTTTTTGTTCTTTTGTGTATAATTGTGTTAGTCTTATGGTAATAAATATTAGTTTTATTTTTTTTAGTTTTTTATCCTTGGTTTTTATATAACCTTACTGTTCATTATGTTAATGCTTAAGGCTCTAATATTATTTTACCATATTGTTGGGCTAAACTGCAATTAATGCATAATTATGGCTCTTTAATAAAAAAACAATAATAAAAACTTATTTAAAGAATCTGTTTTTTTATAACTATACTAAAATATAAATTTGTAACTCTTATTAAGTTAATAATTAGTATGATTGATGTTACTATAGAGGATTCCAGAAAACCAGAAAATTGTATTTTCATTAGCAACAACCTTAATGAATACTATGATAGATTGTCCTATACCTATTATTGCGTGTGTTGATGGCATAGCTGCAGCTTCTGGTTGTCAACTAGTAGCGGCTTCAGATATGGCAATTTGTACAAACCGAAGTTTATTTTCCACTCCTGGGTGTGTAAAATAGTTGGTTTTTATCTACCTCTAATCTGAGTGTTATTTAATATATTGTTAAAAAATAAAAACTAAATTAATTTACTAATCATTTTTAATAAACAATATTTTATTTCTAGTGTAAACCTTGGTTTGTTTTGTTCTACTCCGGGAATTCCTCTAAGTAGAGCTGTGTCAAAAAAAACTGCAGCATACATGCTGTTTAGTGGAACACCTATTAATG
>CM029357.1:35721315-35757426 GCA_017140985.1 Hormaphis cornu
CTGATGAAGCTCTTAGAACTGGTCTTGTTAGTAAAGTTGTTCATTATGAAGAATTTGGTTAGTAAATCAAACTTCTTAAAAATGCATGTAGGTATTTTTTCTGTTCTGATTATTTGTACTTTACTAGTCTCTGATATAATACTGTTTTGTATGTATAAAGTTTAATTGGTTTTAATAAAAGTTTATTTAATTGTAATAATTGGTATTATTTTGTATTTTAAGATGATGAAATTACCAAATTGACTACAGTAATTGGTCAGAAAAGTCGTGACGTTATTACTTTAGGAAAAACATTTTTCTACAAACAAATAGATGAAAATATTAAAATGGCTTACAAGTAATTAATATGTAGTTTAAATTATTTGAGTAATAATTTTTATAAATAAACATAATTGTATACAAATTGTCAACTATGTTTACAGGAATGGAGAGAAAATAATGGTAGAAAATTTGGCACTAGATGATTGCAAAGAAGGTTTGCAGTCTTTTGTTGAGAAAAGAAAACCCAGTTGGTCCTAATCAATCAATGTCTGATCACTGTCATTACTCTCCATACTTTTTCACATGAATTTTATTCTTAGATATACATACTATTAAATTGCATAACTAAGGCAAAAAGTTAGTAATTTAATTTACAAGTGGCACGTGCAGCATAGGCCTCTTTGTCTAAAAATGAGATACCTTCAAACCAAAAATAAAATTTATGTTGAAAACTGTAACTATTATTCTAAATCTGTAAATATTTCTAAAAGGGTTTTATACAAGTGTATTATTATAAATAAAATTTAAAAAATACGCAGGGTATGCAACTGCATCCATCACTATAAGTTATGATTACAATAATTGTAAAAATTTTAAGTTTGCTATTACAAAAGGTAAAAGATAGACAAACTAAAGATTTTTCTGATGTGTGTTGGTTCATAACTTCTAAGAGTGTATTATTTTTTATAAAAAAAGATGCACAATTGTAAACTTAACTTGACCACGACTTTCTTACATAGTCTATTACGCCCACAAATCATAGAAAATTTAACGTAACTTGTGCCAAACCAACTGTCTGACAGCTGATTGTGCATTGCATCAAACCTACACTATTGGAGTAGTGACCAGTGGGTAATTAACAATTTATAATTTGTAAACTTAATATCTCTGTATTGCAGATATTAAAATAAATTGTTTCTTCAAATTTGAAACCTTGAGGAAAGTCTTCCTTAAGTGACCACGTATGAGAATAAAACCATATTATAAATGGTTGACACTTTTTGCTGTTTACACTTTTAAGCTTTTATACCTCCTAGAACACGTTTGATATAATTAATAAAAATGACTAAACGCGACAAACCATATTGGAAAAAAAAATATTACTCCAAACGTTGATACAAAGTTGGTATCTACTAAGATATTTTTTTTACAACTTTTCATAGTTTTTCTAATTCTTAGTTCTTTACAATCAAATCAGATCCTGCCTTTATATTATAGTAACAACCAGGAAACAATTTTAAAATATTCATTATATTGCAAATACTTGGTTATAAAATTTAAAAAGTAATTCATTTTTGATAGCCTATTATTAAATTCTTGTTTTCTACTTGCAGTAATATTAAAATTATAGATGTCTTCAAATTTCTTTTTGAATTGCCGACTTTATGTCAATAGTTAGATTTTAACCTAAAATATTATATCACGTTTGGAGTACCATTTTTTTGTCCAACACCTACACGTTTAGTCAATTTTCTTTTAATGAAGACGCATAGTGTAAAATTTCAAAAAGTGAAGTGTATGAAATTTGTGTTCTGGCTTTCCATATTTTGCAAAACGTGTATGGTTTGTAACGATTGTAAAGAGAAAAATTAGTGACAATTGATCCAATACGCATTCTAAGCATTTGTTTTGCTCATATTTGGTGTTGAATCCTATCATATATTTTATAAATAAATATAGTAAAGTTTTTTAGTTTGTATTACATAAATTCAATCTCTCATAGTGCAACCATAAAAAAAATATCTGAATTCAATTCAACATGCCTATGAGTTGTGTGTGTCATAATTGTTTGATTTATAATTATTCATTTACAATTTACTTGTCTATTATTTTAAGAATCACACTTAGTTAAATCAACTAATACATAATACTTACATTTTTATTTTTATTTACACAATTTGAGGGACTTTTTAAGTTGTTCCCTAGTAGACACTAATAATTAAGATAATATCTTAATTTGTACTAAAAGTAAAAGACAGATTTCATCTAATGAGGTGTCTTTGTTAGGATTTATTCTTTACTAGTTCTATTCTAAGATCTATGATATTAGACTTATTACCACAGATTAGATTTGTGCTATTACCACACAGACATCTATATTATAGTATATTATAGAATATGTCTGTGTAATGGAGTCTATAAACTCTAGTTTATAGACTCCATGGTCTGTGTATTACCACAGATAAGATAAAACTTTATCTTATCTGTGGTAATACCATGACATTATAGTTTGTGATAGTCAGAGTGTTTACTTTTTCTAGTGATAAAAAATAAGAATTATCACAGAATCACAGATAACACAAGGAAAGCCGACAGAGGATTTTGAGTATGAAACATGATTTTAGATTTATGATGAACATTTAGCATTTTTTATTTTACTGCATTTTCATGAATTAAAATACCGTTGTAACTTTGAATCGTCCAAAATTTAAATATGATCATAATTTATGATACAATATTACACAATTTTTAGTAATTTAACTATTCAATAAGTTTTAAATCATTTAGTAAAAAGATTAAAGTTTTGAATGACTTTTAAATGGCTGCAATTTTGATGAATTCAATATCAAAACTCCTGTATCAACATCGACCAACGTATAACATATTACTATTACCAAAATATATAAGTACAATTTTATTAAATAGTAAAAAAAAAAAATTCATTACTAAATCAAGTGGTTTGATGTGCACCAAAATAAATGAAGCCTTAACAACTGACAACAAACAGTTTACTCCTGTATATAAGTAAGACAATATCTTCAATCGTTCTACTCCTATAGTACATTGCACATTGTACGTATAACTAAAAATTAAAAAACACGTTTACTCAAAAGTGGTTTTCTTGTTAAACATTTTATTTATTGTTAACTCATTTCAGATTTAGCATTCACTTTTATTATAAGTGTGACATCAGAAACGTAGGTATAATTTATCCTTGGAGGGCTCTGACTAAAATTATTTGTATCAATTACATATTCTCAATGGGGGGGGGGGGGGATTTAGATGTTGAAATTGTCAGTGTCGTATGTAGATTTAATTTTGAATTTAAAAATGTCTCGCATATTTATTAAATTGAACACTACCATTTTCAGAATTTCACGCTCCATGCCATATCTAATCGGTTTAAGTAGATTGAAAAAAATTCAAACAGCAGGATTGTTTGGCTTGATTCCTTCATGTTTGGGTTTGAATGTGGCTGGCTATATAGGCACTAATGAAATGATTTATGTGTCAATAATAGGTATTGTGTCAAAAGTATTTCTATGTCTATAGCTTGAAGGTGATTAATTTATTATTTGATATATTTCAGGTTTAGGTTTAACAGCTGGTTTGCATTTTGCCTCTTGGCTTTTAACAAATAATCTTGTGGTCTTTGTTTACCTGAGTAAAGATGAGCAACATTGTCGTATGTCCTATATTTCTTATTGGGGAAATCGTGAAGAACTATATTGTCACATAGAAGATATTGAACCAATTGAGTGTTCCAAATTAAGTATACTTAATCACAAGGTAAAAGTGAAAGGCAGAGAAAGTACATTTAAGATTATTAGTCGTGATGCAACTATTTTCAACAATGCTAAATTTAGATTAATATTTGGTAGTAACATAATTTAAGAAATAATTTTTTACTGACAGTTAATATTTACCATGTTCAACATATTATAGATGTTATGGTTTGGAGTATTTTTTGTTAAATAATTATAATTGTATGTTAATATTTAGATAACATAAAATTAATTTATTATTGTATATTATAGACCGGATTTTTAATTTTTACTACACAGTTATGCTAAAAAATTCATTGGCGACAATTATTATATAATATCTACTTTTAATTCATAGTAGTCACGTCTTTTATTCATAGTAGTCGCATCTTTTATTCATATTATTATGATTGAAATATTTCTTCCTCTATTCACTAACTGATGATAAATATGTGTAATAATAATTTTAAATATTAAGATTATAGGCATTTGCAGATTTTTCAGTGTCAAGTTAAACCTATAAAATAATATGCGGGTATACCTCATAAGTAGAATGAACTACTTTATCTTCTTTTAAAACACAAAATTGTTTATGATGTAGTATGTACAAAATAAATGACGTATGATATTAATGTAATGTATAAATTATAACAAATTATACTTATACGTAATTCAAGTTATTTAATATTTATACATATGAAGGGTTACGGGGAAAAACGAGAGTAGTCAATATTCCTAAAATGTTTAGTATTGCAATTTTAAAGTTTCAGAACTGATCGTTTTTTTTTCTTCATGATAATATTTAAACCTGTATTATATTATTGACCGTGATCTTTTTTCCATAACTCGATTCACAGGTCGATTTGTTAGGAAACTAACAAGATAATATATTATCTGATTTTTCATTTTTTTGACTATGATCGTTTTTCCCCATAACCCTTCATATATTTTGTTCATTATGATGCATGATACTATGTCTAACACAACACTACATACAAAATGAAACCTAAGTCTTATAGTTGTGTAATTAGATCAGTTATACAATTAGGTTTCAGTTAGTTGTTAAATTAATGTCAATAAAAAGAAATCTAGGAATTTCAATTTTAAGTAGTTTATGAATTATACATAATTGACTACCTAAATAATAATATTGATCATTGTTTGTGATAACCTATATTCATTGATTAATTCATCACCGTGATATTCATACCATGATGAATCCAGAGCAAGTATTTATGACAATAATAACTGAATATAAATCTTTGTCTGAATAAATTTAGATGGGCAATGGGAGGAATTACAACCACTTAAATATTTTATTTGTGAATGCTATTGTTGTATTCAGGTTACATGCATACACATAACATAATACAGCATAAAACAGCATACTGTGCTGTCAATATCCAAAGCTCGTGTTGCATTGAGAACACTAGAGAGATTTTATTACACAAAATATGAAGGTACAGATGCTGAAAGAAAAGCGTTGTCTTTATTAGTTACATCGATCAACAGTAAAAACACGAAGCAAAGTTCGATCAAAGATTATTTAAAAAAATTAAATTCAAGTGTTTTATAAAGTATTACATCTCCAATTATAATAATTAATAATAAATGTAAGTATAAATAATGTATGTGCATACATGTATAAATTCAGTATTAATCTCGATTATAAGTTAAATAAAAAAAAAAGTCATTGGTTTTATTTTTGTATTTCCTGATTTTTATTGTTAACAACAAATGCTCGTTCTAACCGCATATAGCGAGCTATCGGTTATAACGAGAAAAACTAGCTGGCCCTTGAAACTCGTTATAACCGATTTCTACTGTATATATTATACTTAAGGGGGGTATATATACAGCATGTTTTATAGCTACACGTTTAATTAATACATAATAAACCTCATTTTAAAATTATTGTTAGTTAATTTGCACAATTAAAAGAATTCAGAAAATGTTAATTAATGAAAATCATTACAGAAGGTATATAATATATTATTATCTTGACAAGATAAATAAAAAGTGCACGTACCTACATAATATTGAATATATAATTTTTTTAATTTTAATTCAACTACATAAAATTATTCTGTTGATGTTCAATTTTTAATATATTTTTTTTTCTGAATTATACCATATGTAACCAGTGGCATATTTACAAGGAGGCAAGAGGGGCAACTGCCCCCCAACCTTTCCTTCTAAATTATTTTTTTTCTGCTTATTTACACAAGTATCTATTGAATATATTTATACACCATAGAAAAATAAATAATATTGAACACCTTGTACATTTGTTTATTTGATGTGTGTAAACTGTAAAAGATTATTGGGTTTTTTCTTATCAATAACTGTGGTACTTGTACAAAAGGGAAGGTGGCTGTGTCCGGCAACAAGTTTTGCATTTTGTTACACACTTACAGTGTTGTTTTTTTTTTCAATTATCAAGTATTTTTTAAAGACTGCCTCCCTAACCCTAAAATCTTGGTTTCTCAACTGTATGTACCTACCTAAATTTATCCACTGATGTAACCAGTGGCGCAACCAGGGGGGGTGTTTTGGGTGTCTGGACACCCCCCTTGGACCGTATTTTTTATTTAATAACTATTGAAATATGTTACGGGGTAAGGTATTTTAATGAGACAGACACCCCCCTCAAAATAATCCTAGTTGCGCTACTGGATGTAACGGATTGAAGGGAATTTAGAAAAAGTTTTTTGTTTATGTGCTGAAACATTTTGATTATGACTTGTAACCACAATAATTATTTTTATCATAACTTAATATTAATTAATTAAAATAGTAAATAAGTATTTTAAAGTATAAAGTAAAAAATTATTAAGTAAATGTTAATTCTCTGAAAATGAATAATTTCATCTGGTTTTAGATTTAACCGGCCAGAAAATAGCGGGTTGCTGTTAAGGAAATCCAATTAATTACTTTCCCTCCAGTGGCTAACCAATCTGAAGAATTTAGGAACAAAAGACAATTCCAGAAATTTACAGTATATTAACACTTAATAAAAAAAAATGTATTATTTAAATACAACTAAGTAAAAATGTACAGATTAATATTGTATTAATTTTTTATCAAAAATTTATTTAATGCAATAATTACAAAAATACAGATTAAAATTGAATTAATTTACTGTCAAAAAAAGGTTATTTAATGCAATAATTACAAAAATTATTAAATTCAAAATGGATAAATTATAAATAAGAACATTTTCATTCTTAAAAAAAAAAAGATAAATCATGTAGATGAGTAAAACATTTCCAAAGGTTTGTTAACATTCCCAAACTTATCGTGTACATTGCGAAGTGTTTGATTACCTTTTAAGAGGACATATTGATCGACAGTAGATGCAACGTAAATCACAAAACCAAGTTTTTGATCTGGAAGCTGTGAGCCAAGATCTATGGATAACCGCATAACTAAATATCTGCTTAAATGATCAACTAAAAAAAAAAAAAAACTATCAGGCATGTATAAAATAAAAACTTGGTTGTTTTTACTTATATTTAAATTTAAGAATAAGTAATAGATATATTTTGTTAAATACCTAACATTTAATAAGCCATTCAACTTATTTTTACAACTAAAAATCTAAGAACAATAAAAACTAAAAATGTAAATAACACACTAATCCCCTACTAAAATTATACATATAGTAAAAAAAAACATATTATAATTAAATATTGATGTGTTAGTTTTGTAAGTAGACATTTATAAGACTTACTTGTAGCATTAGCAGTTGTTTTTATATAACGCACAGAGTTTTCTTTCAAAATTTTAATTAATTGATTATCACTAGTCATTTCTGTAGGATGCGGTTTGAACACTAATTCAATTTCATCAACAGCCACTCCATTTGATGAACCATCACACTCTGTAATATCAGAGTTATCAACAGTCGAAGCAGGGCCTTCCTTTTCAGAAATCATGACAGATTTCATTTTCTTTGCTACCTTAGTTTGTACCATTGTTCTTGTGACGTTATCTTTATTTTGGCTTGAGCTATTAGAATTTGATGGTTTTGATGTAGAGGACAAGCTACTCTCATTTTGCTCTTCGGATTGGTTCTTTTTAATACGTTGCAAACGGTTTTGAGATTGTGATTTAATACCTTCATTTATTGACTGTACTAAATTAGCTTGACTATGGCTTTTATTTAACTTTTCTAACACTCGAGTTTGATGTGCTTCATATTCATCACGGCTAGGATAAATCTTTGAAATGAGAAGATCAAAATTGGGATCAGGACGCAAAGACCGTTTGGATACCAACTTTTTACGACAAGTAGGGCATTCTTTGTTACCTGAACGAAGTGCAGTCACAATACAGTCTGAACAGAATCTAAATAAAAACAAATATCTTATTTTAGTTACAATGTTACAATATAATAATATTAATAATCTATTATAATACCTATGGAGACATTCTTTGGTAGTCATTGTTTTTTTCAACATATCTAAACATATTGGACACATCAGTTCACTGTGAAGACTTCGCGGGTGTACAGCAATTTCTGTGTTGTCTGTTATAGCTTCTTGTGGAGATCTATGTAATTCATAGAGCGAAAGTTCCCAAGTTTTAGACAGAACCATTGGATCCGATGATGCCATAGTGATAAATATAATATGAGTTTATTTCAATAATATATTCAGCAATAAAAATTGTTGGTAATAACAATAGTAATGTAATGAAAGATTAAATCAATGGTTTTTATACAATTATAAAACCAAAGTTAAGTTAACTAAATTATATAAAATAGTGACAACCAATAACCAACCAACAATAATCAATTTTAAAATTGTATTGACATTAATTGACACAAGTCACAACTACAGTACAGTCTACGGCATAGAGTAACTATATGGTCTACGATCAGACGGTCTGTTGAATTACTTGAAAACAAGCATCAACAAACCAAATGGGAATCAAAATGGTGGAAATCATAATATCATGATAATATATCACAGACATCTATATTATATTATAATTATAATATAGATGTCTGTGTAATATATTTATCGAGATAGATAAGACCACCGTTGATAACACGGCTATAGATAAATTATCTATAGACCTCGGGTTGATAACGTATATTGTAACCACGGTTATAGCACAGATTAAATTTTATCTAATCTGTGGTTATAGATTCAATATTTTACACTCAACAGTCGATAGATTTAGTCAAATCTCAATGGTCATGCTCGTACTTGTAAATATCACCTTTAATTATGGTAATAGTGTGTTCCACAATTCTAAAATTGTCATATGACAGAATATGATCGAGTATTGGCAGTATAAATTTCTTTTCCACATTTAGGTACCTGTACAACCTATGTGTTAAAATATCGTGAATTATAGGTACTATGTTTGTTGTGAATAGTTGTCTCATTATTTTCAGCAAAACAATAATATACGCTGCAAGCTTGCACAGTGCAGAACTTACTCTGAAATACACAGATTACACTACCTGGACAAATTTGAACAAAGTATAACTATAAAACAAGCTAAGTAAGTGTTACCATTACAATAAATAATTATATTTAGAATTCATATATTATTAAACGTTATTGTTCAATGTACCTACCTTATATATCTATGCATAATGTATAATGTACCTCTACAAAAGTTTTGTCTATCTCTACAAATATAGTTATTTGTTGAAATTTTCCATTTCGTATTCAGTTATTGACCATTAGTTTCAATTTTGTAGTCTTTAACATTTGTTATTTTATTTTTTTGTTCAAGTATTACAAACCTATTTTAAATTTGATGATGAGTTATTGGGATAATTAATAAACGTATAAATTATAACTAGGTATAGGTATTAGGTGTTGAATGGGTGTTGTTGATATAATATTTGTGTTCAAGTTGTTTTTCATCATAAGCATTTGTTGGCCAGATGAATTGTTACATTATCAGAAGAATTAACATAAATTTAGGTAGGTGTGTCTAGACTTCCTTGGTTGGGGTGGCAGATTTTTAATTTGATTTCATAATGTTGTTCAGAGCCAGACTGGCTTCAAAAGGCCCCAGCCAGCAATTTCTTTTGTGGGTAAAACTAAAACAAGTCCCATACTCCTAAATAGTTAGTAGGTGTATAAAAAGTGTAAACATTCTTTAGTATATTAGATTTTTTTCAGGATGTATTAGATTAATAAGTTTGGTCGTCAGAATCATACCTTTTGTGAGCAATCATTGTTTATAAATTTTAAGTTTGTACCTAAAATTGATATAATACTCGTGAATTTTTACCAGCACTGATTTTTGTTCATTTGTATAGACTATAGATAGTACTTGTAAATACTTAATAAGTATTGTAAATATTTATAATTTATTCTGTACATTTCAGAAATGAAATTAAATCTAGAATATTGGATATCAGAACTGCCCAATCCACTTACCCTTATTTCCATCACAGAAATAGCTATTCCAGGTATGAAATTATTGTTATTTATTGCTACCCATTATTAAGTTAGAGACTGAGAGCCATAACTTTTTATAGTACATTATTTTACATGTACCTATATATTTTACTTATTAACATAGTAGTTAATAATTTATGTTCATTATTAAAATGAAAAATATGAACTTAGGATCGCATGATTCATTTTCATATACCATTACACCGCATAGCCAATTAGGACCTGATGCATCAAGACTTGTTAAATTTTTGAATCGTATAATAGGACCTGTTATGAGACGATTTGTCTACAAATGGTCTATTACTCAGAAATTTAATATTCAGAACCAATTACTTCAAGGAATAAGGTAATTCAACATTTCATTAATTTTAATGTGTTTGTATCACTATATTAATTTATTGTTCATTTATTTATGTACCTAACAGATTGTGATGTAAAATATTTTTACAAATTATAAATTAAAAAATCAACTGGAAATTTCTAGGCTGCATGTGTAGCTTGATGCCATGGACCACTGTTTCAAAATATATAGATGTAGAAGATATAGAAGTTGTATATTAAATTGGTAAATAATTAGAAATTGTGGTGTTCCTTTGAAAATTACAAAAATAATGATACGAGCAGTTTACTCTAATTATATTTTGATCATTACAATTTCAAAAGTATCTACATTTTATACAAATACAATACAATAAATTACATTACTTCAGAACTGGGGTGTATTTTAGGGAGGGCAATGAGGGCCTTTGCCTCTCATTAGACCGTAAAATTTACATTGGAAACAGAAATTGCCCCCCCCCCTAAAAAAAGGTCCAAATACGCCTTTTCTTCAGAAACATTTTTGTAACAGGTTTAAAATAATTTTCTCATGCTGTTAAAATTAAAAATCTTGTTCAATTACTTATGTATCTATTTACAATTTTTAACTTGTAAAAATTAAATTTGTTTGAGACCTACCTATAGAATTTATCACCTAGTTCATTTTTCTAAACATATATAATGTTGAGAAATGTATCTTAATGTATTTGTATAACTTGTCTATGACCAAAATATACTTAAAATAAACCGTGTTTTGCTCAAAATCATTATTTTTTAAGTTATTTCTAATTGCTTACAAATTTAATATACAATTTGTAACAAAACCTTCCAAAACATTGGCATCAAGTTACACAGTACACATAGGCAACTTTAAAATTTCCGGCTTTCTTCATATACTTTTGAAACTGCAGGGCAAAGTTTTTGATTGCATGTACACAATTTTGTTTTTCATAAATCAAATTTCAAATCTTAAATCCTAAATAATAAAATTGTATTAGTAACAAATTTTTGTCTGAGAATAAATTACAGATATGACCAGTTTTTGAAGATTTTCCACATTCCAATTACTGAAAAAATTGTGTGGTACAATTTTTATAATTTTTTATCACATATAAAACTATATGTCTGTAACTTTATACTTAATTTTCAAATTTTTTCTTCTGTTATTAAATTTTTTATTGAACTAAAATTATTAATTAATATTTGTCAATTTTCACATACAATTTTCGGTTTATTCAATAATTTTTTTGAAAGTTATGATCAAATAACTAATCAATTTTGTTAAAATCACGTTTGCCTCGATTTTTATAGTTTTTTTTTTTTTTGGTTTTGGGGTATAATTTTTTTTAAAATTTAAAATTTTAAAAACACAAATAGCTTAATACACTAAGGTCATAAGTTGCACTACCCAAAATGTTTCTACTATTAAGATCGGATAAATTATCTAAAAGCTGTAGGTGTCATGGCCAAAAATACAACACACATCTTAGTAAAATCAATATTTTACTTGCTTTGCTCAGAATCTAAAAAATTTTTGTGAAGATTTTTTACTTATACTTATCTTTTTTGGTCATTTTTATAATTTCAGTTTTGTTTGGAAAACCCAAAACATATGTTTTACCTAGTAGTACAATTTAAAAGAATGAAGTAATATACAAATTGAAGAAAAAAACTATAGAATAGAAAACTATTAACTGTTGTTGTTCTAAATTTTGATTATAAAATATTTTAAATATTAATTTGTTTTTCAATAGTTTACATAAAAATTATGTTTTAATTTTTGTTAGAGGACTTATAAAAACCAAATCAAAAATACTAAAATGTCAATTATAACTAGAACTGATGATGTCCCTTGTAAAACGCCACCCTAGGAGATAATTGTCTATGTCACCTACTCCTTGAGCCAGTCCTGTAAAGTATAAGTACAGTGTGATTCATTTTATTTTAATTTAATAAACGGGACAAGCCTAAATGTTCAGGAAATAAAAATATACAATATGAACAAAACAATATGATATTTACAAAAAATTAAAGTGAAAAAGAGGGATCATAGTTGGCTGTTCGCATGAAACAAATAATAGAGGAGTTATCAAGGAAATAAAAAGAGGAGCAAGGAATATGGAAAGGAATAAAACAACAAGTGGTGCAAGATGGGACACGGAAATGTATTAAGGATAAGAGAAAAGTTGAGTCAATTTTGCCAGAAAGAAAATTGGAGAGGAAGATTAAATTGGACAAATGCTGACGGTCAGCTAGAGAAGGAATATTAAGGGCGTGAAAAACAGGAGTATAATTGTGAGGAGGATGAGGATGTTATTTAATCTAAATATCTATGTGTTAGTAATAAAATATTAGATTATAAATGTTTGTTTTTTACTATAAATAAATATAAATTATTTGTTCAAATATAAAATTTACATATTTAATATTTAAATTATAATAACCAAGTTAGCCACATTAGTATTTTTAAAACATATATTATTATTGTTTGCTAAAATTAAAATAAATCAGATGTTTTAATAAATTAACTTTAATATCAACTGACCTTTTTTGTTTTATTATCAGATATTTTGATTTACGAATGGCAACTAAACCAAACGATGCCAATTTTTATACAGTTCATGCTCTTTATGGGGATCCAGTTGCAGTGGAGTTAGTGAATATTAAAGATTTTTTGGTTTCACATACCAAGGAAATACTTGTATTGGATTTTCAACATTTTTATAATTTCTCAGAAGCTGATCACAATCGATTGTTATCAATATTGAAGTTGCTGTTTGATGGCATGATTTGTCCCTATTCGTATCCAATCAGCAAACTTAATTTAGATACTATGAGAATAAATGGTTGGCAGGTAATTATATCATAGTAAACATTCAACTATATTCTTATTATTACCTTAAAATATAAATTATCCAATATGGCTTAAGAGGCATGTGTATGCCATAAAATATTACTCAATAAACTGTTTTGCCAGAAAATTCTCGTGGCATACAATTTAAGTATTTTTTTTAAATCTTTTTTATTATCATTTAAAAGAGAGCTTTTTGTGAGTGCTATTATGAGACTTCTTTACATTTTAATACCATTAATTTATTTATAAACAATTAAATATTTTGGAAAATGGCTTGATTTTATGGTCATCTAACAAGATCTTACAATAGATCATATATAAATACTTAAAACTTGATCATTGCACCCTATACAAAATGTCATTTGAATTTTACTTATTTTATTTTAATTAAATTAAGTCGTGAGAGTTTTCCTTGCAAAACAATTTTTGTACAATGTGCGCGTGCGCGTCTACAATCAATGTGCGTGTACTAACTAATGACTAACTATACTAGCTCACTCTAACTAATGACCATTTACTTTATCATACGAAGACATAAAATGTGGATGCAATAAGTTTTGCTTATATAAAACGCCTTATTAAAAGACAGAACCCATATTCGAATCCGTTTAAATATTGTGTTACAAAGATTGTAATAGTATTCTATTTTCATTGTTATAGTTCTATATTTTGATGTTTTAACATATAATTTGGGTTTGCCATTAATACTTATAGAGCTTTTAAGGTTAAGATTACAATTTATGAAGTAGATTTTTATAAAATGTTATTATGACCATATTGTTTGATTTTTTAGGTGATTATCATTTATAGACACACGGTACATGATGATATATTTTGGCCATCATCTTATTGGCCAACACCATGGCCACAAACAACTTCTTATAAAAGATTAATACATATTTTAGAATGGGGTCTCAAAAAAAGAAAACCAAATGCAGGGTATGTGACTCAGTGTTTGTTTACTCCCGACGTTAAATATATCCTAAGATATTTCTATTCAAATCTCCAAAAATGCTGTCTTCCTTTGAATAATGTGCTGCCACAATGGATTAACAACCAAAAGGCCGGTCACAAACACGGTGTAAATGTAATAATTGCTGATTTTATCAATACCAATGGATTTGACTTCAGTGACATTGTTATTGGACTGAATTATAAATACTTTAATTCTGTAAAATATACTTGTGATATTGCTGTTGAAAAATCTCAATAAACTCATTTGCATTATTTTATTTTCTAAGATAAATGATAATGTAACATATATATATATTTTATAAATGTTGTTATTATATTATGTGTTATGGTCTTACTCAGTCTCTTGTTTATAATGGGTTTTGATTTATAATAAATAATTGTTTTACATATTGGGAAATAATTTTGCAGATAACATTTAATAATGACCAGTAGACTATTACCCACAATTGTCTTTGAAGTATTGGACAATTTAAAGAAAAAATATGAACAACAATCATGTATTACTGAACTGTTGTTGGGTTTGAACTCAGTTTTTGGTCTGACATTGTCTGAGCACGCTCTTGAACTAATTGACGACGATAGTGTGTTTGTAATTGAAAGTCATCAACGACGCATACTTCAAATAGTTGGTTCAAGAGGTGATATTTATACGATAATGGAGTCTGCAAATTTTTGCACCTGTAATTTTTTCAAACATCAAGTGTTAAAAGACAAAGCATTGTGCTGCAAACATTTTTTAGCTGCTAAAGTGGCATTAATATTAGGCAATTTCAAGACTAAAAATGATACACCTGAGGGTCTATCATCCATTATTGTTGGTGCTTATTGCAATCAAGAAACTATTTGAATATAAATTGTAGTTAGGTATTAGTTATTATAAGTATAAATACTAGTTAAATGTATTTAAATTGTTTCTTTTATATTTAGTATCTATTTAACAAAAAAAATTACTGAAGTTGATGTAAAAGTAGAAATAGGTAGAAGTCTTACCTAGTTAATCCAATTTTAAAGTATGTACACAATGAACCAGTGTCGTATCTAGAACTAATTTATGGAGGTGACAAAGTTTATATGGCTTTCACGTAATATTGTAAAAAAAGAAGTTAATTTTAGGCCTGATTGGTAGCTTGGAGTAATCTACAGCTTTGGGTGGGTTGCGGGTTCGATGTTTGTAATTTGTAAGTAATAGATCATCAATAAAAATCAAGATTCTAAGCAAGTTCAGTAATCTTATAACTCGTTCAATAACTATTCGGATTTATTCATGATGAAACACAATTTTATAGTAGTTCAGCATTAAAATTTCAAATGATATGTATTGACCATTTTTTACCAAAAGTTTGACTTGCGCCGCTGTACTTATTATATTATATACATATATTTAAACATTAAATAATTTATTTTTATTTACTATCATTATGTTAATATTGGGATCAACAAGTTCTAAATAAATCTCATCATTTAGTATTAAATGTATTCTAGATGACAAAAATAAAAACTAAGCAATAGTTTGTTAATAAGCAACTTACAGTTAAATAATATAAACTTGTGTTTTAATTTAGAACATTGATTGAAATTTATCGTATTGTAAATTTTCAGAACTTTAAAATCTGGTGCACCATTGATTTTGTCTACCAATATAAAAAAAAAAATTACCCAAAATAGGGCTCAAGTTGTAATAAAATATAGAAATCGTTTTAACCACTTTTTTGATCCTCAAGTGTCATATATTCAGTAATAGCACACTATTGATTTTATAATAAACAGATAAACCATACTAAGAAATTTTATGCTACCAATCAAACGCTCTCATCCACAATGGAGTGTTAGTGGCATCCACTATCAAACCCCGGAATAGAACTGTGGCTGTTCAATAATTTTGAAATAAATTATAATTGTATTTTCATAGTTTTCAATAAAATATTACTGAACAGCAAAATTTTTACCACATCAAGCGTATGCCATTAGCACTCCTAGCTGCTGAAAACGTTCAATCAGTTGCCAAAAATTACTATCTGTCTATTAAAAATCAATGTAGCATACTCTGATACAATACATAGTACATACTATTACAAACCGATCAGTTTAGTCTTCGTTAAAAATTTAAGTACGAGTAAAAAACATTTCATTCTATTTAAAACAAAAAATCTATGTTATCACATATACATGACAATAAAAAAAATTGATACATATAATAAATAATATTACTTAATTTTGTTTTTAAGTATTTTACAAAAAAATCAAACAAGTGAACAATTATTGTTCAATATGTTACCAATTAAGGTATCTTTTAATTGACAAAGTAATGTTTTAAGGTCCCAACAGTTGTTTAAAAAATGTTAAATTACTACATTTCACTTTATCAAATCAAAACTCAAAATAACTAACCAAAAATTATATTTAGTTTATATCAACTACAAAAATATAATTGCTCAAATTGGTAACATTGAGGAATTTATTAATTAGTTGTTTTATTGATATGGCACACAAAGTGCAGCCATATGATCAACTCCACAACTCACACGTTTCACAGCAGCGCCAACTGAGACCTAAAAATAATTTTACAATCAATTATATGGAAAAAACTAGTAAACAATTTAACTAAATTTTTAGAAGTATTACTTGTAAAGGAAAATACTGGTCTTTAGTGTGTCCAAGACCTAATTGGCCCCATTTATTTTTACCCCATGTATATAGATTTCCATCCGTGGTGATTGCTGCCATATGGAATATATTACTGTAAACAGACTTGACTCTTGTGTCAGTATTGTATTGATTTTTGCCAAATAAAATAGGCGGTATTGGTGTGGGTTCTCGACTTTGATTTATTTCGGGTCCTTTGCCTAGAATACCATAACCCCAAACAAAAACGACACCTTCATCTATGCAATAACAATATATTAATGATCCGTGGTAAGTTTTATATCACTAAGTACACGGATATTTTCTTACCGTTCAACACTATACACGCTGATCCAGAAGTTCCAATGTCAATGATCTTACCTACTGAATTCAAAGGCAACTTTATGGGAGTATTTACTTGATATTTTTCATTTTCTAAAAGTAATTGGCCATATTCTGAATTACCCCATCCAAATACTTCACCATGGTCTAAAAATAATAGTTTCTCTAATTAAATTATAGTTTTACTTAAAGCTTAATAGCTTTTTCTTCTTTTAACTATTTATATCATTAACATAACGTTAAGTTGGTTGTATAGACAACAGTTATTATTTCTTTAATTACAGTAAAACCTCATTAATCCGGACTTCGCTTAATCCGGACAGCCATCTGATAACACAAAAAATGCGCGGTTTATGCCGTAGACGAAAATAAACGTAAAAGCGAGTTCCTCCAATTTCCCATAAGTACATATATTCTTATCTACCGTCATTAAAGTGTTTTTGTTGGTCATTCAGTTTGCTAGTCGGTCGCCTAATATGCTATAGTGTTTCGTGTGTCATATGTTATAGTGCTTTGTATTTTAGTCGTTATTTTTGTATCACTGCGATGTCTTTTAGCAAATCTAGTCAATGTAATTTTTTTATATGTAATGTTTTTTTTTTGGACCTAATATTATGTTGCAATACATATATATTGTTTATCATATATAGTAATTAGTGTAATATAACATTCTTAAATCTATAATACGGACATGTTTTTTAGTTATTTTGTTTAATCCTGACTTTCGTTAAATCGGACAACCTAGAGCCCTTATAAGTCCGGATTAATGAGGTTCTACTGTATCTGTAATAATAAATACTTTCTACAATTTACAACAGAATAATACTGCTAGTATTTTAAAACCTAGAGATACTTTATAATTAATCAATTTATCCATGCTTAATATGACAGCTATTTCACATAATTCATATACTGAAAAAGTTAAACACTTATAAAACATACCTATTACCAAAGGTGGGCATTAACTAGTTAAAAAGTAATTAAAGTATATTTTTTTTTTATCATTTAGCTTCAGATCTAATAATAAATAGCAAATACACAGTTAAATGTTTACTCTTAGTATTTAAACAGTTTAAAATACTTAATAATTTTTACTTTCAATATTTTCTTTCATATTTACTAATTCAGTAAGATTATTTTGCAATTTACATTACTCCAAAATGCCTTCAAATTAATTACCATTAAGGGCTAAAACACAATCAGCTGAAGATACAACTTTAATTATTTTTTCTCCTTTTATGTCTCCTTCAACAATCATAGGTCGTGATTCATTATTATAATGGCCTAATCCTGTTTGACCATCAGCACCCCATCCACATGAGTATACTTTACCGGTTTTAGTTATGAACAAGCTAAAAATATATTAAATTTGTACATGAACAAACTGACAATTTTCCAAATAATTGTAACAGCTTACCTATGATCTTGACCACAACTAATTTTTGAAATTTCCTCATCTAATGTAATGTTATTTACATTCCCTAATTTACTGTAATCCTCATTATCAATAATTGTTCGTCCACATTGTCCATAAGAATTGTTGCCTAAAGCATAGACGCCATCAGTGTTTGTTAATACAAGTGTATGTGCGCGACCAGCAGCCAATGCTTTAATTTTGGTATTTGGTTGTTTTAAAGGAAGTTCAATAGGCACAGTGGCTAAAATTATGCCTAAGGGATGTCCTTTTCGTGGATCATGATAACCTATAACAAAAATGTTCAAATAAAAATGTATACCAAAATATTTTTAACTTACAAATATACAAAGTCAATATACAAAATTTCTTATACATATATATATATATATTTTTAATTTATACATCCAGTCGAGTATACACGTGTAATTTGTTTTATGTGTAGAGTTTATTGATATCAAACTTGTAGAAATGACATACCTATTTACATTGCATATACATGTATACGTTTAAAACAAAACTTAAAAAAGAAATGTAACAGAGAGAAACACTACTTTTCATTGTTTCTCATTTGCAGGGAAGCTTTTATGTGAGTAAGACAATTACATAATTGTGACCTGTGAGAGAGAACAGGGTTATATCTTTATTGACGTATTGATTATCAGCTGATGATTTATCCATAAGTTTAATATTTAGGGTCGAGTTCAACATATATGGATAAATCAACAAAAAAACAAATTACTCTTACTAACAGAGGTCCATTGAAATACACATCATACGTGTGCAGTAGATACATGTAAATTGTGGTTTTTTTTTTTTGTCACTTTTTTATTCCGGCAATTTTTTATAATATAAGTAGGTAAGAAAAATGTTTAATACAAAACTTTGTAGCCACAGATTTATAAATAGTGTTTAATAAAACTCAGAATTTAATTAAAAATAATATATTTAGTACGAAAAAGTACTCTTTAAGTAATTTAAAATATATATGGCGCAGATGATAATTGTTGAGAAAATAGGAAAAAACAGGTACTAGGTATTTTTACTAGGTTTTTCTTTTTAGTTTTTAAAATAAAAACTAGGCTAGATAGTATACCAACTATTTGTTCTAACATGTCTTGCTCACTCTTACCTATTTGAGAATCAGTATTCAAACCACAGCCAAAAAGTTTATGATCTCGACTTTCACAAGCATAAACTGAAAATCCATAACCGCAAGCTAAATCTTTAATCTAAAAATAAATACCTACTTTGAACTGAGTAAACAAAATCATCAGGTAGAAACATAATAAGTAAATGATTTACATACTTTATGAGAATACGCAAACCTCAATCTCACAGGTCTGTAAATAAACTGTATATAACGCTCTCTGGATCTGATTTTAAGATCACCTAACGCACCATGTTCAGCCATGCCCCACACATACAGCCGTTGTTGATCTTTGGCCGATTCGCTATAGGGAACCACTGTTTAAAAAAGCATGTACATAATATAATATATAATAATATGTATTATATTAAATAATAATAATTCAAGTGTAAACAGTCATTGAGCTTACTAAATGGATTAAAATCTTCTGGTTTAACTTTGGTGCTGGAGTACTGTTTCAAACAAACCGCACAAGTGGTTTTTTCAAACAAGCTAAATAACTTTGACGACAGCTTAGTGGACATCATTTTTAACAGGCAGTTAACTAATCAACTTAAAAAGCTCTCACTCGATCGAGTCCACTGTCAGCAACATTTAAATAAATCGTACTTAACGCACTACAAAATTGATTTGACTTAAAACGTAGTAAACTAAAATACCCGAATTTTGAGTGAAGTCACAGACAATTACAACAAATACTGTAGGTTTGATTTGATTGCAATAATGGACAACAATAATTGGTAGAAAAGAAAATGTTTATCGACAAAAAAACATCTCAAGATTCAAAGAAAACTGAATAACTCAAAACCTAGATCACACTCGGATCATAGTACCTAGGCAGGCGTCAGAATACAGCTGTCAGACGGTAAATGCGACATGCTGGATTTTAAAATTTTAATTTTTTGATAAAGTTAATAACATTTGTGATAACATGAAGCCTAGAAATTGTGGTCGGTAGATAACACGGCCTTAATATACTTTAAAAGATAATATAACTTATATTGTCTATAGTATAGACTCTATACCACTTTACTCTGTTCGATGAGAGAACGCACGGGCCGCCCGACAAAAATTGGTTTGTTCTGCGCATGTCACACCCACTACCGGCCGATGTCCGTAATCGACAGCGTTCGGCGGGAACGGTCGCACGTCACTAGAGCGCGAATTTGCCATTTGATTGGCTCTGCCGTCAGTCTACATGCGCGGATTCCGTGCGTTCTCTCATCGAACAGAGTATAGTGGTTAAAATCATTTTAAAATACATACTTGATCTTAGATCTTCTAAGGCCGTGGTAGTTAATATTATTAATATTAGCCTTTGCCCCCCCTCCACACCCCTTATAGCACATATTAGATAAATCGGAAGGATAATTAGAAAAGTTTTATATAATCTGTGCTTATAGTAGGTACTTAAAACACATAATACAAGAATATATTCTGTGCTTAAAATTTATTAGTTATCATGCATGATGCAAGTACTAAGTAAGTACTGTAGAACCATTGATTATAAAATCAAAATAGTATTTATAAACAATGGTAGTACCTCTTCATAAAACACAGATAGTACCTACCCAGTAAACATAAAATAAATAATATGCATACAAAGATAGACAACTTTAAAGGTATACCTTCTTACACTAAATATACTTTCTAAAACTATACTTGTGTCATATTTTTAAAAGTTTTTATTTAATTTGTTTAATAGCTGTAAACATTTCGTGGGAGAAAATGTCAATAGAAATCAAGCTATCAGACCGTCACAAAATAATTAAATGTTTGATTTGGCAACACGGGTTTTCCACTATGGCTCACTAAGTGTAAATATACACAAAAAATTAAAGATGAAAAAACTAAAACAGCAGTTATAAACTATTTCTTTGCTTGTACGTATGTATTTAAATGAAATTTACAATGCTCATGGGAGAGGGGTTAGTTTTATAACAAATTTGTTTTATCCAACATTGGTCATTTGGGAACTTATGACAGCCTGTTGTTTAAACCTTGTCGACCCCCCTCCCCCCGTAAATACGCTTTTGGTATAATTGGTTGGAGTTAAAATAAAGTAAAATTTCAGTAGTAAATTTAGAACCAGAACAGCTGTGAAGTTAAGTATAGTTAAAATGAATTCAACTTATATAACTTATCTTTTTATCTCGTTAATACCCTGTAGCCTTGGTCCCGCAAAATTATTATAAATAATTGTAATTACAAATTACATGAAAACGATACAAATTATAATAAATTCGTGTTTCTTGAAACCAATAACATTTTCAAGAATTTCAATTTTAGTTTGGTCATAATTATTTACCTCCATTATAAATTTAGAAATCCTCCAAAACCATTGTATTAAATAAAGTTCGATTTATTTTGGCTTTAAAAATTAAATTTTTTTCATAATTTGCATTAAAAAAATAGTACCAGTTCTAAACATTTATTTTCACTAGTATGTATTCTATTTACAATTCTAGATAATTGAAACTTTGGAAATAGCTCCTTTTGCTTTTCCACTTTTCATATGTATGAAACTAAATTTTTGACTACAAATATTTGTGATCATATTCCTATGCTGATATTATAGCAGCTGCTTTACATGAATATAGGTTTGTGCCCAAACAAAACCATATTCCTCAATTCCTGGATTCGCGCCTGACTACAGGTTCGTAGCCCGTATGGAACCTACCACTAACTTTTGAGATAATTTCGAAAGGTCTTTGGGCTGACTTACGATGGCTTTTTGACTGACTTATGTAGTTTAGTTAAATAGTAACCATTAAATATTGTGTTTATAGCCTGCTTATAACACTAAGCGACATTGTAGGATTAAATGTTCAATAATAATTTTATTCTTACATTTTTGGACCGATTGTATCAAAATGGGAAATTAAAAAAACACTATCAAAGTGTCGAATTTCTTGGGTCCGGTCCTGCATAACAATAAACCAGTGTCGCAGAAACCTATGTTCATGTAAAACTGCTGCTCTTTACGCATAAAATGGACAGGCTTAATTATTATAATCCCTTATTTATACAACATTTCAATTGTTACGAACATTTTGGGAACATTATGCAAAATATTGTTTGCCCTACATATATTTTTAAACTTCGGCACCTCTAAAACTACAACTATATCGGTACCAGTTAGATAATATTAAAGAGAAAATATTATTTGGTATTTATCTATAATGTAAACTTAAAAGTTTTATTGTAGTCACGGTTCGATTGAAGCTATTCCCCGTGTACAAGCAATCAATCAAACGTGGAATGTTTAGTACGCAGCACGATTATTCCGATTCAATAACAGCTATAAGGTGACGACGAATGGGGTGGTAGGTGTCGTATACTCTCGTATATGCCATTGTATAATAATATATTATAGCTCTGGCGTTACCTACCGCCGACTCTATGGCAACAAACATTACAACAATACCACCTCGCGGTGACGTAAGTCCATGTACGAGCAACTTATGTTTCCACACTTTTGTATTTGGCTCGCGATCACAATGCGTACCCGACACAATTTCCGCGATGTTATGTGCTGAAAAAACAAATTTGTCGTCGCACTGCAATAATAATAATAATAATAAGAATAGCAATTCGCATCGTAATATTCCCAATCGGTTTTTTTTTTTTTTTTTTCGAAAACCGTTGTGCCGGAGTTAAAAATAAATATAGAAATGATTAGTCGCGAACAACGATGAGACAGTATACTGTACGACGATCGAGGGCAACGGATCGCGCGCTGTCGCCTCCGCGAAACGTGTTTTCGAAACCGATTCAACGCGATTAATCTCTTTCGGTTTTTGGTACTGGACCGAGATAATGACCACCAACGTGTCGCCGAGCAGCCGGTCGCATCCCGCGAGCAAGTTGGGCTCCGTGACGGACCGGCCGAACAGTAGCTCCGCCAAGAGTCTACAGGCGCACAACGGCAAGTCGTGTCCCGTCCACTCGGCGAGACCTTCTTCGTCGTACAAGCCGACCGGTCAGTGTCACAGTGACAAGGTCGAGGAGTTGGAAAAACAAAACGCTCGCCTTGTTTCGAAAGTACGTGTTTATAAAATACATTATGATTTTATGGAAATTGTGTGTTTCACTTATAACTGTAAAATTTATAGTGACACACTGTCGGCTTATTTTTAATTAAAAATACTCTTATTTTTTTGACACTGAATTTCATTCAGCAGGACTACCTATTTTTGTCATGCTAAAAATTTAAAACTGGCTGGCCAGACAGCCCTAAACAACAATTTGGTCACGAATTAGGGACGTTTGCTGTTAGGGACAGGTTATCCATTATGGTGTATGGAAATTTAAAAAAAATTCAGAACAAAGTTCGATGATTGTTAACAAAATATTAGTTCCTCTAAATAAGAGTAAAAAAAAAAAAAACTTTTTTCATATGGTATAATTTTATTTATTTTCAAAAAGACTATGAATTTTTTTAGTGTTATAAAAACTAAACCAGGGTTAAAGATACAAAGAATTGTAAAAAAAATTTTATAGCTTTAACCAATCCACTTCGGCACATATTATTTACTTCTGAGAATAATATTATTGCCATTTAAAGAATATTTGAATTACTGTAGTTGCACGTCTCTAAACAATGTTTGTAACAAATAACTTTTAAAATTGTTTAACATTTGAGATGTATTTTGGTAAACTAATGTTAACATTTTGAGTTTTAAAATTTGGTAAAAAAGTTTTAAGGGAAAAAAATGGCAAAAGTTTTATAGTTTTAAATTTTTGTGACATCTGTATTTTATTCAGCTATAGAGTTATTGTGTTAACTGTTAATTAGTTAAAAGTCTTTTGAAAAATTTTCAGAGAAGTCATCAAATAATCCAACAAATTAAAAGTATTCATACTAGTATTTTTAGTACATGTTATCATTTCCTTGTGGTTTTTCAGTAACAACTCTAAAGAAAAGACTAATTTCAAACAAATGTTTCAATTTAAGTACCATCTGCATTAATTTCCCCATTTTGTGGTTAAACTTTTTTTTAAATTTTAGCACTTTTACTAGGTACTCTTAATAGTTCTAAATTCTGGTTAATCAATGAAAACAACTGAAAATAATGAAAAATTATAAAATCAATATAGATTTTTTTGTTGTCTTCATGGTTAGGTAATTATTTTTGTCTTCTTCTTCTTTGTCTTACTATAATAACAATTGAAGTAATAATACAAATTCAGTGTCAAGGTAAAAAGAGGATACCCCTTAAATTAATTGTAAAAACACAATTCACACTGTATGGTTTCATTCCAAGTGTATTTATGACAGAAGGATAATTTTTTTGTAATTTTAAAGAGAAGCAATTTTTCTATAAAGCAGTGTGAAAATGTTTTGGCAACTTAATAAAATATTTTTTTACAATAATTTAGAAAACTTAAAATTTTACAAATGTTAACATAGTTATATTTATCCTAACAAATGACATCTCACGCTGCTTTATAGATAAAGTTTTCCTCATAAAAATAAAAAAAAAAGTTATCCTTCTACCCATCTTACATTTAAAAAACGCTTCAAACCAGTTGTTTTTACTCTGCAAAAATATATTTCTCTATTATGTATACATAAATGGTATCTTATATCCACATGAAAATAATTTTTACTACTACCACTGTACTTTGGGCCACGGCCCAATTTGTGTATAAAATAAAATAAAATAAAAATAAAATTTTAAATTACTTAAAAATTAAATTATTTATGTACATTAAAATTATTAAATATTCAAAATTCTTTACAAAAAAACCCTTAGTATATATAGTCCTCTTAATTTAACTAAATGATTTTTCAAATTTGAACAATGTTTATTCATTGTTACACTGCAAGTTTTTATTTTTAACTAATTATTTTGAGGTAGATTACAATGTTGAATATTTTTTATTTATATTCAAATAAAAGTAGATACGCAGTTAATTTAAATAAGTATTGCAAATACTAATAATACATCTTATCTGAATATATAACTTTGTAAACTTATTTTCAAACATTTTTTTTCTGGAATTACTTGGGTATCTATGATATAATATCTTGTATAGGTAGTCATAGTTATTGAACTAAAATTTTAATTAATTTACTGAACATATATTGACTATTGTTGTAGATTAAAGTACTAAAATATCAACTAAAAACGTCATCTATTTTGTTTAACAATATTCATCAAAGACCAGAGAAACCTTTGTCAAGACACTCACAAAGGTTCGTAAAGGTTTAAATTTTATTAGTTACGCACTATGGCTACATATTTTATTTGTGGTAGGTCTACTCCAGTAAAATTACAAACAATTTCAAGATTGTCATATAGAGTTGGTTTTGATGAAAATGATAAGACTGTAAAAGTTCCCGAACGAGTAAGTTTTTACGATTTATACTTAAAAGATTGTTTACAATATTTGGAATACTGTATATTTTAGAAATTTGAAAGCACGGAGTCATTTGACAGTGAAATTAGTTCAGTAGAAAACAAAAGTAAATTTAAAGAAAATATTGAACTAATACAATCTCATAGAAATATCAAAAGTTTTGAAATTCAAATGGAAACCTTACAAGCCCAGTGTAAAGATGTTGAACATAATTTAATGGAAGTAAATGAGTTATTACAAAAAGAACGTGAGGACCATGGTAATGTATACATGGTTATAAGGGTACCAAACTGATTTTTATACCACTAAAATTGATGTATTTCTAGATAAGTTGAAAGAGGAATTTGTTAACGAAAGACTCAACTTGAATGAATTAAAATCGAAGTATAATTCTTGCAAAGAGACAAACAAAGCACTAGAAGAACAAATTCGTGACTTACAAGTAATTTAAATCTATTGAGTATTATTATTTATTTAATGTAGTATATACTCATTTTTTGAATTTATTTTCAATTAGAAAGAAAAGTTAGCGCTCCGAGAGCACAACCAAAAACTTCTTCAACTTACTTCCAAACCACAGCATCAAAATACCAACGGCCTAAAGGTAAAATATAATCTAATATAATAAGCTTTCCGGCTAATGTTGTTAACTAAATTATTTATTATAGCTTCATTATAGATTTTAATTGTATTATCAACATTATTAACTTTAATTTGTATTTAATTACTTCAAAAAGTAATAGTGATTATACAAATTTGAGTGGACTTTGGGTTCTACTCGGGTTGTTCGATGTTTTAAAATGAATGCTGTTAAAGCAAAAAATAGATGAAATTAAATTTTTTCTGTTGTGTAAGCATGAAACGTTCAATTTGAAAAACAATAATAAGTAAATGTCGGTATGAAAACAACAGTTCTGAACGAGCTTAGAGTTCTTCAGTTTTCCCTTATTGTTCCTGACTTTTAAATGTCCACATTTATAATAAACAATTAAAAATAAATTTCATTTTTGAGTTTAATAATTAATTAATTAATTAATTAATTTATTTATTTTATAACAAAGCGGGCTACATAGTACAAAAAATAATACTTAATACTACAACAATATCTAACATCTATAAGTATATACAAGACAATAATATAAAAAATAGAGTGGAAAACATAAACAACAAAAATAAGATAACATTTATTAAATAGAGAATGACGGATCTTCATTGGAAATACGCATCATTCTATACATTGGCTGATTAAGAGTGTAATTTGTAGTGCAAAGTGACAAGAAAAAAGATTAATGTGAACGTGACTGGAAAAATCAAACTTTTAAATGTAGTTGGGCAAGTAAATCATCAGAGCAGTCGATAGTGCCATCAATACATTTTTGTAAAAATACTTGGTTAGCAACTATACGCCTATCAACAAGAGACTAAGTTTAAATATTTCAGGGTAGGTACCTGAGTCAGTGTTCTTACAAAAAAGAAGCCATAATGGATAACATAACAAGGATCGAATATTGTATAAAAATACACCAGACAAACCATCAGAACCATATAATATAATCAATTTATTATTTCTCAGTTTAGCTTACCCCCACTTTCAACTTGGACTAAATCAAAGTAAAAATTACTGGGAAGGTCATGAAACAAAGTGTAAGGACATCATCTATACTTGAGTTAGAATACACTGAATTAAAATGTTTCAAAAATAAATCGGCTATTCAATAGCCATGGATAGCCATCCTCACTTGCTACACCATTCAGCAAAATAGTTTTTGGGATTGAATGACCGGATTTATGTTTCCAAACAAAATCCCCAAAAGAAGACTATTTAGCACAAAAAGAGGCTTCAGTAGTTTAGACAAACTCTCTATAATGTAATTTTGACATATATTTATATTTTGTCTGAAGAATAGAGATATTAGAATAATCCACTGAATTTTTTGTACGTTTAAGAATAGCATGAGCTTTCCTCTTTTTAAATACTAAATCAATTAGTCATTTAAAAAACCAAACCGGAAAGTTAGATGGCGAAAAGTTAACACACAACATATGGCAAAGAACTGACGCATACAAGGTATCAAATAATGCAGACGCTGTATAATTAGTATCTAATTGGGATATGGTGTCAGCCCAGTTAAATGATAAAAGGAAATTTATACTATTATAATCAGCTTTTTGAAAGTCAAAGGAGGAATGGGAAGAACAAATAATTGGTACAGTTATTTGTGAAGTTAAACACAAATAGACAATGCTAGGTGATAACGATCCTCAGGCACAACAGATATAGGGGCTGAATTAACAATAAATTGATTATTACTAACAAAAATAAGATCAAATAGTCAACCATATGAATTTGGAAAAATATGAAAAAACCATATAATTATTAATATTATTGATCTGGTAAAAATTATTAAATACAAAAGTCTCAGACACGCAATGTATCCGGGTACCAGAAGTAGTAGAAAAAATAAGACCACTATCATCATTAGACCACATTATCCCAGGAAGATTAAAATCTCCACAGAAAATAAAAGTATGACCTATATGCCTAGAAAGCAGAACTTTAACAGTGTCCATAAATAACTCGTATAATAGGGAGGGAGAATAAGGAGGTAAATAAACACCATCAATAATAAACATTTTACAATCAAAATTAAATCTAATAAATAAATATTCAATATTAACATTTACGTCTGATATTAGTTGAGCCTGTATGCACTATTCCTATCACATCTAAAAATATTGTCATTACTTAAACCTAATTCCATGTTAGCTATATCATAATTGAGCCAAGTGAGTACTAAAAATATGTAATTAAAACATGCAACACTACATTTTAAATTTATTAATTTAGACAGATGTCCAAGACAGTTTTGGTAAAAACCAAAAGAAAGATTATTACAGTTATTACTATTCTTAATTTTTAATGAAACATTCGAACTACCCCAGCCATAATTCAGTTTTTTGTGGAACCATTTAATTGTCTTCTCATAAGTTGAGAAATAATTGTAGCTAGAAAATCTCTTGAGTTCAGAATTTCTTTTTAAAAATTCATTAAAATACTATTCTAAATTAATAAATATCAACAATGTAAATTTATATTAAAAAATGAGATTTTTAATTTTATAAGTTCTCCATTTGTAGTAACTGTAAAATAATTCTTATTATTTATATGTTAAAAATACAGCTTCTTGAAAGATTTAAATAAAAACTAATAGATTAATTTATACATATTTTATTTTTAGTTGAAGGAATTGGAAGAAAATTTTTCAGATTCCCGAGCTGGACTTTTGAAGCAAATGGAAGAAAATAGTAAATATATTGCTGAGTTAAAAGGAGCTATACAAGAAAATGAAATAAAACTGTCTAGTTATGCAGATGAAAACAAATGCTTAAAGGTTTAAGTTAAATATAAAATTTATTTTAAATATAAATTTAGCTACATAGTACAAATTAAATTACAGAATCAACATTTAGAACTATCTAAACTATTGGAAATAAAAGAGAATGAAATTATGAGTAGACACATGGAAATTAATAGCATCCGTCAAGAAAATAACAACTTAAGAGAAAAGTTTAAAGTAAATAATTTTAGTACAGTTATACATTTAGTTTTAAATTTTAAAATCCTAACTTTAAATGATCATTTTTGTCTCCTCCGCTCTCTTCTAACTTCTAATCACGTCAAATTACCAATTGGATTACTAATTTATAAACTTTTTCTTTAACCAATATGGGCGTACGGAATCCAGCATTGGGGTTCCGCAAAGATGTCAAGTATCAACCAAATACAGCGTTTCCAATCAAAAACTCTCTGAGCTATTACCAAAGCCACCTTCTATGTAACTAACCAGTCCCTACATAATAATCTTGCCATCTCTACCGTCCAAGATATTGCTAAAACTTTTTACAAAAGATTCAATTTAAACCTAGAAAACCATACAAATTCTTTAATACAAGATCTTGCATTCAAAAATATACCCGGAAACCCAAAAAAGAGATTAAAAAGACGGTGGTGTTGAGACCTAATAACATAATAAAAAAAATAATAAAAAAAATTGTAAACACCACAATGTAATTTAATTCCTACCACTTTTATTTTTATATTTTCTCTCGATTCTCCTATAATAATAATAATAATGATAATAATAACCTAAACCATTAACATTGTAAAACCACCTAAGTGCCTCCACCAGGAGGTTTCTTTAATCTATCACGCACGCCAAAAATTAGTTTCACACTTGCACTTATTATTCAATATTGTAACAGATTGTGTTAAAAAAAAAAAGTTTTAAAATTTGATTTGTATCATAATTTAAAATTGTTTAATTTGTAATTTAATGCCCTTAGGTGAATTCTCTCAATTTTAAAGAAAATAAATGTGAAGATCAAACAATTAATCAAAATTTAGATACAGAAGACAAAAGGTATAAAATATATTTGAGTAAACTTGGAGGAATCACATAGGTGAAATAAGGGGGTTAGGGGCTTTTAGTCTAACAATAGTTATGAGCAGCCCCTCTCAAACTTTTGAATCATTCGTTCATAAGTAATAGTTATAATAAATAATAATTTTTTGAAATACTATATCAATGTATTAATTTAACTTATTTATAGGTTAAAAAGTCAAATTCAAGAGCTTCAACAAGAGCAAGTAAAAATGAATCAAACGTTAAACTCTCAATCTTATTTAAATTCTATGTTAAAAGAAAAAGTATGTTTAGTATTAACCACCTAATAAAACATACATTTATAATAGATGATTATTTAAAATGCTAGGTAGATCAAGTAGAACGAGATTTAAAAACTGCAACGCAAATCATAAAAATCTTTATGAATATGATTGCGGGAATTACTACATTAGATGAACCAGAACAGTTTTTGGCTACTATAAAAACCATAGAAATAGCTGTATGTTCTGTTCGAAAATTTACTGAATCTAAAATAGATAATAAAGATTTTGAAGAATCTGTTAATAATACCTTGGAAGTTTTGGTAATGTTCAGAGATCAAATGGTCAAAAGACAAGCCGTATTTATTCAAGAAAAGTGGCCGAAAAAACCCTCTGCAGTCAATATAATCACAAATACTGTGATAAGTAAAAGTGAGGTGTGTACTGTATAAAAATCATTTTAATATTAATTGTATAGGATTTTCTTAATGTAAAGGTAGTGTTCCAATTTACGAATAAAATTTCGTATTGATTAATTTTACCAACAAATAAATATTTTGAATTCTTTTTTTTAGATTGCAAATCAAATTCAAGAAGATTGCTCTCAACTAGAAATTAATATAAATACTTTACATTTTTCAACAGAAAGTATCAGTCATTTAAAGTAAGTAATGCAAGACGTCATGAATACCTAAATTATTACTTATTTAAATCATGTACACAGTGTTACAGTAACAATATATATCTACATATGGTTTGATGTTGTGTATTATAAATTATAATAGATCTTTACAATCAGAACCAATTGTTTTTCTCACGTGGGGTTTCAAAGATCAAGAAGATATCGCTTACTCACCTAGTCGACTTGCCTGGAACGCCGATTTTAACTGCAGTTGTTTCTACCGCAGCAACAGTAGTACAGAACTTTTGCACTTTGTTGCAAAGGTAAAACACACTCGTCCAATGATTATAAAATTATTGTTTAAAACATTTTTAATTCATTGTTATACAATATGCAGTTGTTACATAGAGAGAACTATGAGAGAACTATGTCAAAGTATTTGACAGTTGTGAGTTGGCGTAGATACCTTGTAGATAATATTTTTTGGCAGAATACAAATTCATTTGCCTGTTCTCTTGACCACCATTGCACTGGACAAAGCGGATACAATATGTTTTCCATTTTGAATCGTATTTACAAATTAACTTAACATTTAAGTATATAGGTATCTTATAGTGTAAAGTGCTCACAACTTAGATTTTCGTCTGTATACTTTTAATGTATACTTTTAACTAAACACCTAAAGCTTAAAGCTTAGAATGGACGTTTGGACATAGCACAGTTAAAAATATAAAATAAATTGAGAAAACAGAAAAAATAGCCTTACCTCATAAATTGTCGATTTCTTTTACTAGAGTTAATGAATCTAAAACTTAATTGATTGTATCTAGTTTTTGAAATGATCTTATTTCTTTGATCAATAATTAACGCCAAATTACACTTAGTAAGTCATTTATTTTTGCATTGAACAAAATCAAAAAACATTAAAAACAAGTAGGTTTACTATTATTGTACAATACACATCAATTATTTGGTTTAGGTTAATAAAATACTACCTTATAGCCATTAGGTAGTTCATTTTCACTAAATATTTATTGTTATAATTTTGCTATAAATAGCTTGATAATTAGCAGTCTTGGGCAAATTACTTCACTCGTTACATTAATAATTAAGTAACTAAATAGTGTTTTAATTACTAATAAAAACTTAAAAATTATTTTACTATTTTTTAAAAAAATATTGTTACTTTTTCGCTACTAAAATTGAAAAAAAAAATCTCTAATTGTTCCAATGTTTATTTATATTTCAAATTAATTTTACAAAAAAGCGTTTCTTCAATAAGTTTATAATATGTAAAAATAAAACTTCTAACTGTTTTCAAACTTCTCTTTAAAAATAATTTAAATAGATACTTTTACCTAAATTGGGTGATGGAAAAAGACTTACCTGCGCAGCTTCTGTTGCTGATTCCAATAAGTAATAAGAAAGAACAATAATAAAAAGTTGAGTCCACAGGCGACACAGTAGCAGCGTTCTGCTATTGTGATTTTTTACTGTTTGAAGTTATTAATTTTTTATTAAATTATTTGTCCACAATACATTTTTAAAAAAAAATTTTATCATTGATGTATTTTTCTAGTAACTAACACATTAGTTTTAAAAAATTACTTTCAAAAGTAATTAAAATTACTTTTTTGTTACTCGTAAGTTATGATGTTTGTTATGAGTCATAACAAACTGTAATGAAATTATGTAACGTGTTACTTCTTGTTAAATTCCTGACCAAGACTGATAATTAGTAATATTTATTTTACACAGTTTACAAATTATTAAATATAATTATATGTATCATCATAATTGTCATGTTTTTTTCAAAATACTTAAAACGTAGTAATCCTTGATATAATCATTTGTTCTTAGTTGTGACTTGTGGGTGTATAATTTGAAAACCAAGATTGGTTGAAAATGGCTTACAATATACATAATAGACCTTCTATACATGTCTTATAATCAAATTTTTTTTTAATTTCAGCATGGTTTGTTTATCAACGTGCACTTGGTAACTGGCAAAGCATCTCCGGTAGTGGCTTCTGGGTTGGTGGACACTGTGGATTCTATAAACAATCCAATGGTTAAATTTAATTTGGTCGTGCCAGTCGCAGGACAAAATATTGATGCAAAACTAAATTGTTCACTACAACTTATTTGCGAGTACCGAGAGGTACAAACTTATTCGCAAATGGTAATGCTAGCTTATAATATGTTTACATATCGCAAGTTTATTATTACTTGGTATAATATTTTAGTCATTGGTACACCAACGTGTTTAATGTTTATCTAGAAGATTTATTGATTGGTGTTTATGATAGATTCTGAGCGCAGATTGATTTGAAAACTAAGGACCTATCCCTTGTTTATTAGCTTTAAATGAAACATTTTAAATGAACAATAATTTAGCTAACCACATAAAAAGTTAAATTATCTATTGGGAGTTATACTTTCTGGTTAGAAGTTAGTGTGCATGTTTGCTCAATTCAATCATATATACACGCTACAAGTCTAAGCTCTGAGGGTCCATATTTTTCTTGTTTGTTAAAAAAGTGTATAACACTTCCTTTCAGGGCTTAACATCATGTCATAAATACTTACGTATTGCGTACAACCATAAAAGGTGGAATAAAAAATAATTTTAAATTGGATAATAAGATTGAAATTTGAAAGTTGGAAATATCTGGTTTTTTGGGAGATAATCGGGACACTGGAATGATGATTGAAGAAATAATCTTTTAGAGATGGGCATTGGTTTAAAAGTGTAGTGTTATTACCATCCTACCATCTACACATTGTAAGTAAGGTGATTTTCAACATATTAATAAAAATTAATATACATACAAATTGTTGTTTGGCGTAGAGCAAATAAAATAAAATCAGTGATTAAATGGTTTGTGAAAGGGCTCATAATAACATATCAAAGGCCGAGTGTGGCCATAAGTCTTAAAATTGTGTGACAGTGAAGAACTATGATCAATTTTTAAATAATTTGGTTAAAGCTGTGTCGTGTATAGAATTATATTAGATTTGTATACATTTTCATTGTACCAATAGCTAAATATATTTATATCAATTTTTTTTTACCTAAGAGACACTCAATTTATAATTTTATAAATTTTATAAATGGTATTTAAATAGTTTTATAACTAAAGTCTTTTATAATAATTGTTAGTTTTGTATAATTATTTGAATAGTTGTATTTGGGATGTATTAGGTATTGATTTTTTCACATCCTTATCAGGTACAAAAAAACTCTACTTGAGTTTACCTCAAGTTCAATAATCTGATTGTACAACTTTATTTTATTTTATAAATTTATAATATGTAATTTACTAAATATTACATTTAATATTATTTACAGGACAATAATGAGTTTAGTGCCATTGAAACACCCACAAACAAATTATCGACGACAGTAAATCATTCTTACTAGAACATTGTGTTCAAATTTAACATTCACATTAAAATTTAATCTAATATTCTCTATACAAATCAATTTGCATAAATAATATTTAATATACATGTATTTATTGTATTATGTATGTACCTATATTGTATTTAAACAATATATAATATTGTGAATTATTACAAGCATATTGTGATATTAGTTATTAATTTAAATTTTTAGAGTGACCTACAAAATATTGTTAAAAAAATTGTTTTGAATGTTGAGAGCTATTTTTATTCTTTTATTGTATAATATAACTATGTGCCGTAAAATATTAGTTTAAAGTATTAGACCATTCTATAACAGTATTGAGTATATGTTATAATTATAGTATATTGATTATTAATTTAGTAGCTCTAGATTTAATATTTATACTTGACTAAACGTTTGCCGAAGTATTACTTCTTCAGTGCTTGAATTATAATCGTTTAATACTTTTTGTGCATAGTTAGAAAAAATACCTACATGGATTATATAATTTAGATTTTGAGTTAAGAATAATATGTGTTTAAAAAAATTTACATCATTTGTTTCAGATCATCAAAACCTTAATAAATGAGTAATTGGATTTGTTTAATTGAATATAGTACAAATAATTGCAGCAGTAATTTATGTTTAAACCAAGCTTTGTTTACTACATTTTAGCGCCTAACACTCTTCAACAATTTAATAACTTAAAAACAATCTATTTACTATTAAGTTCTATGCGAAATTTTTTGAACACAATTAATTATTTTGAAATAATATGGATAGAAACAAAATTTATTGAAATAACTTTACAAAAGTTTTTTTTTAAATTTATATCTGAAATTTAAGTTTAAATAAAAAGTTGAGTTAAGTGTCTTGACAAATCATAAAACTGAAAATAAAATAAGACATAATTCATTGTTATTGACGAGAATTTAACTAAGAATTTTATTAGATTTTTGATTTGTTTACAATTAACAAACATAACATAACATCAATAGTACAAAATGTATAATATTGTCCGAGTCAAAATACGTAAAGTATTGAATACTTTACAACTTACGTTATTTTGTTAACCAAATTAGTAAATGGTAGATAATAACTTAGATACTTAATTTTCAAAACAAAGCTTCACAATTATTATAAAACATAAAACGTAATCGTATAAAGTAAACAATTTATATTTCTAAAAGAAACCA